>CM061559.1:256320869-256898369 GCA_030864225.1 Capsicum baccatum var. pendulum | reverse complement strand
TATATAGGAATAAATTATTTAAAAGCAATAACTGATATTAAAATAAATATTATATCTATTTACATGGTATAAATAAATATTTTATCTCAAATATGCTATCTTCCATAAGACATCCACCTTTTTTTGTGTCGATTTGGACCACAATTTTTGTATCAAATGAAATATGAATATTTGTCAAATCATTTCGGAGAGCTCGAGTTTCTCAAATTGCTAGCGCTTCAACAATCAAGACCTTTCCTCCAAATTTAATCTGATGCCAAAGACTTGAAGCAAACATACACAAACTACACACGGTTATTGTAATCGGTGATAATGAATTCAAAATATAAAGAAGTAGACACACTAAGAAATTAAGAGAATTTAACATCTATAAAACACACGTAGAAAGAACTTTGACCATATATACTCAGGTATTCTCCAACAAAAAGCACTTGGAGAATCACTTTACCTACTCATATCCAATTTGACCTACCCGTTACCACTCCTAGGCACAACTCAACAAAAGAATAGAAGGAAACTATTCAAATTAAAATATCAATAAATTTGTTGGATTAATTAATTCACAAGCTGTTAAATTTTCAAGATTATATAAAGAAACATCAAATTTACCTAAATAATCAAAACATGTGTACTCATAAAATTTAATACGTTTTTTTTTTAAGTTTCCTTGCCCTTAAGTGACAACAAAGAAGCTGTAAAAATTACAAATAATGAAAATATAGGTATTTATGACAAAAATGAAAGAAAGTGCACAACAAAAAGGGAAAAAGATGATAGCATGAATGCACCTATCAAAAATAGATCTAGATTGGATTAAATAGAAAATAAATCTATACGACGATTTATTACACATGATTAATAAAGTTGACGTAATAGAAAAATAATAATGTTATGTCGGAGACTTTAGAACGAAAGTTACAAACGTAAAAAAGCGATATACTATTCATGATTTGAAACTTGAAAACTACATCGGAGACTCATTAACAAAAGTTAAGGTCATAAACTTTTATAATAAAAAAAATATATGTAAAACCTAAAAAAGAAGAAACATAAATCAGTGATAAAAGAATCTTAAACAAAGAAATATAAACCTAAATAAAACATACACGATATTTTTTTCACAAAATAAAAGAAACTTATAATTCTTACCTTATTGTTTAACTTCAATATAGGCGTGAACATCTAATCCCAACAAAAATTAAAAGCAGAGTGATCTGAATATCACCTATCATAGATCAAAAAAATAAAAATAAAATATTAATGGTAGTATAATGAATAAGGTTACAGACCTAGACGATCTAAAGTCAAGGGAGACATAAGAATCTAAAAAAAACGACGTAAAACTTAATGTTTGAATCACCTACCATAAATTAAAAAAAAAAAATACTAACCTCTCATTAAAATCTATTCAATTTGATCATTCAAGCAAAAAAAAAAAGAAAAATTTACACAAAGGCAATGTAGTAAACCAATAGCAAAAGAAGAAAAAGCTAAAATACTAACCTAATGTTCTAATTACCGAAATTCCAAGAATATAGTATTGGTTTTCTGACGGCCATCTTTCTTGGTCGAGAATTGTGATGTTCCGTGAAACTTTTTTGCATGCGTACTAAAGATATAAACAATCCCTACGTGGACTAAAATTAGAAGTTTTTCCTTATATAAATTTTAGTTGAGTTAAAAGTCCTAATATAATAAAATAATTAAATAATAATTTAAATAAAATAGTAAATGATAATTTTGTCTATTACAGAATATTTTAGTGAAGGGTAAAATGTTCATATCACTTTTCTAAGGGTTTTCACACTTTTAATATTATACATATAAAGAATTCTTCAATAAACAAAGAAACAAAATGAGAGAAGTGCATGAAAGATAAATAATCTCTATTACAAAAGAACTAAAAAATTTAAAACAATTGAAAATACTAAATAAGTATAACTACATTTTTAAAATTTAATGAGAAATTATGTTACGAATAATATTTTTAAGACAATTTGTAAATTTAGTGGTGTACAAATTTTTTAAAAATAAAATAAAAAGTTTAAAACCTATATAATAATATTATAAATCGGGTTAAAAAATATTAATCTACTTTAAATTATCATGTAAAATGTCAAATTTGATAAGTATTATTACAAAGTGATTGAGAATTCTGAGATATTACTAAGATCTCGAAAAAAATATCAAACATAAATAAACATAATGAAAAAGAAAAATAATATATGAAAATCTGTCTCTTTTTTGTCATTGCACAAAAATGCATATTTATATTTTTTTTCAGTTTAAAAGATTTATAAGATGTTTAATGGACAATAAATTATGAAATATTATTAAATAAAAAAAATATTGGGCCCATGCATAGTACGAGATACATCATCTAGTTTATATTTATATTTCTACTATATAGAAGAGCAGTTTGGTGGACGATCAATAATATTTTCGTAAATTTATCTCCAACTAAGGGCAAAGTAATAATTTTTAGTGTTTAAATAAAATTCTAGAAGCATTGTTCTCTCAGTCTCTCATTTTTTTATTCACTTTTGATTTTTAATGGAAGAAGAAGACCCAATTCAATTTTCCAATTTCTACATAGATTAACCAATTTTTTTCTTTGTTGATGAGTTCTCTATGAAAACATATCATTGTTTATTCATATTTGTAGTTGTAACCAATGTCAAGATTGCAGAGACAGAGATTAGGAAAAAGCATGAGCACACACGAAGGAGGAAATTGATTGGTAATTAGGGAGGCGTATGATGTATATATACAAGGTAAAAATTAAGAAGAATAACTCATATTATCGTTGTATTTGGGGTAAAGTTTGTAGGCCTCAAGGAAATAATGGTGTTGTGAGAGCTAAATTCAACTCCAATTTTCCACCGAAATCTATGTTTGGTACATTCCGATTGCAATAGCATAATTAATTTAATTGTGTTGTTAATTGAAACTTTGCTTGTGTAGAATTTTTTTTTGAATTTGTTGTGTTCTCCTTTTCCAGGGAGCTAAGGTTAGAGTTTTCATGTACCCAAGAAACATATAAGGTACTACTTATATTTTACTTAGATTTTTTGATATGTTGACCCTAAAAAAATATTTTTTGATATGATTTGTGGTATTTGCTATAGTAACTAATGTGTTACATGTAGAGGTTGAGGATTAGGATACAAGGTTAGTATCAGTATGTAGTCAAGTGCTTTGCTTTTCTTTTTCGGGAGTATCAGTATTAATCTGATATTTTTGTGTTCTTAGATTTCTATTTCTATCGGTTACTTTTTAGCTTGATTATTATTTTTTGGGGGTTGTTGTTCCTGGATGTTGCTATTGGAGTATTTTTCATCTGTTTTGTGTAGTGTGATGACCAAGGGCATTATTATAATTTCACAGCTAACATAATGACATTTTAGATATTTTGTGCACCTATAACTCTATAGAAACATCTAGACAACTATGTGTAATACCCCAAACTTTTTCTAGCTTAATTTCATTCCTAGAATTTTAAGGGATGACTTCCAAAATGAATAATATTTAATTCATATAGAATTTTCTTGATTTTAACTTTCCATTATGTGGAAAATTGAATAAGCTTTCCATCGATACCAAATTCGCTCAAAACCGACACTCGGTGAACAAGTTAGGGCGTTTATAGTAAGCAGTGTGCCAACTGGGTAGTCGCCGCATCGCGATGGAGGCCAAATCAGTGTTTGTCAAATTCCAGCGGGTCACCGCGATTGCACCGCATTGCGGTGAACCTTAAAACAACAATTGTCTATATCCAGTAAGTCACCGCGATTCTACTGCATCACGGTGGGTATTGCGATGACGCACTCACCACGTCGCGGTGTAGCCTTAAACGATGTTTCAGTTACGGATTTTAAATCCCAAGGGAAGTTTGGTCTTTTGCCTACATCCCCAAATTGTGAAAACAGACGATTAAAGGCATTATTGAGCAAACTATGCACATTCTTCATCAATTTCTCACAAGTAAAAACCCTAAGCTTCAATCTCCAACTTCAAGAATCCCCAAAAGTTCACCATTCTTCTTTCAAACTAGTTCAAATTCCAAGTTTTTCAAGTCAAAATATCCAAGAGTCAACCTTCAAGGGCACAAATAGGACCTCAAAACCAAACTTCTTCATCTAGTTCATCATATAAGGTATGTAGGGTTTGAACAAAGATAAATCTTTCGTCCTTGTGCCCAAAAATTTTATTTTTATTAAAGATTACATGATTTGCAAGTTGGGGTTTACACCCAAACTATCTCGTTTGAGTTTACGAATTTACAATTGATTTTGAATATTGAAGTGCATGTTATCTCATTTACTTATGCTTTGACTTGAAGATTTCTATTATGAATTGTACTTCCCTATTGTGAATTGATATTGTTGAATGAATTTCAAGATAATTGTTGGGAATGAAGATTTATTAAGAAATTCTGAATATCTAAGTACATATGCTTTAAAACCCAAGTATGAATTTTGAAATTTCAAGAAGAGTATATTATTAGCATGCTTTGACAAGTATTCAGATTTTTAAAGAAAGATTGATCTTTGATCCTGAGCTAAGATAGGAATCCAAATTATTCCTACAGTTTATGATTTAAACCAAAGAGAAGCATAATTGGTTTTAATTACGAAACCTTGTGCTATTTTAAGGTGGATTACCTAAAAGTTCTGAGCAATAAGTATGGGAGTAGTATTTAGAACCGAGTTGGGTATGATTACAAGGTCTCATGTACCAGAACTACGTGCCACCATAGGTTTCTGATTTGCCCATAATGTTGTGATCACTTAAGTTAAGGTTCTATTCTGATGGAAAGGGTAGAACAGCTCTCCCCACTGTGGGTAAGATGTTGAACTCCATGTCAACTTACATGATTTATGTCAGTTAGAAGAAACTCTCAAGCCCAAAGTCCCCGAGTCCCTAAGTTCCAAATTTCTAAAGCTCCCAAAGTCTCTAAGTTTCAAAGAAAAAGAATGATAGAAAAGCTTTTAGAAAACTAAGTGTAAAGGCTCATAATTTTTACTCAGATTATGCTTTACAGAAAGATATTAGCTTCATATTTCAGTTTTTAGATTTTCGATTTAAGAGTAAGTCCTTTCTACACTTAGATAATATGATTTACAGATAGAACATAAGTACAACTTTTAGAACTAAATGTCGTGACTCACTAGATTTATAAAGTTTGATTTTCTATGCATGACTTCAGTTTTCAATTTTTAAATATTTCAACTTATGTGAGTCATTTACATTTAGCATGCATTATTTTACAAATTATGATGATGAGATAATGTTTTACCTATGCATTCACCCCCATATACTCAGTACATCCTCAAAGTACTAATCCACATATACGTCTATGTGCTACATTGCCTCATAATGTAGGAACGAGTTGTAGCACCCATCCATATTCAAACAGTTTACAGCTTTTAGTCAGCAGATGGTGAGTCCTTTTGATTCAAGCACTCGAGTTAGTTATACAGTTTGAGAAATATTTTATTTTTATTTATTCAGTCGTATTGATTTGGGATAGTTGGGGGTCATGTCCCAGCTACCTATAGTCAATACTAGTAGAGGTTTCATAGACAGTTAGTAGAGTTAATGTATTTGAATCCAGTGTTGTTTTGTAAAAGCAGAGTTGTAATCATATTAATACAGATTTGTATTGATCAAGTTCAGAAGAGAATTATATTTTTCTGTATTTTCTTCAGATTTATGTGTTTTATTCAGTTTGTTATGAGTTATGCCAGTAGAAGGGTTAGCTTGGGATCACTTGTGACCCTAAGCACCGTGTGACATCTCGGGGTCCATTTTCAGGGCGTAACAAACTTGGTATCAAAGTTCAAGGTTCAAGTGTTCTAGGGTGTCTGTGAAGCCGTGTCTAGTAGAGTCTTGCGGAACGACACAAAGACGTCTCTACTTTTCTTCAAGAGGCTACAAGGCATTTAAGAAAAGTTTCCTTCCTTTCATACTCTAGATCGTGAAGTAAAGTTATTCTCTCAGAAATTCCTGTCTACTCGTGTGTTTACCTAAATTTCTTCATCTATGACTTATTCTTGAGATAACATAATTAGCAAGTTCCAAGTCTTCCCAAGATGGTGCTCTCAGATTTACTATCAGTAAGTTTAGAAGTTGTATAAGAGGCTTGAGAGGAGCTCGCTAGTGTGTTATAATCTTCTCAAGTTGAAATTTTATCCCCATCCTTATGATTTGTCCTGTTAAGATAGAGTAAGATATGTATTCAAAATCCTCTTTATCCCTTAAATATAGATAGTACTCATAAGAAGAGAGAGTATGAACCTAGATTATTGAATAGAGTTTGCATTCGAGGGATATCACAACCTGGAGTGTTATGATTTATAAGTAGTAGAACCTTCTTATAGTTGAAAGTATGGATATAGAAGTGTAGTGACAAGAAAGTGTGAATAATGATTGATAGAAAATATAGAGATGAACTTATGAATATTATCGAGATATGTTAAGGTGATAGATATGTCCTTGTGTTTTAGTTCAGTGGAGGGTGAAGAAAGATTTATTAGTTAAGGTGAATTGATGTGTGCTTGAAGTACGGAAGGAGTCATTGATGGTATTTGTTCTGTTAGGAAGGTATAGGATATCAATGGAAGTATCTGGTGTTTGAGTATTGTTAATTTAAGTGTATGAATAGGTGAATAGTAGTAATGTGTAGAAGTAGAATGTGCTAATGGATTATAATAAGGAAAACCGTAAGGTCATGATCGATTATTATTATTATTATTATTATTATTATTACTATTATTATTATTATTATTATTATTATTATTATTATTATAAGGCTTTAGTGGAATGGTGTATCTTGATGTCTTATTTTATAAATTCCAAGTGAGAATAGTGTGTGAGATTGAGTGATTAATCATGTCTATCACTAGACATTAAGTTTGAACAGTAGACGACCATAAAGGTGGAAATAGTGATTTCTTGGTTGGTGGTGCTAGTTATACGGAAGTGATCTAGTAGGCTTGAACAGTGTATGCAAGAGTTTAAGTTGATTTATTCATAACTTAGTATGATGATGTAAGTATGACTTACAGGTTCCCAAAGTGATATGGGGTTGCATTATTTTTGAAGTTTATTAAGTATTGTGTGTGGTTAATAGTACCCTTGAGTGGTTAAGTTGAAGAAGGCTAGCTATTTTGTACATAGTGTTATTAGTAGATAAGTTGAGAAGTTATGGATAGTTGGTGTTGAGTCTTTTTAAGTATACTTTTGATTCCTAAGATTATAGAAGTGTGATCTTGGTAGGCTATGGTTATGTGTTTAGGGTGGTAGTTATGTTTGCTAACGAGAGTGTAAGTATTTGATGATGATTATTGAAGGTAAAAAGTTAAGAACAGTATGTATCAAGAGGGTGTTCAGGAATGAAGTTAGTATAGTTTGTTAAAAGGTTGGGAATATCCATGTTAAGTGTTAGAATCTAAGTTAAAATCTTTGAAGATTGAGCGAATAGAAATGAGAGTTGATGCTCTAGATGGTGTGAACTCAGGATGTAGTGATACTCATGAAGATTCTAAGTTAGTAAGTGTTCAAGATATTATGTGATGACTAATGGGGCTACAGATTTCATAGTGCTCTTATTTCTCTTATCTCGCATTTTCTATGATTTTTATTTTTGCTATTTTATTCCTTATTTCTATTATGTCATCCATCCTGAATCTTGTTTCATTACGGCCTTGTTTACTATTCTTTATCTTGAGACGAGGGTATATATAAAATAACCTCTCTACTTCTTCGGAGGTAGTGGTATGGACTGCGTACATCTTACCCTCCCCAGACCCCACTTTATGGGAACACACTGGGTTTGTTGTTGTTGTAGTAGTGGGGATACAGTTAGAGTTGTACCTCAGAAGAAGGTATTAGAAATGGGTTTTACACTTCAGGTGTACTCTTTCAGAGTAAGTTTATTATTTGCGTGTATTATCGTATTTCAGACTCCAGAGTGAGTGACTGTAGTTCTGTTTAGAGTTTAGTAAGGGATTCCACAGACTTAGAGTGATGGCTTAAAGCTAAGGGGGGGATGATGGAATGAGTAACCAATTCTGGCTCTCAGATTTTAGTAGTAATGTAGTGTGTTATAGAACATCAAAAAGTGAGGATGAGGCTCGACCCATTCTTATTTCAGTATTTTCAGTTATCCCAATACCTACTCATGCCTTACGTTTCAGTTCCATGATCATAGTTTATGTTTATGCATATGATAAAGAATCATGTACTCTCCCAGTTCCTAATATGAGGAGTTCTAGTTCATTCAGTAGTCAGAATCACATTCCATAAGTTATGAACTCCAAATTTAGGTCATGCAGCACATGACTCATGTACTCATGCTTTACAGTATGTTCAGTTTCAAGTACCCATGCAACACACTTAACGATCAGCAAAAAAAAATTCAGATTTGTATCATGTACATTCTCAGACTAGATCTCTTTAATGAATCCATATCGTGAATGCTCTATTCCTCAGGCCTCGGTAAAGTATCAATTTATGCTTAGTATCCCTTCATATTTTGGGACCTAGTATTCCACTAACCTTTTAATGACCTTCTTTTATGTCAAGACAGCGATGATGAATAACTGTGTAGATGAGAGGAAGTAAGTATGTTATGTTAGGAATGCCAGGGCCCAAAATTCTATGAGTCTGAAGGAATATTGAGGTGAAGTTTTGTGTATGACTTGGTTAGTTGAGAATATTTTATGTGTGTCTTCCTAAGAATTAAATAGTGCATGAAAGTTGTTATTGATGGATGTATTAAAGAATATGAGAAGGATGTTTTATGAATGTTTGTTTAGAAGTGCAGATGTGGTTATGAAGATAGGCTTGAATGTCATGATTGGTATGTAAGAGGTTGAATTTAGTTATGACAGTGTTTGGGGTATTGAATTCATGGTTTAGATTAGTATTATGGTGTGGTTTTATGTGTAGCACCTTGTGGTTTCGAGTTAGGCTTGACCACGATGAGAGAATTCAGTTCAGTTACACTTTAGTAGACAGATTTATCAATGTCATCTGGGAATTATAAGTTGAATCGAGCGAGTAAAGTATTTGAGGGGAATAGTATAGTTGAGAGAGAGTGTTTGAGAAGTGTTGCTAAGCTTGAAAGTAAGAAGTTACATTGCTTAAGGCCCAGAAATTCTACCATGACTTATGATTTATAGATCTAAGTTCCATGCTATAAACTTGGGGCAATGTTGAAACCTCTTATTCAGAGGTCTTGTTTAGATCATTCCCAGATCTCTTTTCTCCCTAATATCATTAGAACTTCCTAAAAGAGTGTTGGAGAAATACTCCATATAAGTATGATTCAATTCATACAGCCTGCAATACAGTTTAGCAATCAACTAGATAAGCTCCTATAGATTTCCAACTTTCCATTTAGTCCTACTACCCAAAGTCTCGCGAGTAGGACCATCCTAAGAGGAAATTTATTCATTTATGTACTTTACGAATATAGATCAGTTCATGTATCATGCATCAGTTTCAGATTCAGATATTAAGTCATGATTTAGTTCATAAGTATTCAGCGATGCAGTATCCAATGTATGATCTTAGCCTCGTTGTCTTAGGATTCGTGCCTGCATAAACTATTACTTCGCAGTTCTATAAGTATGATTGCACCATGAGCACATCAAGAAAATTCTGAACCCTTAGCATGAATTAGCTCCTTATAATAAGTAAAGGTAAGCCAACTCAGAAATCAGTTTCATGATAGAGGTTTCTAATGTTCCATACTTAGTCTTGTAAATATATTCTTAGATGTGAATGTTCAGTATGTAACCTCAGTTTCCTTAGAACATTACTCTCGGCTTAATCAGTATCATTCGGGGACAAACGATCCCAAGGGGGAGATATTGTAATACCCCGAGTTTTCATGTCATAAACCTCTCATCTTTTCCTCACGAAATCAGATTCGAACTAAAGTAATGGTTGCTCATAAGTTGACTCCCTCATTTCTATCTCAGCCATATAGCTATTTTCATGAGAATTCATGCACTCGTAGACAAGTTCAGTATCTCATTATGTTTAAGATTCAGTCATTCGGTTTATTTCAGTAGTGCATTCCAGTTATAGCCTCAATTTTCAGCATCTCAGTTTTGCTAGCCACATTCAAGAACGAATTTTCCCAAGGAGGATATATTGTAATGCCCCAAACTTTTTCTAGCTTAATTTCATTCCTAGAATGTTAAGGGATGGCTAATGAATAATATTTAATTCATATAGAATTTTCTTGATTTTGACTTTTCATTGTGTGGGAAATTGAATAAGATTTTCATTAATATCAAATTCGCCCAAAACCGACACTCGATGAACAAGTTAGGGCGTTTTTAGTAAGCAGTGTGCCAATTGGGCAGTCGCCACTTGCGATGGAGGCTCGACGTTTGTCAAATCCAATGGATCACCGCGATTGCACCGCATCACGGTAAACCTCAAAACAACAATTGTCTATATCCAGTAAGTCACTGCGATTCCACCGAGTCATGGTGGGTATAACAATGACACACTCACCGCATCGCGGTGAATCCTTAAACTGCATTCCCGTTATAGATTTTAAATCCCAAGGGCAGTTTGGTCTTTTTCCTACTCCCCCAAATCGTGAAAACAAACGATTAAAGGCATTATTGAGCAAAATATGCTCATTCTTCATCAATTTCTCACAAGTAAAAACCCTAAGATTCTATCTCCAACTTCAAGAATCCCCCAAAGTCCACTATTCTTCTTTCAAACTAGTTCAAATTTCAAGATTTCCAAGTCAAAAACTTCAAGAGTCAACCTTCAAGGGCACAAATAGGACGTCAAAACCAAGCTTCTTCATCTAGTTCATCATATAAGGTATATAGGGTTCGAATAAGGATAAATATTTTGTTCTTGTACCCAAAAACTTGATTTTTATTAAAGATTACATGATTTGTAAGTTAGGGTTTACACCCAAACCATCTCGTTTTGAGTTTATGAATTTACAAGTGATTTTGAATATTAAAGTGCATGTTATCTCATTTACTTATGCTTAGACTTGAAGATTTCTATTATGAATTGCACTTTCCTATTGTGAATTGATATTGTTGAATGAATTTTAAGATAATTGTTGGAAATGAAGCTTTATTTTGAAATTCTGAATATTTAAGTACATATTCTTTAAAACTCAAGTATGAGTTTTGACATTTAAAGAAGAGTATATTATTAACATGCTTTGACAAGTAAGTATTCATATTTTTAAAGAAAGATTGATCTTTGATCCTGAGCTAAGATAGGAATCCAAATTATTCCTACAGTTTATGATTTAAACCAAAGAGAAGCATAATTGGTTTTAATTACGAAACCTTGTGCTATTTTAAGGTGGATTACCTAAAAGTTCTGAGCAATAAGTATGGGATTAGTATTTAGCACCGATTTGGGTATGATTCCAAGGTCTCATGCCCCAGAACTACGTGCCCCTGTAGGTTTCTGATTTGCCCATAGTAGGCTAAGATTGTGATCACTTAAGTTAAGGTTCTATTCTGATGTTAAGGGTAGAACAGCTCTCCCTAACGTGGGTAAGAATTTGGACTCCATGTCAGCTCGCATGGTTTATGTCAGTTAGAAGAAACTCTCAAGCCCAAATTCCCCGAGTCCCTAAGTCCCAAAGTTCCAAATTTCCAAAGCTCCCAAAGTCTTAAGTTTCAAAGGAAAAGAATGATAGAAAAACTTAAACTAAGTGTAAAGGCTCACAAGTTTTACTCAGATTATGCTTTACAAAATGATATTAGCTCCAGATTTCAGTTTTTAGATTTTCGATTTAAGAGTGAGTCCTTTCTACACTTAGATAATATGATTTACAGACAGAACATAAGTAAAACTTTTAGAACGAAATGTTATGACTCACTAGATTTATACTCAGTATATCCTCAAAGTACTGATCCACATATACGTCTATGTGCTACATTGTCTCATAATATAGGTACGAGTTGTAGCACACATCCATATTCAGACTATTTGCAGCTTCCAGTCAGCAGGTGATGAGTCCTTTTGATTTAAGGGCTCAAGTTAGTTATACAGTTCGAGCAATATTTAATTTTCTTTATTCAGTCGTATTGATTTGGGATAGTTGGAGTTCATGTCCCTGCTACATATAGTCAATACTAGTAGAGGCTTCATAGAAAGTTAGTAGAGTTAATGTATTTGAATCCAGTGTTGTTTTGTAAAAGCAGAGTTGTAATCATATTAATACAGATTTGTATTGATCAAGTTCGGACGAGATTTATGTTTTTCCATATTTTCTTCAGATTTATGTGTTTTATTCAGTTGCTTATGAGTTATGCTAGTAGAAGGGTTATCTTGGGATCACTTGTGACCCTAAGCACCGTGTGACGTCTCGGGATCCATTTTCGGAGCGTTACACTATGATTTCAAAATAATATAATTAAATCTAACATTTACACAAAAAATTTCTCAAAGTCGTCTGATACATCTACCACATGTGAACTATAACAAAATAATACGATAATAGAGATATCAAAATAATACAACTAAACTTAATCTTTACACAGAAAAATATCAAAACAGAGATATAAATACAATACAATTAAATCTAACTTTTATCTAAAAAATTCTTCGAAGCCGACTGACATTCATCTACCACCTGTAAATTCATCTAAGACCTGTAAACTACAACAAAATAATACAATAGTGATCACAAAGCTTCAATTTTGATGAAAATAATTCTTGTGTGTATATATATACACACACACACATTAAATTCTATTATATTGATAAAAACAGTGAAGAAGTTGAAGGCTAGAAAATTAAGCCTGCACCAATCTAAACATGCAACCGAATCAAGTTAGATGAGAATAATATTTTTCAATGAGTAAACCGATTTCTTTAGTAGTTTAACGTGTATCTCAATATTTATAGAAGTATTTTCTTAATATAGTCCTATTTTAGGAGTATTTGTCTATCCAATTTTAGGAATATTTTTCTAATTGATTAGTACAAAGAAAAATATTAATAGATTCTCCTTCTATATATTTTAGGAGTCCCACATATTTTAGGAGTCTAGTTAATATAATAGAAATAATTAAATAATAAATTGAAGAAAATAGTGAAGAGACAGTTTTGTCCAAAGGCGGGTCTTTTAGTGAAGGACAAAAAATTCAAATCACTTTTATAAGGGTTTTCACGCTTTTAATATATTATAGATTATAGATTTATATATATATATATATATATATATATATATATATATATATATATATATATATATATATATATTACTACTATATTTATTTATACTTTATATATTAGGAAGAATCTCGCTTTTTAGTAGTCCCAAAAAATATTTTAGTGCAACTAGATAGTCACACATGTTTATCTTTTTCCATACATATTGTTACCTTTGTCTTCATTTATTATTTTATAATTTTTTTATTTATATATATTTATAATTTAATTATATATAGTAGCTATTTCTTTTTTAGAAATCTCTTCTTCTTCCTTGTTAGAATACTTATTCTTTTTAACTTATTTCTTATATTAAAAATTAATTATTTTACTTTCTTATTTATTTTAGTAAATGAGAAAGAGTTATAACTTTTTTCTATATGATTATTATTATTAGGTAATTACATAAAGTATTAATATACAAATTTAAATTTTTTGGTATGTTTGCCGAAAAATTTATTTCAAAATAGTTGACATGTTTAAATGATCAAGAAATTTCTTTTTTCAATCATACCCTTAGTAATTAATTTCCAAATTAATTGAACAAGATTCATATAATCAATATTAAAAAGAGAATAGGATTATATTAGCCAATTTACGCCTTTTATTAATTTTTTCTTAAGATTTGTGCAAATTACATACATGTCAATTATTTTTAAATTGAAGGAGTATGGGCCAATTATCTTGAGATGGAAAGAATATTAATTAAGAATAATTTAGTAAAAATATATTTTACTTTTAAAAGGTGAATGACTTCAAAATAATTGTACACATTAAAAATACCTTATTATGAATGGCAATAATGTGAAAAGAAAAATGCTTTAAAAAATTACACTATACTCAAAAAAATTAAAAATATAACATTAATTATTACTAATCATTTCCTATTTTAACAACAAGAAAAATAAAAAATTAAAAAGAGGGGAGGGGGGAGGTTTGAGAAAGGGTCATGGGTGATACACAAATCTAACAAAAAGTACTATGTTAAGTTATTTGTCGAGTAAAAAAAAACAAGTAAAAAGGAATTGAGAGAGTATCCTTTTTTCTCTCTTTTTCATTTTGTTTGACCTTTATACTAAAAATAAAATTCCTTTTCTATTTATTATTTAGCTATTCAAGAGAGATTTATTATTTTCGTTCAATATTATTGTTATCATTAAGTAACTACATAACTATATTTAATACTAGTTTACTATACGTGTTTTGCACGTGTGTCTCATATTGATTAATAAAATTTTATATAAAAAGAACAAAAATATTTAAAATACAACAATGTGTTAAAATAAATGTTATAACATTTCTTTCTCGTTGTTATATCATGCTCACTCCCAGCTAGATGATTATCGTTATGCTCACGCCTAAACTTGCTGACTATCATTCTTCTTCACCAGTTGCAAGTACTTGAGCTGCTTGATGTTTGTGTTATTAATTAATGTCTTGTTCATCTTCTCTTCAATCATAGATACTATCAATATTTCACAAAAAGTTTCTCAATTAACAATTATCTATCAAGAATACATCATAATTTATTATTGTAAACTTCAATAACATAGAAGAATTTTAGAAAACTTATATTATATCAAATCACACACAAAAAAAAAATCATAAATTTGTATTTTTTCTAAATTTGATCCAATATCAAGTGGACATGTAATTAAGAAGAAATCCTAGATTATAGACCAAACATACAACTTTAACAAAAATCCTTTCTATAATAGGTTAATGTTGGCATGACAAATATTATTAAAAAACTAAATCTAACTCCCACATTAAAAACTGGATTTATAGACTTAACCATCGGTTTGTGCTACATTATTTGTAGCTAAAAAGAATCATAATTCATTACTACTATTTACTATTTAATATTTTGTACATAATTCATGTTTATTTAACAATGAGACAACTTATTTAGTATATTTTTTATTTTCTACTCTTTCATTCCTTGTTATGTTAAATTTAGATCTACTGTTTTGACATTTATATCTACTATAATCAATTTGAGTTTATCTATTATTCCTTTCACCACTTATATATATTTAAAAGTTTTGTCAATTTAAAAGATTAACGTACATATTTTTTTTTATATATGTATTAATTCATTTAAAATTTCAATTTGACTCTTTTGATCTTATCTCTTTTTGAATATTTTTAATTTTTTTTCTAAAATTGTTATTCTATTTTTTTTATGTGAAAATTCTGTATTGATGATATAAATTTATGTATATATTTAGATATAAATTAAATCTACATGTAATTTACTAAAATATGATTATATTATACACACACATGTTTTCTCATGTCCTACTTGCAAGAAACATTCAAGACTTAATAGAAAGTGAATTAAAAAGGGAAGGAGATGCACCTTTGATTCTTCTGGCTACTTTATTCGATGGCCACATGGCTTTTTATTCAATTTTTCAATCAAATGTTTCTCAACTGAAAGAAAAACATGAAAAATTATCAGAAGGGAGAATCCATTGTTAAATTATTGAATATATATAATTCATATAAAATCTTAAATATTACTAACTAAAAGAAATTAAAAAAAAAGACAAAGAACGATTATTATGAATGCAAAAACACACTTGAATCAAGAAAAAATAAGAAGAAAAGAATCATAGAAGAAGCATGTTTCTAGTGTTTGTTCCAAAATATTACTTAAATAAATTGTACAGAAAAATTCATATAAGATAAAATTCTAATTCATTCAGAAGTGTTAAAAATTATAGTATTAAATTATTTATATTAGTGTGATTTTTTATTTTTATGCAAATTATTTAAAAATTAATTATGGTATCAAACCATTTAGCTATTTATGCTAGTGTTATGCTCACATGACAGACTCCCGACTTCAGCTTATCTCCATTATATTGGCCTTGCTCCTACTTCCCATTGTCGTATCTGCAATCTTGAACCTGAAACTACTTCCCATATCTTTCTCCGCTGCTACGTTGCGCAGAAGTTTTGGTTCGATCTGGGCATAAACCTATCTGACGTAGCCGACACCAACCCCCACTGGCTCCACACTCTTCGTAACTCAAATCCCTCCTTCCACACCGACCAGCCGGACTGGTTAGTCTTTTTCCCCTTTGCCCTTTGGCATATTTGGTTAAATCGCAATCATAATGTTTTTAACTCTACAACTAACCTCCTTAGAGTTCCTGTGATTCTTCAGAGAATTAATGAGTTTACTCTCTATGCTCACAAGCCTAGTAACCAGGTGAGTGCTATCACAATTGACGTCAAATGGTTCCATCCGCCCCGGGGCTCCTATAAACTCAATGTTGATGGTTCCTTCTCTGCCAGCCTTGGTGTTAGAGGTATAGGTGGTGTTATTCGTGATGAGCATGGCCACTGGGTTGTGGGTTTTCACGCCAGCAGTGCTAGTCATTGCCATACTTTGGTAGAGTTGGAGGCCTTGCACAAAGGATTACGTATGGCCATTCATCACAACCTTCAGCCCCTGGAAATAGAATCCGACTCTACCGAACTCCTTCTTTTACTTCAGCACCCTTCCTCTCCTTATACTGACATTGTATATGCTTGCAGGTCAATGTTGAGGAGCTTGGGGAATCCAGTGCTACGGCATAGCTTCCGCCAAGCAAATGAAGTAGCAGATAACCTTTCTAGATAAGCTCTCGTCTGTCCACAACTAGTGCTGATGACTTTTTGTTAACTCCACCGGATGTTGTTGAAGCCCAACTACGACAAGATCGAAATGGAGTGCAATGTAGTACCGTAGTATCATGGTCTACTTATAATCAACTAGTATGTCTAGGGAATCAAACAGTATTGTGTAATTATGGTAGAAATATTTCTGTGTTGGACTCCTCTAAGAGCCATCCTGTGGACTCTATTTTGTTAACATCTGGTCACTGCAGTACTTCTACTGCTGTATGTAAACCTCCCTAAACTTCAGTTCCTTTTGTTATATTTAATATCTATTATCTATTCCCACAAAAAAAAAAAACTCACGTACTAAAAAAATATTCTAACAATAGTAATATAATATAATACTTAAATAATAAAGATCTCGGCATAAGTAGTGGACTGATGCTACTCAATACTCACGTACCACAAAAATATTCTAATACAATAAAGATCTCGGCATAAGTAGTGGACTGATGATACTCAATACTCACGTACCACAAAAATATTCTAATAATAGTAATATAATATAACACTTAATTATATAAACATTATTGTATATAATTATTGAAACTATAAACAACATCACTTATCCTATATTTTAGGATTCCTAATTTTAGAAATAGTCTTATTATATTTTTTAAAGTTTTAATCTCATATATTTTAGGATTCAATATCATAAATATAATTAAATAATAATTTAAGGGAAAAAAAAGTGAAAAAGACGATTTTGTCTAAAGTAGGGACTTTTAATGAAGGGCAAAAGTTCAAATTACTTTTTTTAAGGGTTTTCATACTTTTAATAGATTATAAATTATAGATTATAGATTATAGATAAGTGAGGACCTTGGTGGCTTGGTCGTCCTCACAGGCCCAATAATTGTCAATCATATACTTTTAAAATATAATCATCGAGATAAATAAACTAACTCCTATTAAATAACTTTTTAATGGGAGTGCCAAATCAACAAATATAAGACAAAATGAAATGGATAGACTACATTATTTATTTATTTTTATATTTTAGAAAAATTTGTGCAATTTTGAAGTCATAATATTTTTTAATCCTTTATAACTTTGTAACAATATGATTCATCATAATGTTCATCAAGTAGGTCGTTATTTTCATTTGTTAAACACCTGTAAAATACATTTAAATATATTCAAGATGAATTTTTTAATGGATTAGTATCATTTATTGCTTTGTATGATTCTATAAAAATTATCAATGTATTGATACTTATAATTTTAAATTATTCTCTTGTACAATTTTCAAATAAAGTCATAAAAAATAAAAAAATAAAAATTGATTGTTTAATTCAACAGAATCTGTTTCACCTGCTGTTAAAATATGCATTGAACATGTGATATTATTATGATATTTTAATGTTACTTAGGACAATTTAAATAAATAATAAATTATTATTTTATTTTATAAAAATGATAAATATGTTGTATTGTAAAATTTGATCTCTACTATCATTTTGATCGGGTTTATTTTAAAATACCAAAAAAGTTCATTTAGAAAATCTTATTAAATACATATATAAATATTTAAAATTATAATACTGGGCCAGTAAACGAGCCCTTCATTATCTAGTAATAATAAAAAAAGGTAAGTCATGGTTGTTACATATCGGTTAATAACATATTGATTAGTTTCATGTTACTTGGTCTTATCGAAACGACACATTCTTTAAGAAAGTTTTAATTAGAGGTGTATTTTATCAAAATAACTTTATTAATGATGCTTTAAAACTTTAAATTTAACTACTAATAATTTATTAGTTATTTAATATTAAAGATAGAACAAAAAAAATATAATAAAATTTTCTTAATTTCATAAATTGAAACAATTGCATATAAGGGCCAAGTAATACTATGAAATAGGGGAAATACTATATGTTAGAGAAAAGAAATTTTGATGATTGACGTATGTGAATAAAACATGTTATTCATGCTGGTCTTTACATGTGGAGAACATTAAAGTGGATGCAAGGCTAATGATTAAATAATGTGTAAGGTCAGGAGTGGATAAGCAAGAAAATTCAGATGTGCTTTCAACATTTATCACTTGCAGAAAAGAGGGCAAAAGGAAGATAAACACGACACTTGAAGATTGAGCAAATAAAGGAGTCCTACCTTGTTAAGGAGATAGATTGCAACAAGGAGTGAAATCAACTGAGAGTCCTATTGAAGAAAGAAGACTACATCATCTAAAGGACTCCATTAGGAGTTGGCTTAAATAGAGGAGACTGCTTCAAAGAGTTTCACTCATGCACTAATAAGAAAAGCTTCAATCAACAAATTCGTTCACTAGCTTGAAGAAGAACCTAGTCCTTTACTTAGAGAGTCGTAGAGTTTGTGTAATAGGTTGGTTCTTTGAATTGTAATGAGTGTTAATTCTAGTCTCAGTAAAATATAAACTGAGTTAGGAGTTGTGTCTTCAAGTTAGGAAACTCGAAGACCTGAGAACACTTATCTTGGTAAGATTTATGTTATTGTAGAAATAGGAATTAGAGTTTAATTCATAGTTTACAAGAGTTTTATAATTTGTTGATTGTTGAGGCTCAAGAGTTTTAGTGAAGTTGGGGTTAAATCTTGTAGAGGTACAGATCATGGGTTTTTACACCTTTCTTGAGCTGGGTGTTTTCCACATAAAAATACCGTCTTCCTATTTACTCTACTTAAGTGAACCACGTTAGCTTACTTGTTCCACTGATTGGCAACAAATAGAGTAAAATATTAAAATCAGTAGGGTATGTACTCTAACAAGTGGTATCAGAGAGAGGTTGTCTTGAATAAGGTTAGCACCTAAGAAAAGATCACTATGATAAATTCCGCACCCCCTACTGGTCACAGTAAAGGTCAGTCAACTACTAGACCTCCACTCATTGATGATTCTTACTTCATTTGGTGGAAAAATAGGATGAAAATATTCATTCAAGGGGAAGATTACGAATTGTGGGATAGGATCACTGATGGTCCTACTATCCCAATAAAGTTGGTTGATGGTGTACATGTCAAGAAAGTAAGAAGTAAATTTACAGCTAATGACTTGGTAGCTTTAAAGAAGAATGCTAAAGCTAAGAACATCTTGTGAATTAGGGCCAACTGAGTACAACGGAGTATCAAACTGTACCACTGCTAAGAAAATCTGGGATTGCTTGGTCAATGTTCATTAGGACACCTCTCAAGTAAAGAAGTTTAGAATCGCCCTTCTCTTTACTGAATATGAAGCTTTCAAAATGAAGGAGAATGAATCACTCCATGAAATAATGACCAGACTTACTGCCCTAACCAATGAATTGACCTCCTTGGGAAAAGACATTCCCGTGGAGAAACAAGTTGAAAAAGTGTTAAGGGTATTACCTAAGTCTAAATCGGATGTAAAAGTCACTGCCATTAGGGAAGCAAAGAATCCCACTCAATTGACATTAGATGAATTGGTAGGAAATCTTAAGACTTATGAAATGCAAATTAATGGGATCAAGAAGGAAGTGGTATCTCCTGAGAGAACCTTGGCATTGAAGGCATCAGATAGTGATGAAGAAGCTGAGCGTGATGAAGAATAGGTTGCCTTCATAACTAAGAACTTCAGCAAGTTTTTTAAAAAGAAAAAGGAAACAAGTAGCAAGAAACGTTCCAATGACAATCCAAATGGATACTACAAGTGTGATAAGACTGATCATCAGATTAGAGACTGTCATGTATGGGAAATAGAGTGGAAGAAGAAAAGAGTTGAAAGAACATTAAAAGAAAAGGCTAAAAAAAGAGGAGTATGCTATGGTAGCTACCTGGGGATCTGATTCAGATGAGTCAGAAGATGAAGAAATTGATGAGACTGCACTTATGGCCATTGGAGATTCATACTTGGAAGAAGAAAATGACACTTCTGAGGTAAGCATTCTCGAGCTTAAAGAAAAACTACACTTATTTTCTAAAACAAAACTTATGTCCTTAATGAGTGCTCTAATTAATGATTTTCAAGAATTAACTTCTGATAGGGATGAGTTATTCAACAACCTTACAAGCCTCAAATATGATTTCATTGATTTAGAAGCTTGTAAGGATACTGTTGAAAAGGAAAACAACACTCTAAAGGAATAGGTTGTACAACTTGAGTTTACAAATGTCACACTTAAAACTGAAGTCCTAAAACTGAAACTTATTGAAAAAGGAAAAAAAGGGTAAAAGCAAGGAACAAGAAGATGTTGAACTTGAGTTAATCAAGTACAAACAAAAGTGCATTGATACAAAAGAAATAATGAATAATCTGAGTCAAGAAATTACAAAACTAGAGATTGATCTTGAAAGAACAAATAGGTGGACAAATCCTTCAAGAATTGTTCACAAACTAAGTGAGAGAAGTCACAGTGAAAAAACTAGACTAGGTTTTTACAAAAGCCTTGACATTACTCAAGATTTGTGCTACATATGTGGTGATT
The DNA here is from genome assembly GCA_030864225.1 of Capsicum baccatum var. pendulum. NCBI lineage: Eukaryota > Viridiplantae > Streptophyta > Magnoliopsida > Solanales > Solanaceae > Capsicum > Capsicum baccatum. The sequence continues at coordinate 256,877,046 of CM061559.1, read as the reverse complement.
TAGGTTATCCAACTATTGAATGTCCTGTTGTTACAAAAAGCAGGTCTAGGATTATAAATCTGGCACATAAATTAGTTCAACCCAATATAAGGATAATGAAAACTATGAAAAGAAATAGGTTCTGCAACCTGTTGCCTACATGGACTAGAATAAATCTGATTCATTCTTTCACTCATAAAAAGGGCCTAAGCTTGTTTGGGTTCCTAAGGCTAACCCCTAATTTGCTTTTGCATGTGAGAGTGAAAGGAAGCAAAAAACATTGGTACCTATATCGTGCATGCTCAAGACACATGACTAGTGATAAAGAAAAAATCCTTTCACTCTCCAAAATAAGTGGGGGTGGAGTTTCATTTGGTGACTGTAAAAAGGGAATTATTACAGGAGTTAGAAAGATTGGTACATCTGAATTAAGGGAATTGGAGAATGTCTACCTTGTGGAGGGATTGAAGCACAACCTACTCAGCATATCACAATTGTGTGATAAAGGTAACAAAGTTGTTTTTACTTCTGCAGGAGTCAAAGTCAAAATGATGGACACCAAGGAGGTTGTACTCATTGCAAAAAAACACAAGAATGTGTACAAAGTTGATATAATGACAGTGCCAGGAACAAAGCTGGCCTGTTTGAGTGATACAGAAAATTATCCGCTCATTTGGCACATGAGACTTGGACATGCAAGTCTAGACAATTAAACAAACTTTCTTCTAAGGACATGGTACTGGGTTTTCCTAAAACCAAATTCAAGGAAGAAAAGGTTTGAAGTGCCTGTGTAAGGGGGAGCAGGTAAAATCATCTTTCGAGTCAAAGAACCATATACGTACAAGTAAGTGCCTTGGCCTGATCCATATGGATTTGTGTGGACCAATAAGACGGTCAAGCAGGGGTGGAAAGAGGTATGCTTTTGTGATTATTGATGATTATTCCAGATTTACCTGGACATTATTTCTAGCTTCCAAAGAAAATTCTTTTGGCGTCCTTACTATTTTAATTAAGAAAATTAAAAAGAAACTAGGCACTTCCCTAATTTCCATAAGATCTGACCATAGTACAGAATTAAAAAATGTCAAATTTTTGAAATTTTGTTCAGCAAATGATATTGATCACAATTTCTCTACTCCCAGAACACCTCAACAAAATGGATTGGTAGAAAGGAAAAATAGGACTTTGGAAGACATGGCTAGAACAATGATGATTGCAAAAAATCTTGCTAAAAACCTTTGGGCTGGAGCAATTAGTACTGCTGTATATATCATAAATAGATGCATAATCAGACCTATTCTAGAGAAGACTCCCTATGAATTACTAAAAGGAAGAAAACCAAATATTTCTCATTTTAGAACTTTTGATTGTAAATGATTCATTCACAATAATGGGAAGGATCATTTGGAAAAATTTGATGCTAAGAGTGATGAGGGAATCTTCTCAGGATATTTACATCATAGTAAGGCATATAGGGTTCTAAATACAGAACAAATTGTGTTGAAGAAAGTGTGCATGTAGTTTTTGATGAATCTTATGCTAAGACTAACTAGAGTCACCAAACATGTAGGTACCTTGACAGGGGGAAATAATTCCGGAGACACATTGATAGGGGGAACTGAACCACCAACTACCCTAGTTCAGAATAATTGTAGTAATCCTAGTAGATCACTAGGATTAGTCCCAAAAGGATACAAGTATCAAAGATCACATCCTATTGAAAATGTACTCACTAATCTCACATCTGGGATCACCATAAGGTCTAGGTTGAAAAGCATGTGTGCCTTCAAAGCATTCCTGTCAGAAATTGAACCAAATAAAGTGCATGAAGCACTCCTTGATGCTGATTGGATCATAGCCATGCAAGAAGAGTTAAATCAGTTTGAAAGAACTAAAGTGTGTCACTTAGTTCCTCTTCCAAAAGACAAGACAGTGATTGGAACAAAATGGGTGTATAGAAACAAGGTTGATTAGCATGGAACAATTATAAGGAATAAGGAAAGATTGGTGGTCCAAGGATACAATCAAGAAGAAGGCATAGATTTTGATGAGACATTTGCTCATGTTGCTAGAATTGAAGCAATATGGCTTTTTGTAGCCTTTGCTACTTACATGGAGTTCATTCTTTATCAAATAAATGTTAAGAGTGCTTTTTTGAATGGAATTCTTAAGGAAGAAGTGTATGTCAAGCAACCACCAGGTTTTGAGTGTAAGGAGTTCCTTGATTATGTATACAGGCTTGATAAGTCTTTGTATGGTCTCAAACAAGCTCCAAGAGCTTGGTATGAAAGATTGTCAAAATTCCTTTTGGAGCATGGTCATACTAGAGGTAAAATTGACAATACTCTTTTCTTGAAAACTAATGGAAAAGATCTATTGGCTGTGCAGGTGTATGTTGATGATATTATCTTTGGCTCTACAAATATTAACATGACTCATGACTTTGCAAAACTCATGAGTGGTAAATTTGAGATGAGTATGATGGGGGAGTTAATTATTTTTTAGGACTGCAAATCAAGCAAACAACCTCTGAAACAATGATTTATCAACAAAAGTATGTCAAGGAACTTCTCAAAAGATTTTCCATGAAAGAAGCAACAGAGATCAGCACTCCAATAGCCACTGCCACAAGACTGGATATGGATGAAATAGGTTCTGATGTGGAGCATAAACTATATAGAAGGATGATAGGATCATTACTGTATCTCACAACAAGAAGACCTGATATTGTGTTCAGTATAGGACTATGTGCAAGATTCCAAGAAAATCCTAAAGAATCTTATTTGAAATCTATGAAGAGAATCTTTATATATCTCAAAGGTCTAAAGGTCTTATATCAATCATGATTGAAAAAGGTTTTATATCAATCATGTTCTGTTCTACTGAAGAACAAATTGCTGATATATTCACTAAGATATTAAGCAGGGAAGACTTTAGAAAAAATAGGTTAGCCTTGGGGATGATTAAGACTGCATAAATCTCCCTCAATGATTGACTAGAAAAGTTGATGACCTCTTGAGCTTTTGTTGATTAATCCAATCTTGCACATTTAGTTGTGTCCTAATTCAAGAATTTTGAGTGATATCACCTTTATGCATTTAAATTTTACAGTGATTTTGGAACAATTAAAGTAATTTTGTTCAAAATATTCAAGAGTTCAGGTATGATTATTAGTTTATCTAAAATTGACTAAGGAGAAACAGGTTTTCCCTTTTGGTCCCTTATATTTTTCTAAACCCCTAAATCTCAAGAGTCCACCATTTTTAAAAAGACTACCACACCAATACCATCACCACTGTAACTCTTCATCATTATCATTCTACCCATCAAATCCTTCTCTTTTATGTTTCAATTTTTTTTCCTTTCTTATATCTATTTCTGTCTCTCTCTCACCTCATTCGTTCACCATCTCACAAACAAGAAAAACACAATGTTTTCTTCTCACCATGGCATCATCATCTTCATCTCCATCTTCAGCTTCCTCTACTTCTTATTCTACATCTCTCATTATTCATCCCACTACTAACACAACACCTATCATTCCACCTACCGTTCTAATTAAATTATCCAATTTCATCACTTAAAAAATCTCAAAAAACCCTTTTCTTAATTCTCTTCCAGTTCTCAATCCATTCCTAAACCCACTTCACTATTTCCTATTCCTCTCCAAATTATTGATCTTGATGATGTTCCAATCATAAGTTTGATTCCAAAAAAATCAAGGTCTCACTCGAATAGAAAACATTCCTCCTCTCCCATTGTTGTTGAAGATCAAAATACTATTGAGCCTCGTCCTTCTAGAGCCATTCCTATAACTCCTCACACTCATGGGAAAAACAACGAGAAAAGCTTTTTTAGTTGAAGCCCTTCAAGCAAGCAAGAGGAAATATGTTGTTACACCTGTTCCTCCCCTTCCTTTCTCCTCTCCAGATATACTGCTTTGCTCTATGTATAAAGTTAAGATGGTGAAATGCATGATTCTAAAACCCTCTACTTTTTGTACACCTTCATCTAATCCAAAGTCTACCCCTGCCTTAAAATCTTCATCATTTTCCAAACTCACTCCACATAAATCATCCACACATTCTAAGAAACAGGTTAACAAGCATGTTCCCTCCGATTCTTCTAAGTTTGACTCACTTTCTGATAGTCCTGCTGAATTAGATTCAGATTTTGAGCTTCATGAGTCCTCTGCCAATCTGGATTCTCCTGCAGATGTAACACCCTGATTTTCTGAACCGAAATGCTACACGGTGCTTATGACCCCGAGGGACCACAAGCTAACCCATGACTGATATTTGTACTTGTATACTATAATTCATGACATAATAATATGGAAAACATGCACAATAGGCCATAAGTTTTAACTAAAATAATATAACATCCATATGGGTGAAAAATACCCAAAACAACTAAAAACTGAATCTGAAAGCTAAATCTGAGCGTAAATCCGAAAGCCTCTAAGTACTGTCTGAAATAAGAAGTTGAAGAAACATGTCTCCAACTAACTCCATAAACTAATAACTGGCTAAAATAATAATGAATAAATCCAATCATATTGTCCTTGAATGAAGAGGACTCACTGAATCTCTACGACTGGAAATGCTACGGCTACTGTCGATTTGGAGCTCGTGTCTTTAAACCTATGGTGTAACATGAAAAGAAAGCACCATAGCGCAAATACGTCAGTACAAGGGGATGTACTGAGTATACGAGTGAGGTAGGCTAAATATAAACCGGGTTTGCATGCATGAACAATGCTAACTGACTGACTGACTGATATGAACGTAAGAGTGCAAACATACATACATAGTAACTAAGATTGTGAGTATGTAATGGCTAAATCTGTACGCTAATACATGGATAGAGCCGTAGTTCTGATAGCATGGATGACTGTATCTGATAGCCCTAAATTTGGTTGAACTCTCTGAGTTCCATGCTATAACTGAATTTGATCGTATCTAACAGTCCCGATATACTGATATCTAAAAAAATATCTGACTTCTTTACTGAAACTGATACTGAAACTGTGGGAGGTAGTTGTTTAACCGACATGCCCCATGTATACCATTACGGCTAAGCTGGGGTCCAATCTTTGTCCCGATTGGAGGGGTGTCAATACCGCGCCATTGGCAAGGACAGTTGTGAGTGACCCTTATCTAGAAGGTACTCAAAGTGAGAATGGTGGGACCCTAAACTAACAGGTTAAGCCACCTCATCAACCCTAATCTGACAGGCTAAGATGTCTCAACCACGCTGGCTACGTAGTTCTGGAACACAAGGATGACTGCTCAGAATCACACCCTAAAATTGGTAGGTGAGTCCCCATCCTTGGGTTCACTTGATGATAATTTCTACTCCCATCTGAAGAGACTAAACATGATTCAACTGACTGTACATGGACAGATTAACTGACTTTTGTTGACTGATGGACTAGTACTATTATATGAGAGTTAACTGAGATCATGAGATTTTTGAGGTTTCCTGAGTCACATGACTGACTGAGTTCTATAGATTATATATTGACTGAGATTATCGTGACAACATGACATGGCTCTAGGCACACATCTATGTTTTTCGGGTATGAATACCCCCAGGACTCGATAGAAGGAAACTGACACACATGACATGACTTGATCAGAAGATTTGAGTCCACAATTCATAGTATCATAAGTAGGGGATATCATATTTCATATAGTTATTCAACATCTTAAACATTGTAGGGAATGCATGGATATATTTCGTGTGCATATTGTATATCTCCATTATCTTGCATGCTTCATACCACCACATTAGCAACACATGAAAATCATGGAATTTATATTGAAGTACATAGCTAAGATGAACTTGTCATTTAAACATCATAGAACCATACAAACATAAATTTCTAGCATCCTAAGCATTTTATCAAACACCTTGCATGCATTCTTTAAGGCATAGGTGGGTTTCATACTTTCACCATATTAAACCATCTAAAGTTCATGGTTTTCAATTAACAAGCATATATATTCCATGAAAACACCTTTAGACATCACATTGAAACTTAAACAACAATCGTCAACATGTACATACTCATATCACCACAAAAAGTTAACAAAATAATATTTAAAACATGGTTCTTGAGCTCTATGAATGGATTGGATCCATAGATGAGAACTACACATACCTTAGTGATTGAATCTTGAAAGAGATCTAATGTTTTGGAAAGTTCTTGAAGAATTCCTTAGGATTACCCTTGATTTTTCTTGACTAGGGTTTAACCCCTTTGGGAAAGAATGCTCTTGTTCCTGAGTAGATGATCTTGAGAGGAAACCCTAATCTTGTGGTTGAAAGTGTATGAGAGAGCTTTTTGAGTTGTTTTAACTAAAGAGAATGGAAGATAATACGTTCCTTAAGGGTTATAAGTCATGGGAAGTGAAGGTAAAAGATCAAAATACCCTTATGAAATAAATTCCTAGTTACTAAAAATAATAGCTGACAATATTTGTGACAAGGCATAAAAAATGTGGTAAGCCGTCAAAAATATCGTCACACAGAAGCCGGACTCTGCCTAAGGCTGACGACATTTGTGATATGGTGTCAAAAATGTGGTAAGACATAAAAAATGTCATCACACAAAAGCTGGATACTGCCTAGGGTTGACGACCTTCGTGATAGGGCGTCACAAATGTGGTAAGCTTACCACGATTGTCGTCACTTAGGAGCTAGTTTCTTCCTAAGGCTTCGTGGTAGGGAATCACAAGTGTGGTAAACTACCACGAATGTCATCACTTAGGAGCTGGTTTTTGCCTAAGGCTGACGACCTTCGTGGTAGGGAATCACAAATGTGGTAAGCTACCACAAATGTCGTCACACTGTTTCCAGCCTGATATGCTGGAGTAAAATTGGAATAACTCTTTGCTCCAATATCGGATTTAGGTGAAATTGGTATTATTGGAAAGATAATTCAATTATATATCTGTTGATAGGTCATGAGCTCAAACATTCCAAGTATAACGAGAGATATGCTCATTTGAATCTGACTATGGCAATATCATTCTCAAGAATTCGATCGGTGAGGAATGTTTTGATTCGTCTGATAGCTGGGAGTTATTTGAAGCCTTAATATACATCTAACCTACTCATAAAAATATAAAATAACCATGATGTACTATGCATGAGCTTGGTACATGGCTCTAATATTGTTTTGGATTTTTTGGGGTATTACAATATCTCCTCCTTGGAAACATTAGTCCTCGAATGATGACAGCTTGAGAGAGGAGAAAAGATAAAATGATGCATACACTGATCATGCTCAACTGGCACATGATTTTAGGATTGAATTGAATTCTAAACTGAATATAGCCCAACTGAACTTGCATATCTGATGCATGACTGATAAGCTGAACTCATGAATGCATGATAAGCTATGCACTGATACTTGATACCAATTTTATACTAGAATTTTAAACATGTACCTAAATAAGCTTAAGGAAAATGGTTACCTCGATCTAAGCCTGAATTAGCGGAGAAAAGATGAGGGTACTTGGTTCTCATGTCTGCTTCTGCTTCCCAAGTATCTCCCTCCATGGACTGATTTCGCCAAAGAACCTTAACTAGAGGGACTTCTTTATTCCTCAGCCTACGAATCTGATAGTCAAGGATTTCGACTGGAATCTCTTCATAAGAGAAGCTATTCTGAATGTCAACACTCTGAATGAAGACTACAACTGCTGGGTCACCTATGCACTTCTTGAGCAAAGAGACATGGAAGACTGGATGAACTGAGGCTAGATCTGAAGGCAATTCAAACTCATAGGCTACCTTACCGAAGCGACTGAGAATCTTGAATGGATTGACATATCGGGGACTTAGCTTTCCCTTCTTGTAGAATCTCTTCACTCCCTTTGTATGAGAGATCTTGAGATAGACATAGTCATCGACCTCGAATTTGAGATCCTTTCTACGAACATCCGCATAAGACTTCTGTCGTCTCTGAGCAACCTGGAGTCTTTCTATGATCAACTGAACTTTCTCTAAGGCATTGAATACTAAATCAGGACCTATGACTGTGGTCTCACTAACTTCGAACCAACCGATCGGAGAACTACATCTCCTACCATAGAGAGCTTCAAATGGAGCCATCTGAATACTGGAGTGATAGCTGCTGTTGTATGCGAACTCAATAAAAGGCAAGCGGTCATCCTAGCTTCCCTTAAAATCAATTGCACACGCCCTTAGCATATCTTCTAGAGTCTGAATGGTCCTTTCTGCTTGACCATCTGTCTGAGGATGAAACGCTATACTGAGATGAACTTGGGTACCAAGACCCTTTTGGAATGCTTTCCAGAAGTGAGAGGTGAATGAGTACCTCTGTCTGAGATGATAGATAGTGCAACACCATGTAATATGACCAACTCCCTGATATAGAGTTTGGCATAATCCTTGGTTGAGTAAGAGGTACGAACTGGAAGGAAATAAGCTAACTTGGTCATTTTGTCTATAATGACCCAAACTGAATCATGCTGATGGCGTGTTCTAGGTGAACCTATCACGAAGTCCATGTTCACTTCTTCCCACTTCCAACTAGGAATAGTGAACTCCTGCATAGATCACTTAGCCACAAACTCTGCAACATCTCTCTTCATCCCACTCCACCAATAGATCTCCCGCAAGTCGCGGTACATCTTAGTGGGCCCTGGATGAATAGAGTATCATGCACTGTGCGCTTCTGCAAGAATTACCTACCTCAAGTTATCTACACAGGGAACACACAGACGACTCTGACAATGAAGAAGACAATATCCCCCTTAGGAGAAAACCTCTACTTCCTGACTCTGAACTGACTCTTTTAGCTTGAAAAGGCTAGGATCCCTGTCTTTCTTCTCTTTTACCTCGAAAACTAGAGATGAATCTGAACTACTCTGAACACATACACCACTCTATGAAGAGTCGACTAAGCAAAAGCCTAGTTTGGCAAGCTGATGAATTTCTTGAGCTAATTTTTTCTTACCATCCTTAACATGGGAAACACTACCCATGGACAGTCTACTAAGTACATCGACCACTATATTGTCCTTGCGAGGATGATAAATGACACTCATGTCATAATCCTTCAAGAGCTCTAACCACTTTCTCTGACGGAGATTGAGATCTATCTTGGAAAAGACATACTAAAGGCTCTTATGATCTGTGAAGACGTCTACACGAACACCGTATAGATAATGCCTCCAAATCTGTAAGACAAAGACAACTGTTGCTAACTCAAGCTCATGAGTAGGATAATTATTCTCATGGGGCTTTAACTATCTGAAGACGTAAGCTATGACTCTACCATGCTGCATGAGGACGCAACCTAAACCTACTCTGGATGCATCACAATATACTACGAATCTATCAGAACCGTTGGGAAGTGCTAAAATTGGAGCTGAGGTAAGTCGAGTCTTCAACTCCTAAAAACTCTTCTCTTAAGGTTCTGACCACTGAAACTTTACCTTCTTCTGAGTCAATCTGGACATAGGAGATGCAATAAAATAAAATCCCTTGAAAAACCGTTGGTAGTAGGCAGCCAAACCTAAGAAACTCCTGATATTTGATGGAGAGATAGAGCGAGGCCAATTTCTTACCGCTTCAGTTTTCTGAGGATCTATTCTAATGCCATCACCCAAACAATGTGTCTAAGGAATGTTATTGATCTTAGCCAAAATTCACACTTACTGAAATTGGCGAACAACTAGTGATCCCTGAGAGTCTTAAGAACAATTATGAGATGGTCTGAATGATCACACTCTATGCGAGAATAGACTATAATATCATCTATGAAGACTATGACGAATGTGTCCAAGTACTGCTTAAACACCCGATTCATCAAGTCCATGAAAGTTGCAGGGGCACTTGTAAGACCAAAGGACATGACTAGAAATTCAAAGTGACCATATCGAGTATGAAAAACTGTCTTCGGAATGTCATATTCTCTAACTCTGAGCTGATGATATCCTGATCTGAGGTCTATCTTGGAGAAATAACTAACACGTTGAAGTTGGTCAAACAAGTCATCTATCCAAGGCAGCGGATACCTGTTCTTGACCGTGACTTTGTTGAGATGACGGTAATCAATACACATTCTGAGAGAACTATCTTTCTTGCGTACGAATAAGACTAGCGCACCCCATGGGGATACACTGGGCCTGATGAATCCCTTATCTAAGAGATCCTTCAATTTCTCTTTCAATTCCTTGAGTTCTGCTGGTGCCATTTTGTATGGCGGAATAGAAATAGGCTGAGTATCTGGGAGAAGGTCTATGCCGAAGTCTATTTCCCTTTTGGGAGAAATGCCTGGAAGATCTTCAAGAAATACGTCTGAATATTCATTAACCATTGGGACTAATTTAAGACTGGGATATTCAAAACTGGAATCCTTAACATGCACGATATGATACACACACCCTTTAGAAATCATTTTCCTTGACCGAAGGTAGGAAATAAGCTGACCCCTGAAAGACGAAGTGCTACCCTTCCACTCTAGGATGGGCTTATTCTGGAATTGAAACTAAACTATCCTATTTCTGTAGTCTACTATGGAATAGCAGGAATGAAGCCAATCCATATCGAGAATGACATCAAAATCTGCGACTGCTGATTGGATCTGCCTAAGCACGGTCGGGAGCCTGACCATTAGAACCTATGATATGAAATATCCTAGCACAAAAAATAGTATACTGTCAGTATGTGGAATGTACTGGTATGATAGATGTGGTAAGGATGAATGCAATGGTTCACATGAATGAACAGTAACTGGCTGAGTGATATAGAGTAACTTAATATGAGAGTACATAGATAACTAAAACTACTGTAAATGCTGAGTATGTAATACTGTGCATATATGTATACTATAATTGAGATTTTTTGAAGCTAAGTACTTTGTTCTGATACTGAGTAACTGATATCTGAAGTTACTAATAACTGATTTACTGATACTGATTAACTAGTCTGACAGTCCTAATTCTGTAAAACTGAAATGAGTTCTAAACTAAAGACTGAAACTGTAAGAGGTAATTATCTAATCGACATGCCCTAAATCTGACCTGATAGGGGTCCAACCTGTGACCCCAGTTGGAAGGGTTTTAATACCGTGCCACAGGTACTAAAACTGGAAAACTCAGATGCCAAGCCTAACTGATGGGTGACACCTGGGTGGAGCCAAGACTAATATGATGGGTGACCCTTGGGAGGAAGTCAAGCCTAGTTTAATGGGTGACTCCTCATCCTATGCTGGCTACTCAATTCTGGAGTATAGGGACTACTACTAATGACTTTACCTCTCTGACGGGGAAGCCATCATCCCTGCACTCGCTCGGTTCTAAATCCTACTTCCAACTCAACAGAGTATACTAAACTGGACTGGACTGACACTAAGTTTACTGAGTTTTCCTGAGTTCTGTAACTTAATCAGTTCTACTGAGTTCTGTAACATACTGGATTCTACTGATTGGGACATGACTGATACTATTTTGTAACTGACACTGGCTTTAAGTAAACAACTAGATTGTCGTGTATACAATATCCCCAGGACTCGATAGCATAAAAAGAAAGACATAACATGATCATAAAGGCATAACAATACTTGCTTACTCACAATGCACTCATTTAGGCATTTTGTCAAACACTTGATATATATGAACTTGTGCATGAATGGGGTCACATAATAACATGTCATGCTTTCAGTGGTCAATTCACATAAATATTTCATCAAAACTTGTAGGGCATAAACTTGTACATGTACTAGCATGTCATGATTGCATCATTTAATTCACATGGACATTCTATCAAACACTTGGGGAGTACATATTAATGCACATAATCATGGATAACATATAAACATGGCAACTACAATGCCCAAACTTGTAATTTCATGGGTTCAACTGTAATTCATAGACTTTTCCCTAAATATGAATCTATTTTCATAAATCTTACTCGGTTATCGGATTTAGGCGAATTTTATATCGTTGGAAAGCTAATTAAATTTTCTACGCAATGACAGACTCTAAACTGAAAAATACTAAGTATTTAGAAAAATTTATATTGGATCACTCATGTGCTGAGAGTTAATCTAGGCTAGGGAAATATGGGGTATTACAATGTTATGGAACTTATAGTAATAGTATGAATTCAACATGAATAGTACTAAGTCGTGATTTAATTAAATGAATGATAATATTAAAATATGGGGAATTGATGGACAACAATAATTTCATTTATAGATAGTGTAAATTCATGGTTCATGTAGATTCATGGATGAAATCATAATTTAAACTCAAAATAACTTGAAAAGATTATAAATTCGTAACTAAAATCAGGTACTTGGACTTCATGGGTGAAGGGAACCCATGGATGAACATATAAAATATCTGAGCTAATGAATTTGAGAGGATTGATGGAGAGTTCTTGAGATTTTGGCCTTGAATTTGAGAGATAGGGTTTCTTGTTCTTAAAGAGGAGATCTTTAATTTTGAAAGGAATTGAATAAATGATGAGTATTTAGGCCAATTAAGGGTTAAATTTCATGTTTTAGGTTGATTAGGGTCATGGAAAAAGGCCCAAATACCCCTAAATAAATTTAAAAACTCGAGTTGGAAACTGAACATCCCAATTTTTGGCCTTGGCGCGATGCGCCACTATCGCGCCAAGCCACTGGAAACTACCAACTGAGAAATTGGACGATGGCGTGACACGGTAAGATCGTGGTTCTTCACTAGTATGTCATTTTGGACACCTCCGTGACGCGTCATAATCACGCAGGCTCACTGGAAATTGCCAAACGTGAACTGGGTCCTTGACACGATGCGCCAATATCGCAATACCTCACTAGACACTGAAAATTGTTATTTTGACGTACTCCGCGATGCGCTACTGGCCTAAATGACAATGTTTAATGACTAAAACTTAAAATCGCCATAACTTCTTGCCCGATTATCGAATTTAGGCAAATTTTATATCGTTGGAAATCTAATTGAATTTTCTACGCAATGGCAGGCTCTAAACTGAAAAATAATAGGTATTTCAAAAATTTTATATATGACTACTCATGTACTAAGGTTTAAATCAAGCTAGGAAAATACAGGGTATTACAATATCTCTCCCTTGGGATCATTCGTCCTCAAATGAGACTGATTAAGCTAAGGGAACTATTTGACTAAGATTACACATTCCACATGCATATCTGATGCATGGAATATGTTATTGAACTAATTCAAGAATGCACGATTGACATGATCATGATGTGCTACTGAACTAAGCATGATAGAGAGAAATCTTAAGAAGATTGGTACCATAAGCCAAATCTGAATTTACGAAGAAAAGGCAAGGGTACTTGGTCCGCATATATTCTTTTGCTTCCCATGTGGCTCCCTCAACGGAATGGTTCCGCCAAAGAACTTTGACTAGAGGAACTTCTTTGTTCCTTAGTCTACGAACTTGATGATCAAGAATTTTGACTGGAACTTCCGAATAGGAAAGACTGTTCTGAACATCTACGCTTTCTAAGGGAACAACTACCGTTAGGTCACCAATACACCTTCTCAACAATGAAACATGGAACACTGGGTGTACTGAAGCTAGATTCGAAGGCAACTCAAGCTTGTAAGCTACCTTTCCAAAACTACTGAGAATTTTGAAAGGATCGACATATTAGGGACTGAGTTTTCCTTTCTTTACGAATCTCTTTACTCCCTTCATGGGAGAGATTTTCAACTACATAAAATCACTGACCTCAAACTAGAGATCCTTTCTCCTCATATCTGCATATGATTTTTGTCGGCTCTGGGCATCCTAAGCCTTTCTATAATCAACTGAACCTTCTCTATGGCATCAAACACTAAGTCAGCCCCTACAATTGTAGCCTCACCCACTTCAAACCAACCAATCGAATATCTACATCTCCTACCATAGAGAGCTTTAAACGGAGCCATCCGAATACTAGAATGATAACTATTGTTATATGCGAATTCGATCAAAGGCAAGTGGTCATCCCAACTACCTTTAAAATCAACTACACATTCTCTCAGCATATTTTCAAGAGTCTAAATGGTCAATTATGCTTAGCCGTCTGTCAGAGAGTGAAAGGCTGTACTGAGATGGACTTGGGTACCAAGACCTTTTTGGAATGCTTTCCAGAAAAGAAAGGTAAACTAGATACCTCTATCTGAGACGATAGATAAGGGAGCACCGTGCAACCTAACCAACTCTTTGAGATAGAGTTTGGCATAGTCCTTGGCTGAGTAAGAGGTATGAGCTGGCAAGAAATGAGCTGATTTGATCATCCCATCTATAATAAACCAAATAGAATCATGTTAATGATGGGTACGGTGCAAACCCGTTACAAAATCCATGTTCACTTCCTCTCATTTACAAGTAGGAATACTGAACTCCTACATGGACCCACTAGGCTTCTGGTGCTCAATTTAACCTGCTGGCATATAGAAACTTAGCTACAAACTCTGCATATCCCTCTTTATCCCACTCCACCAATAGATCTCCCACAAATCACGATACATCTTAGTGTCCCCTGGATGAATAGAGTAACGCGCACCATACACTTCTGCAAGAATTTGTTGCCTCAAGCCATCTACACCAGCAACATATAGTCGACCTTGACAATGCAGTACACTATCTCCCCCTTGGGAGAAAACCTCCACTTTCTAATCTTTGACAGATTCTTTAAATTTAATTAGACTGAGATCTCTATCCTACTTTTCCTTTACCTCGAAAACTAGAGATGATTCTTAACTACTCTGAACCCACACACTACCCTCTACTGAATTGACTAAGCGGACACCTAGTCAGGCAAGCTGATGAACTTCCTAAGGTAAGTTCTTCTTACCATCCTCAACATGAGCAACACTACCCATAAAAAATCTACTGAGAGCATCAACCACTACATTGGCCTTGCCCGGATGGTACAGAACACTCATGTCATAATCTTTCAATAACTCTAACCACTTTCTCTAACACAAATTCAAATCTTTCTGAGAAAAGACATACTGAAGGATTTTGTGATCAATGAACACATCTGCATGCACCCCAAACAAGTAACGCCTCCAAATATTTAAGGTAAACACTACAATTGTGTCACGACCCGAACTGGGGCCCTGGTCGTGATGAGCATTCAGAACCATGAAGGCTCGAAACACCCCCATCTATCTGATAATCATGCACATAATTCATTTGATAAAAAGAAATACGGAAGATACATAATATTATGGAAATATGGTCACGAGTCTATTGAAATCAATAATGGGAAACAATGTCCCACAACATCTATCGACATCTAAAAACCATCTGCAAAATCACTACTACATGACTAAAACAAACAACTATCTGAAAACTAGGACATGGCCCCTAGTAGACCCCAAAACTATTAAATGATAAATAAACTGCCAGACATTAGGCCTTCCGGAATATAGAAGGCTCACCACTTGACTCTGCAAATCTGTCTGAAGAATCTACTGATTATCTAGACCCCTAGACTGTGCCTCCGAACCTGGGTGGGAAGGAGGTCAATACAAAGTACTGGTAGGCAGAGTAATCAAAACCAAAGTAGAGATTTTTATATAAACTAAATGAGAGAGGTTATAAAACACATTATTGCAAAATGATTTTGAAAATACATGGGCATAGTATATTGATTTTTCAACAACAATGCAACACATCTGAGCTAGGTGATACACCCTACAATTTCACATTTTCACCAACTATCAAATCTCGGTTGCCACCGAGATTAGAGTATAAGTGAGGGAAAGAAACACAAGATCACACAGCAGGGTGTATCGACTCAATCAAGTATGGTAGTACACAAGATCACAAAGCAGGGCTCTTAGCCATAGTCCTAATTTGGGATGACATAATATCAGGCACACAAGATCACACAGCAGGGTACAAAGTTCCCGAGTCGGCAAACACGGTTTCCAGCGTAGAGTCATTTGACTCGTGCTTTCTTCGAGTAACCACCTATCTCACAAAATCAATGCATGAAACTCATTTTAATCAATCACATTTCATACTCTGTAGGGTATCGTCATACCCGACTTGCAAGTCATCAATATCACATCAACTTTCCAACTTCTCATACCATTTACCACATGTACATATGTATGACTTTCACACCATTAAAACACATACACATGGTTCTCAACATGCAATTATTCAAGAAGTTTAATCATTTATGAGTAATGTCATATCAATTACAAAACTCATGCTCTCAATGGTTTAATACTAGTATAATATGGGGTATAAATATTATCATGGGGAATGTAGAAAATTCACAACTCATGTACATCGCACCCTTTTGAAATTTCAGGTCACATGTTCACAATTCAACAATTTAAATACATTCAAACAAACAACCCCATGATATCTCAATAATTCTTTCAAAATCATATATCAAAACATGTTATTTGTATCTATTGAAAACCCCCATTTGTAAAAACATATATATACTTGTATAAATTTAAAGTGTTGCATAAATTCCTTTTTGAAAACATCCCCATGAAATTTAGGACAACCCCACGTACCTCTATTTTGGAGAATAATGAATGATTCTTGAAGCTTGAGGATTGGGGATTCCAAATCTCTAATTATCTTTAAAAACTCATGACTGAATCTTGAATTATTTGGGATTCTTCTTTGAAACCCTAGAGAGCGTTCTTGATGAATTTTGGTGAAACTGTATGTATTTAGGATTAAATCCCATGTTTGGATGGGTTTGGGGCCATGGGAAATGTCTAGTTTGACCTTAGAATTTAAAATGTGGGACTGGAACGCCGTATAAGGCTTCACCGCAATGCACTCGAAACCGCAATAAGCTACTGGAATTGACAATTGTCAATTTAAGGCTCATCGCGATGCGAAGGCCAGTCAAACGTGAACGCTGACACTAAAAATGCTCTAACTTCTTCACCGAGTGTCCGTTTTAGGAGAATTTGGTATCGATGGCAAGCTAATTTGAAGATATTTCATTTGATATATAGTAGGACATCTAGTTCGTCATATATAATGAGTAATGATCGATTGAAGTTGACCTAAGTTCCAACGTTCACTAAAACATGAACGATAGGAAAGTTTTCAACCCGTCTTTGAGTTATGGGACTTCTATTATCTCAATTCATGCTCAACTAGATTCACACCCTACATAATTGATTACACACTAAATTTACATAGGATTCATGAATTTTGCAACCTCTATGTGAAAGAATAATGTTTTACGTTTTAGCCCAAAATGCGGGGTGTTACATTATCTCCCCCTTGGGATCATTCGTCCCCGAATGATGGGTAGGGGCTTGTTGAAGTACTAAAAGTGTAGAATAAAGAGTGTAGTCTCACATTAAACATTTTTCCTCGACAAAATATGGAATGCTAGCAAACAAGCTTCATGATAACCCCTAGCGAAACTTGTAAGCACGAAACATGATATAATGAGACTTTACATAGGGATGGTCTTGCATATTAGCTCTATGCATAATAATCTTGCAAACATAAGGCTGGGATTTATTTGGTGATCATAGACCGAATTTATATTGGTACTAATAATGAAAGAAGATTTTTTGCAGAAGGTAGGGATAGAATCATTTTCCATCTCTCATGATACAATGAAATAGATATTGCACTTTGAAACACTACTCATCCATGTCCAAACATCAAACAACAAACTTCATCACTTCCAACTTACAATTCTTCCATCACACATCTAACCACAAGAGTTTGAGCCTCAGTGCAAAGCGTTTTTTATGTTGAAGCCTAACTCGGAGTAACAAGGTGGTAACTTAAGCTACAGGACCCTGTACTATACATCCCTTTAAGAAATTCTTCACCTCATCAATATCATCAAACACTCTTGGGTTTTTAATTAAGATGGTACTAACCACATAGCACACAGATTTGCATTTTCAACAGTCACAACGTTCAAGCCTAATCAACTACACCAACTTCATGGATCTGCACACCAAGACCAATAATTTCAATCACTCTACAAATATTTTTCACCACATTCCTCCTTCTTAGATAATTCACACAACAAAAGTTCACCTCCTTCTTTTTCCTTTTCACCTATAACCTCATCTTGAGAATGACATCAAATTTTTAACCTTTAAGCACATATACTCCTCTACCTAACACATCAATACTTTTCTACAACCACCATTATACTATCATACGGAGAGTCATTAAGAGACTCGAGCATAAATTTTAAGAATGGAAATAACACCATTAAACCATAACTTCTAGTCATTCAATTGCTCAAGAAAGGACATAAAATGAAGATATGATAGAATAACCACAAGGTAGTCCATATAACAAGTCTCTGGATTATAAGTAAAGAGTCATTCGGAAAACACAATACAACATGAATTCTTAGGACAGAGCACAGGGAGAAATATTGGTGCATATATCAAGACAAAATGGGGGAAAGAGATGGGATTCCCCTCCCGAATTTGGAAAAATCAGTAAGATAAACTAGGCACCCTATGCGATAGGAGACACAACGCATCGAGATTATGTCGAGACACTGGTTTGGCCAACGCGATTACCGATGCAGCGCGCTAATATCGCATTGATCCACTGGTTTTCTTACGTAAGCGCATCTCAAACGTGGTCCAAAAAATCTTAAACTTTACCCGAACCACCCCTTTACACTTCTGAACATGAATCAACTCAAAACTTACGCCTTGGGGTCGAAAAGATCAATATAAAATCATGGAAGTTAAGATCTCATAAATATGACTAAATCTTTTAACCTTTAGAAAAGTTTTCAGGTTACAAGCTGTCCATACGTGCCACTAAGAGTAGTATTGAGTCGAGAATGCTACGGACTGTTACATCTCAACTAAGACAAGGATTTTCGCTTAAAGCAATTGCTCCTCATTTAAGGAACTGAGATTTTTGCCATAAGTTTTCATAAACCTTATCACTTTGGCTAAACCTAACATAGGATGAATCAGTGACATATAGAATCATATTTCCTTAAGACCAAGTATGCTGAGAGATAGATTTTCATAAATCATGAACAAAATAACATATGGCCTGAATACATGAAAAATTGGATTACTGAGAGACATAATTGCTTCTAGTTTGGAGGTCATATCATAGACATAAGTCCATGGGAAACTCGAATCATAGGCACATGCATAACTTCAATAAATGATGCAAGACATTAGCGGAATAATCTCTGAAATGGAAGTAGGAGGAGTATGCTTGAGTAAGAATAGACTTATCATGATTTCTCCCCCGCAACTTGTCGAATTGAGAAAAATTTGGGAACTAACTTAATTCGCCGTCTCCCCCTTAGGTCAAAGTCACACCTCTAGACTTGCACACATACCCTCACATCAAAATCTGTAGCCACAACCTCCACGTAAATAAGACATCACCATAAACTTCAACTCTAAACTCTCCCTGATGAACTATACTTGGAAGGCCTTACTTTCCAAAAAAAAAATGCTACTCTTCACATTCGCTAGCATCAATAGCCAGCACTCTACAACTCTCACTCTCGTGGGTGCACGCACCCACACTCCTTATCACAAAAGGGGTATCATTATATACATGAACTCAAACTTCTCTTATTAATCCCTAATACAAAGGCACTATATTATTTTCTAGGACATTTTCTTCTAACTTTCAGAGTCATCGACTTACGACTAATATTTCCATATGCATAGACACCCACACTTCTAAACACTTAACACTCCATCTTTAAGTTCCTTAGGATACTATCATTACACCTTAAATCACATAATCAACAACTTAACGAAATCTTTAAAACTATACCGAAGGCACATACTTCTTACCTATATTTCCTGAATTCAACTATAACGAACACCATACAATAACAACAACAACCCCTGAGTCTTCCTCAGATGCCCCCTCATACTACGAATTTAAAAAACACAGACTAGGTACAGCATACACTTATACGCATAAGACTTTATTAACAACCTGCTACCTGGGGTTCAAATTATTTCAATATACCCATGTTCTTAACCACTTAATGATTCAACCATAATTCATCATTTTAACACTAGTTCTCATGTACACATATCCCTCATGATTACCTCTTAAACTTTTCGTAAATCTTCAACTTGGGCTCTTTCACAAATCATATCAAGCCTACTAATTCATTCCCACAAAATAATACATCATTAATCATAAAATACTATTCTCGCAACCATATTCTACAATCAATAATTCAAGCCTATAGTCTAGCATCCATTGTCTACCACTAATAATGCAAAGTATGCAACATAATATACTAGTCCATCAAATTGGGAAATCAACTCCAACTACTCATTTTATTCAAATACTACCTACAGTCACAATCCTCTCCATGATATCACTATTATAGCTCAAAATCCACTTCATAACTTCTCACATGAAGTACTAGTTTACATCTACTAAGGAAAAGATGATCAAGGGGGTAAAATCACACAGTAAACATGGTCAACCTTAATCTTATATCATACCCCATACAATCTTATCTACTTATAAGTCTTTCTCACATCATACTTACTTACTCAAGCGTACATTTAGACTACCTTCCAATTTCACAAACAACCATGAGTCTATAATTATAACTTACTGGCTAATCTAGCTATTTTCATGCTTGAAGCAAACAACAATTCACCTCCATTACCAACTCGATCTCATGTAATAAGATTCAGCTATAAATATATTCAATAAATTTCCCTTACCACTTTTCTTGCCATTTTGCCTCTAAACCCCCAGTTCCAACCAACACAAGAACAATAGGAAGAACAACAAATTACTAGTGGGTCGAAATAGGCCTCACATGGCTTCACTAGACTTTATTTTCAACAACACAATGATATCAAGATTACAAGAGATAAAAACTTTACATACAATATTCAATGGCCCAAGAATACACATCTTACTCTGTATAAATCAAATTCTGAGTCAAACACTTCCTCCACGGACTACCATATAATCCACACATGCTACTAGCTACCACATTAGTCTATCACCATAAAGGGGTAAATCATCCTCAAACATCAGTTATTCAACTAAAATATTTATTTATACAAACGTCATCCTCACTCTAACTTCAAAATTTGTGACTTCACATCACCAACTTCTTGGTCCAACATCACTACCCATAGGTCATGACACCGATACTTAACTTATACTACTACTACTCGGGTGAAAATGTAGTTCCAACATTCTATTACACATCAACCTCCTTAAGCGTGTCATCTGCAACATAAATTCCAAAAGGGACTGAATACACTTAATACCGCAGGCTGGAAAGCACTATTTCATCAATATAAAAGTTTACACCAGAATCAATATACTTTGAAGCACTAACAACTATTCTCAAGTCCTTGCACAATATTTTTTTAATAATCTTTATGGATCAATTAGAAAGGACCATACCATTTAAATTCAAAACTTCTGCACTTGATTCACCCCAACAATGAGACACATCTGAGCAAATCAAAGAAAAGAATTGGGATGACTTTACTTTTATTGGACAACACCGTAGCACAAATTAGAGTATGGAAGAGGAACATTCAGACTCTATAACATGAACTAGAACATGAAGAAAGAGAGATATTCCTAAATGCCTTGTAGCCTCCTGTTTATAAGTGTGGCACGCTACACACTCTTAAATAAGACTCTACTCGATGCAATTTCACAGACACCCTGGGATCATGAACCGTGCTTTGATACCAAGTTTGTCATGAACCGAACCGGGGCCCTGGCCGTGACGAGCATTCCAAACCATGAAGGCCCAAAACACCCCTATCTATTTGGTAATCATGCACATAATTCATATGATAAAAAGAAATGCGGAAGATACATAATATTTCAAAAACATGGTCACGAGTCTAATGAAATCAATAATGGGAAATAATGTCCCACAACATCTATCGACATCTGAAAACCATCTGCGAAATCTCTACTACATGACATTAGGACTGCCAAATAGACCCCAAAACTATTAAATGATAAATAAACTGCCGGACATTAGGACTTCCAGAATATACAAGGCTCACCACTTGACTCTGCAACTGATTATCTGGACCCCTAGACTGTGCCTCCGAACCTGGGAGGGAAGTGGGTCAATACAAAGTACTAGTACGCAGAGTAATCCAAAACAAAGTAGGGATTTTTATATAAACTAAATGAGAGATGTTATAAAACACATTATTGCAAAATGATTTCGAAAATACATGGGTATAGTATACTGATTTTTCAACAACAATGCAACACATCTGATCTAGGTGGTACACCCTACAATTTCACATTTTCACCAACTATCAAATCTCGGTTGCCGCCGAGATTAGAGTATAAGTGAGGGAAAGACACACAAGATCACACAGTAGGGTGTCTCGACCCAATCAAGTATGGTAGTGCACAAGATCACAAAGTAGGGCTCCTAACCATAGTCCCAATTTGGGATGACATAATGTCAGGTACATAAGATCACACAGCAGGGTACCAAGTTCCTGAGTCGGCAAACATGGTTTCCAGCGTAGAGTCATTTGACTCATGCTTTCTTCGAGTAACCACCTGTCTCACAAAATCAATGCATGAAACTCATTTTAATCAATCACATGTCATACTCTGCAGGGTATCGTCATACCCGACTTGCAAGTCATCAATATCACATCAACTTTCCAACTTCTCCTACCATTTACCATATGCACATATGTATGACTTTCACACCATTAAAACTCATACACCATGGTTCTCAACATACTATTATTCAAGAAGTTTAATCATTTATGAGTAATGCCATATCAATTGCAAAAATCATGCTCTCAATGGTTTAACACTAGTATAATATGGGGTATAAACATTATCATGGGGAATTTAGAAAATTCACAACTCATCTACATCGCACCCTTTTGAAATTTCAGGTCATATATTCACAATTCAACCATTTAAATACATTCAAACAAACAACCCTATGATATCTCAATAATTCTTTCAAAATCATATATCAAAACATGTTATTTGTATCAATTGAAAACCCCCATTTGTAAAAACATATATATACTTGTATAAATTTAAAGTGTTGCATAAATTCCTTTTTGAAAATATGCCCATGAAATTTACGGCAACCCCACATACCTCTATTTTGGAGAATAATGAATGATTTTTAAAGTTTGAGGATTGGGGATTCCAAATCTCTAATTATCTTTAAAAACTCACGGTTGAATCTTGAATTATTTGGGATTCTTGTTTGAAACACTAGAGAGCGTTTTTGATGAATTTTGGTGAAAGTATATGTATTTAGGTGTATTTGGGATTAAATCCCGTGTTTTGGGTTTGGAGCCATGGAAAATGTCTAGTTTGACCTTAGAATTTAAAATTCGGGACTGGAACGCCGTATAAGGCTACACCGCGATGCACTGGAAATTGCAATGAGCTACTGGAATTGACAATTGTCAATTTAAGCCTCATCACGATGCGGTGGCTAGTCAAATGGGAACGATGACACTAAAAACGCTCTAGCTTCTTCACCGAGTGTCCATTTTAGGCAAATTTGGTATCGATGGAAAGCTTATTCGAAGATCTTTCATTTGATATATAGTAGGTGTAGACACGTAATTTTGTTCCCTCCCCAAAACAAAAAAATAAAAATAAAATAAAAATAATTTTTTATTTCTATTTTTATTTTTATTTCATTAATTTTATTTTATTTTATTTTATTTTTTTATTATTTTATTTTATTTTTTATTTTTATTTTATTTTTATTCTATTTTTATTTTATTTCTATTTGCATCCACTTTACCATGCCACCTCAACACCTCACCCCTCATTTTCCATTAGATACATGCAAAGGGCACACGCCCTACTCATTTTCCACACGCCACACTCATCTTTCCACATGCCATACCTAATTTTACATATGCCACACACATATACCCACAAGCCACCAATGATATTCATACACATAGTTCACAATATAAAGAAAAAGCGAAAAAAAAAGAGAGGTGGCCCACAACATTAGGGGAGCAAATAATTCTCCATTTTCCTCTTCTTGACAATATAGACACCATCACCATAGAGAACACGAGGGGATTTCCATCATCATTTTGTTCACATACACCAATATAGAGAGAATTTCCATGGTTTCTTAGGAGAACACAAATTCATCTTCTTCAGGGATTTTTTACATTCTCACGGATAGGTGCAAGCACAAAACTCACAATTCCACACTCAAGGAAAGATCACACCACACGAACAGTGAGAGGGAGAGATCGAGATATATTCGAGAGAAGAGATTGATAAAAGCGAGAAAAATGATGGCTTGACTGCTCCGGCGAGTCTTTGTCGGAAAAGCACCACTCATAGTACTAGTCGCGTCGTCTTTCTCCGATTTACGTCGTCATCAAGTTGTCTGAGCTCATCAAAGCTCAAATTGTACTGTTTTCAATTTTTCTATTTGATTTTTGAAGCTTCGGGTTGACGAAAACAGAAGAAATAGAGTTAGATTGAAGTCGAGATTTGGTTCTTTGGTTCGAGTTTAGTTCATGTCGAGGTTCGAATCAAGGTTTTCGGTGCGGACTATGTTTTGTTCAAACAGGATGATACTCGAATAAAAGTGAAATTTGAGGTCCATTTTTTCTCTCATTCTCTATTTTTATCTCGGATTTTGATTATTCTTGCGGATGTGAATGTTTTTGGTGTGCTTACCATTCTTGAATCTTTACTGTGTGTATGGTTTATATTGGTTGATGATGAATTTAGGTGCGAGAAATTGAATCAATAATCGAAGCATGTGTTAATCATTGTTTATTTGGGGTGGAATTGCGAGAAATAGATAAAAGTTGAATGTAGTAAAAGTTTGGTCCGTTGTTGTTTTGTTCAATTTGGGATGAGCATGAATATGAGGGATTTATGATACGTTGAAATAGATAGGCAATATAGGTTTGGGTTGGCAAAATTTAGGAATAAGTGTTTGCGTTGAATGTTTGAATATGGAATATTTCTTGAATGTTTTCTAGTTTATTGCACTTGAATTAAAATGTACTATTTGGCTGGGGAATGCCCCGAGGTATTTGTGTTTATTCGCCGGGGAATGCCCTAAAATATTTTGTACCCGGAGGACGTTCGAGAGAAGGCTCGAGGCGGCAGGTAGAGAAAACAATGGAGCATTGCTTAGGATTAGTGTAGAATAGAGTAGGTTTATATTTCTGCATTTTCTTTTATTTCGGGACTGTATAATTGGACTGAACATTATTTTTGGGATTTGTTTTGTTTAGTTTGTTGGTTTGATTTCTTTACGTGCTTATTTGTGGTTTGTACATTCATAGTGTCAAAATTAGCCAATACGCTCCATCAAGCGACGAGGGGTACAACACCTTCTCCTCGGTCAACAGGACTCCTTAGCCAGAATCTCTGTTTGCGAACTAGTCTAAAAGAGTCAAAAACAATTTTGAAAAGGATTTCCAAAGGCGACTTGGCACACCAAATTGTGCCAAGTAGCGACTCTAAATAAAAAAGAAAAAATAATAATAAAAAATATAAATAGTCCTTTTTCGAAACAATCTTCATTTTGTCACTTTAGACAATAAAAACCCTTTCGAACTTAAAACAAAATCTTTTTAGAGTACGAAAAAGGGGTGTGACAGCTTTAGCGACTCTGCTGGGGACCGACAAGTTTAGAATCCGAGCTTATTTTTGGAGTCGTATCAGCTTTGTTTACCATTACGAGTGTATAAGCATTGCTTGTGATTTTTTTTGTGTTATTGTTATCGCTTTTATGCGTTTTCATGCCCTTTGTTTACAGTATTTATCATATGTGTTACCGCTTTTATATCTGACATCATGTGCATAACCCGAGTAATTTTTTCTGCAACAAGTTCGTAGTACATGTTGTGTACACGACCTCTAGTTGAGTCACCCTTATCTTAAGGGGGGAGCTATTGGTTGGTATGGAGTAGGTGGAAAGTAAAGCAGCCACTATGGACCATACGCTCCCCCGAACAGCCTTGTTAGTAAACCTCAACGTAGGTCAGCCTTTTGGTCATGCTTATGTGCATCATATTGAAGACCTAGCAGGGCCCACTTGGCCCTTTGTAGGAGACTCGACTCTAAAGCATCGTACATGCTAAATGTTGCATCTTTGAGGGTAACGTGGTCATTTGATAGACTGATTTTAGGGAAAAATATGTGTTATAAGTAAAGTGTGTGGCAGGAAAAAATCAAAAAAAAGAGGGAAAAAGAAAAAAAGAGTAAAAAAAAAAGAGTTTCGTAGCTTGTAGTATTCTTTATGTCTTTTGTTTTTCACAATTCGAAAATTCAAAAAGATTTCTTTATTTTCTGTACTCATTTGTTCAAAAACCAAAAACATCAAAAAGATTTCTCACTGTCTTGTTTAACATGCATTCATAATTCAAAATTTTCAAAAAAAAGATTTTAGAAATTTTTATAAAAGAAAATGAAAAATGGTAGAAGTTTTGTACATTTCATATAGTGAAAATGCCAAAAGATTTTCCTTCATAATTGTAGGTGTCAGTTTTAGTTGAAGTGTCTAATTAAAAACCCAAAAGATTTTATTCGTTTGTGTTTGGTTGTGTCTCTTAAGTTAGAGCCAATCTGTTAATTAATCGTTAATTGTCCAATCGGGACGAACTATGCATACCTGATTCTCGTCCCTCGGGGCGGGATACGTAGGCAACCCTCAGTGGGTCTGGTAATGTTTATTTTAGCCTTTGTCTTAGCCTTAGCCTAGGTCTTTCTCCTCGTAATCTAGTGTTATTAGTTTGTCTTAGCCAAGTACGCTAATTTTATTCAGTGGTACTGTTCGGCGATTTGGAGTCATAAAGTGGTCTGTCCCTTTGACATATGACTGCGACAAAATCCCAAGGGTTAGGAATCTTTTGCTCTTATAGAATTTTCAAGTTGATGTCCTATATGTTACAACAGGATAGATTCGTCGACAAAGTATAGAGTCATGATGGTTGTCAAGGTGCCCAGAAAGTTAATCAAATGGCGGGACATGTTTAACTACGTTGAACAACAGGAGTTAACAAAGAAGTTAGGCGCCCTCACTTCCGTCCTAGAACTCACCCCTGCCTAGATCTGATCGAGGCTATATTGACTTTTTAGGACCCAGGTTGTTTGGTGTTTAGGTTTGGAAATTGTGAAATGACGCCAACTCTGGCAGAGATATCTAGTTTCTGTAAATTGCCTTACTTTAAGAAAATGATGATTCGGGCGAGGACTCATTCCCCCATACAGTTTCTTCATGGTTATGGTTTAAAGGCCAATAAGCACCTGCGTCTTAAACAATCATGGGTCTCGTTTGATTATATGTATGCTCGGTTTGGGCCCTCGTATGGTTTTGATTGCTATTGGGATAAATTTTATACAACTAAGGAGAATTGGGAGAAACGTCGTCTAGAAGTCTTCATGCTAGTCTTGTTGGGCACTTTAGTCTTCCTATTTGAGGAGAGGCGAATTAATACGTTTGCAGACGGTGGTGATGGCCTTATTTCATGAACAACTAGGTGAAACATTCACTCTCGTACCTATGATCTTGGAAGAAATATATAAAGTTTTAACCGAGGTAAAAGGAGGGGTGAGATTCTTTGAAGAAAGCAACCTGATATTGCAATTATGGATGATGGATCACTTGCATGCGCTTTCTTTGATTAGGTCGGATATGATTGATCATTGTATGTTTGAGCGAGTGGAAGCCATGAACCATAGAATGCATTTCGATAAGTTTTTTATCCCAATAGGGGTCGATGCTTTGATTAAATTTCTTGAGTCAAGATCTGAAGACAACATTCTATGGACCTATCTCTGGTTTCGTCCAAAAATAATCCTTTATGGTTGTCTAATGCAACCTCTTTTAGTTTTGTTAGGGATCAATTGCACCAGACCGTACTCTCCTCTTAGGGTAATGCGCCAATTGGGTAGACTGTAAGATGTTCCACCAGTAATGGATCTCTTGAAGGATATTGAGCATTTTAGTGATCAAGCCTTAGGCGAGAGTAAATACGAAGAATTATGGAATCATGCAACACAGTTAGGTGTGAATACCCTCCAAGTAGGTTCAGCTAATCCAAGGTACACTCAGGAATATGGGGTCTGGCTTTAATCTATACCTTGGGGTATCAGTAGGCCATTACCAGTGCATCTTAGAGGAAGAATACCAAAAGAATACATTGTTGATGACAGTCAGGATGAAAGTACGGGGGCCAAAGTGGAGACACTGAGAGTTCAGTTAGAATATTTGTTCAAGACTGTAGAAAGGTGTCAGAACAATCTTTCCAGGTGCATTCCCCATGAGGTGGGAATACGGTCCAGAAGCTTCTTCCCAAATATCAGGGTGTCTTTACAGGATATGCTACAAAGTTTGGGTGGGATAAAGAGAGCTTCATAAGCTGGTCCATCTCAGCCAGGGTCATCACGCACAACACCAGTTTGAAGGAGCATTTCCTATATTTTGTTTAGTTTGAGTCTTTTACTTTTCTGTCTTCTAATATTGTGTCATTTTTAAGTCGGTGTCAAGTTTGTTTTAACGTTAAGAGTCTTCACTAGGAGTATTACGCATGTTATCTTTTGGGTATTGAATGTTGTTTAGTCTTTGTTGATCGGTTTTTAAGTTGTTAGATTCGAAGTTTGTTTAGTCGTCTCTTTTATGAAATGTAGTGAAGTTGCGGCGTTGTTTTCTTTTCTGTGTTCTTCGTCAAATAATAATAATAATAATAATAATAATAATAATAATAAAATAAGAAATCTTCAACTTTGTGGTGTTTATGTGTGTGCATTGCCTGAACTACGCAAGATTTGATTCATGTACAACATGATACATAGGCAACCTAATTTTGGGTTCGATCTAATCATCTTGTGTCGTCGTTTTTAATTATTTTTTCTTTTTTTAAGAAAATAAAAAGCCACAAAGAATGATAAAACAAAGGTAAATAGAAAAAAAAAAGAATGATGAGACGAGAAAGGGAAAGAACAGAGACTGATACAAAAAAATGAGGGAAATAAGGGCGAAAGAAAAGAGGTGTGTTTGGAGGAAAAAAGCAAATAAGTGTAGATAAAAATTAGGATGATGTTAAAATGACCTCACTACCCTCAAAGGCTGGTAGAAATGAACATAAATCTAGGACAATTTTACCAATGTGATTCCTATGCTTGTTGTGTGACCTAATCCTAACGGGTTTTGTCTTTGATGAGCATGTTATTTCAGATAAGGGGTAGGTTTGAAGAACTCTGTCCAGTCACCCGTACTTCACTAGATCAAAAGTGACGCTTGCCATGGCTAGTAGGGAGATTGAAAATTCACTCATGGACCCAGATCAGGATCCCATGGAAGAAAGTTCAGAACGCAATGATGAGGTATTGCACCAAATGATCAAGTTTGAGCATGAAAGGCAAGAAGTGGTTATTCATGGTGAAAGGGAGTTGTCTGCCTACGAAGATTCTTCCTTGTCCCTTATTGAAGCAAAAAATGTAGATGAGACATTTGTCTATCAAACTTTTGATACAGTGTTGGTGAATCGCATCACTGAAGGGCAGCTATTCCAGGACCACAATTGTCTTCCGCTTCTATCATGATGGTGAGTGAGCTTTTGAAATATGGATTTATGCCAGTGAAGGGTTTGGGAGTGTCTTTGCACGCATCGTTTGCCCCATATGTCCAAGAGAGAACATGGGCAATTTTGGTTTGGGATTTGAACCTACGACTGAAGATTTGAAGAAGGCCAAGGGAAGGAAAAAGGAAAGATGGTCACTCTCTTGCCCAATGCCACTACTCAGTGAATCATTTCTCAAAAGCAATGTTACGAAACCTGTAGATTTGAAGCTGAATTGGTTGATGACGTCCAAGACCTGTTGATCAAAGTTGACATGGTTGAAGCAGGAGAAGGTACCAGTAGGGCAGACGTGCAACTCATAGGTCCAGCTATTCAGCCCAACAATTGGAAAGTCACTCCTCTCCCCCGTCAGAAGGGAGTTTTGGTAGTTTGTTTTGTTTTTCTTTCTGTTTATCTGAGTTATTTCAGGGTTGTAATTCAGATTTTAGTTTGTTTATGTTATGTTTTCATTTGTGTTTAAACCCTCTTATCTTTCCTTTTTAATGAAATGCAATGTCCCTTTTGTTTCATGTCTAATATATTTCATTTTTGTCTTTTTCTTTATACAATTTTCTGTATGCTGATTCTAATGACATGACATGCATGCAAAATTTTTAGCCTGATCTTAAAATCCAAACTAATAAAGATATAATAAAGCAAGAGGGGGAATATGATGAAGAAGAGGCACTAGAGAAAATAAGCAAAGAGTTGGAACAGTTTGAAGACAAGCCAACTCCTAATTTGAATGAAATTGAGCCAATCAATCTAGGGAATCAAGAAGATGTTAGGGAAACCAAAATCAGTGTACATGCTTTGCCGCAACTAAAAGATGGAATAATTCAATCATTAATTGATTATAAGGATGTTTGTTCATGGTCTTATGATGATATGCCTGGTTTAAGCACTGAATTAGTGGCTCATAAATTACCAACTGATCCTACATTCCCTCCTGTAAAACAAAAGTTGAGGAAGTTTAAAACTGATGTGAGTATCAAAATCAAAGAGTAAATCATGAAACAACTTGAAGCCAAAGTCATTCGAGTGGCTCGTTATCCTATGTGGTTATCCAATGTTGTTCCTATCCCAAAGAAAGATGGCAAAATTTGAGTATGTGTTAATTTCCGTGATTTGAACAGAGCAAGTCCGAAGGATGATTTTTCATTGCTCAACATCCATATTTTGCTGGACAATTATGCTAAACACGAGGTTGCCTCTTTTGTGGATTTCTATGTCTGGATACCACCAGATCATTATGGATGATGAAGACGCGGAAAAGGCGTCTTTTATCACACCATGGGTGACTTATTGCTATCGAGTGATGTCATTTGATTTGAAGAATGCTGGAGCAACATACATGAGAGCCATGACCACTATGTTTCATGATATGATGCATAAGGAGATTGAGATCTATGTAGATGATGTGATTATTAAGTCAAAAAGACAGGTTGACCATGTTAAAGACTTAAGAAAGTTCTTTGAAAGGTTTCATAGGTATAATCTCAAGCTCAACCAGGCAAAATATGTGTTTGGAGTTCCATTTGGAAAGCTTTTGGGGTTTGAAGTTAGCCGCCAGGGAATTGAATTGGATCCGTCGAAAATCAAAGCCATTTAGGATTTGCCCCTGTCCAAGAATAGGATAGAGGTGATGAGTTTACTTGGTAGAATGAACTACATCAGCAGGTTTATTACTCAACTCACAACCACTTGTGAGCCCATATTCAAGTTGCTGAAAAAGAGTGTTATGATAGAATGGACTGAAGAATGTCAGGAAGCGTTCGATAGAATCAAAAGATACTTGTCAAATCCTCCCATGATGGTACCACCGGAGCCTAGTAGGCCTTTGATCTTATATTTATCAGTCATGGATAATTCTTTCGGTTGTGTCCTGGGTCAACATGATGTCATGGGTAAAAAGGAGCAGGCTATTTATTATATTAGCAAGAAGTTCACTACATATGAGGACAGGTACACTCTTCTTGAAAGGATGTATTGTGCCCTAACTTGGGTAGCACAGAAGTTGAATCACTATCTTTTGTCCTACTCTACTTATCTTATCTCTTGCATAGATCCTTTGAAATATATCTTTCATAAGCCGATGCCAACCGGTCGTTTGACAAAGTGGTAAATATTACTTACCGAGTTCGACATTGTATACATGACTCGAACCGCCATGAAAGCCCAAGCCTTGGTAGATCATCTTGCTGAGAATCCCATTGATGAAGAGTACGATCCATTAAAGACATATTTTCATGATGAAGAAGTATTGTGTATCGATGAAGTTGTTATAGATGCTGATCCAGGTTGGAAGTTGTTCTTTGATGGAGCTATCAACATGAAAGGAGTCAGAATAGGTGCAGTTCTTATCTCTTAGGTGAGGCAACATTTTTTGGTAACAGCACAACTTCCATTTTATTGTACTAATTACATGGCGGAATATGAAGCTTACATTCTGGGTTTGAGGCTAGCTGTTGATATGGGAGTCCAGGAACTATTGGTGTTGGGGGATTCAAATTTGCTCGTCCATCATATTTAAGGTGATTGGGAGACACAAGATTTAAAGCTAATACCGAATCGACAATGCTTGAAGGATCTATGTCAATGGTTTGTGTCTGTAAAGTTTTGGCATATCCCAAGAATTTGCAATGAGATTGATGATGCTTTGGCCACTTTGTCTCCAATGCTCCAACACCCAAATAAGGCCTACATCGATCCAGTGCATATACAGAGTCGTGATCAACACGTTTATTGTAATGTAGTTGAAGAAGAGCTCGATGGAGAACCTTGGTTCTTTGATATCAAGTAGTATATCCAGTCAGGAGAATACCCAACACATGCCACAAATGATCAAAAGAGGACTATTAGGCATTTGGCTAGTGGATTTTTCTTACGTGGGGGAATCTTATACAGGAGAACCCCGGATCTGGGACTTTTGAGGTGTGTTGATGCAAAAGAAGCTTTGGCAATCATGGTTGAAGTTCATTCCGGAGTATGCGGGCCTCACATGAACGGTTATGTATTGTCTAAGAAGATTTTCAGAGAAGGTTATTATTGGATTACTATGGAGAGGGATTCAATTCATTTTGTTCGAAAATGTCATCAATGTTAGGTACATGGTGATCTGATATGTTCTCCTCCCGCTGAATTGCACGCAATGTCTGCTCTGTGGCCATTCGTAGCTTGGGGGATGGACGTGATTGGACCGATTGATCCAAAAGCGTCGAATGAGCATAGATTTATTTTGGTGGACATCGATTACTTCACAAAGTGGGTAGAAACAGTAACTTTCAAGTCAGTAACAAAGAAAGCGGTAGTAGGTTTTGTTCATTCCAACATCATTTGTAGATTTGGATTTCCTAAGATGATCATTACAGACAATGCTGCCAATCTCAATAGTCATTTGATGCAAGAAGTGTGTTAACAATTTAAGATCGCACTTCGAAATTCCACTCCATATCGTCCAAAGGCTAATGGCACTGTGGAAGCTGCCAATAAGAATATCAAGAAGATACTGTGGAAAATGGTACAAGGGTCTAGACAATGGCATGAGAAGTTGCTATTTGGATTGCTAGGTTATCGCACTACTGTTCGTACTTCAATAGGGGCAACTCCATATTTATTGGTGTATGGGACAGAAGCAGTCATCCCTGCAGAAGTTGAAATTCCCTCTCTTTGAGTCATTGTGGAAGCAGAGATTGATGATGACGAGTGGGTCAAAACCCGACTGGAACAATTAAGTTTGATTGAGGAAAAAAGGCTAACTTCGGTACGTCATGGCCAATTGTATCAGAAGAGAATGGCTCGAGCATATAACAAAAAGGTACGACCCAGGCATTATGAAGTTGGTCAGTTGGTATTGAAGCGTATCCTTCCTCACCAGGTTGAAGCGAAAGGCAAGTTCTCCCCAAACTAGCAAGGTCCCTTTATTGTGAAGAAAGTGTTGCCCAATGGAGCCTTATATTTGACAGATATTGAAGGCAAAATGGCAGAAATGGCTATCAATGCTGATGTGGTCAAAAGATATTATGTATGATATTTTATCCTTTGTTGATTTTATTGCATGTTTAGTACTTGCATTTTTGAAGATTGATATGATGAAGGCATTTTATTCTTCTATCCAAACATTGTGTCATCCTTTGTTTACCCGTTTGAGTTTAGTTTTATTTTTGTTTCATATCCCTCTTTTGGAATCAAAACAGAGTCAAAGATAAATATCAGGAAAATAAGAATAAAAGAAAGTGTTTGAAAATAAAATAAAAAGAAAAAAAATATCAAATCAAAATAAAGAACAAGCTGATAGAACTACGTGCGACCTGATTCTCCTCTCTTGGGAGTGGGATACATAGGCTGCCCTATTCAGGGCTCAGTCCAACCAAATAAAGATTTTAGAGTCACCCAGTCAACAATAACTGGGGCATGAGTTAATGTTTGTTTGAGTCGATTCCAAAAGTTGTAAGTCCCACCCCCACTTCAAGTGTCGTTTGAGCCTCTTGCCATCCTTTTCTAACCTTATCCAAAAGCCAAGTTACAACCAAAGAAAGTCCTTCAGATCAATTTTTGATAATGTTAAGGCTAAGCATGCAATGGATATGATGATACATTGTGGGGTACTACTTGTCTTCCTTAGCATAAGAAATTAGGAAAGAAATAAAAAATGAGAGATTCTTATTAGTGAAAATCCTCGCGGGCACCATAAGGCGATGGTGAGTCGACAGAATTAAAAATGAAAGAGTCTTACTGGTGAAAACCATCACGGGCACCATAAGGCGATGGGGAGTTGAAAGAAATAAAAATGAGAGTCTTATTGGTGAAAACCCTCATGGACATCATAAGGTGATGGCGAGTTTGAGAGAAAAGTGAAAAGAAAAGAGATTTGTTGGCAAAAGTATTTTAAGATGGCGTCGATTGAATGAGATATATGAGTCTAATGGGTTTGAAGAAGCGGATCAGCGGCAAAGGCACGGACTCAACAACAGATGGGAAGTTTGGGTAGGAAGATTAGGCAGCTTAATCCAAAATGCATGTCATAGTCATTGGAGTTGGTTGCCGTATTCAGATAAGTTTTTGTTTCCTTTTTGAAAAAAGGGACATTGCCCTTTTCTTTCATTTACATATTCATATTTTTGTCTCGTTTATGTCACTTATCAAAATAAAAGTCACCATTATTTCTTTACACTTTAAGTCAAGTTCGTGTCGAAATAAGCAAGAAAGGATTTCAAAACTTGCTACCAGTCTTTCCAATTGTATGAGGAAAAGCCAAGGGCCAGCACATGAAAGAAATAGGATCATAATTCAACACAAAGCAAAGGAAGTCTATCAACCGACAGGTTGCTGGATTCATGGGAATATCAGATGTCAAAAGGTGCATCTCAGAGGCATGGTAAAATAGAGGCTCGGTATTTGAGTCAAAAGAATTTCCCCGATCTAGTCTGGGTCAATGATGCGACAAGACAGGGGAAAGTGTCAGCAATTTGAAACAAAGATGAAAGGAACAACTGCTGGAGCAGATGCCTGGAAAGCCAAGTGCTGCAAACCACCACTAAGTTTTCAAATGAAAAATTTTTCTTTGAGGAAACAGGGGCAAAGTTTTGTTGTCATTGGAAAGCATGTCCAAGGGATTTTACTCCATGATCAGGACCCTCCTGAAAAATGGAATTTTACTTCATGTTCAGGACCCTCCTGAAAAAATGGATTTCACTTTCTGTTTAGGACCCTCCTGAAAAATGAAAATTTAATTTCTCTTCAGGACCCTCTTGAAAAATGGGATTTTACTTTCTGTTCAGGGCCTTCCTGAAAAATGAGATTTTACTTTCTGTTCAGTCCCCTCTTGGAAAATAGGATTTTACTTTCTGTTCAGGATCCTCCTGAAAAATGAGGCTTTACTTTTTGTTCAGCACCCCCCTGAAAAATGAGATTTTACCTTCTGTTCAGGGCCCTCCTGAAAAATAGGATTTCACTTTATGTTCAGGACCCTCCTGGAAAATGGGATTTTACTTTATGTTCAGGACCCTCCTAAAAAAAGGGATTTTACTTTTGTTCAGGACCCTCCTAAAAAATGGGACTTTACTTTCTGTTCAGGACCCTCCTGAAAAATGAGATTTTACTTTTTGTTTAGGACCCTTCTGAAAAATGAGAATTTTCTTTCAATTCAGGACCCTCCTGAAAAATGGAATTTTACTTTATGTTCAGGACCCTCCTGAAAAATGTGACTTTACTTTCTGTTCAGCACCCTCCTAAAAAATGGGATTTTACTTTATGTTTAGGACCCTCCTGAAAAATGAGATTTTACTTTCTGTTTAGCACCCTCCTAAAAAATTAAATTTTACTTTATGTTCAGGACCCTCTTGAAAAATGAGATTTTACTTTCTGTTCAGGACCCTCCTGAAAAATGGAATTTTACTTTCTGTTCAGGGCCCTCCTGAAAAATGGGATTTTACTTTATGTTCAGGACCATCCTAAAAATTGAGACTTTACTTTCTGTTCAGGACCCTCCTGAAAAATGGAATTTTACTTTATGTTCAGGACCCTCCTGAAAAATGTGACTTTATTTTTTGTTCAGCACCCTCCTAAAAAATGGGATTTTACTTTATGTTTAGGACCCTCCTGAAAAATGAGATTTTACTTTCTGTTCAGGACCCTCTTGAAAAATGGGATTTTACTTTGGTTCAAGACCCTCCCGAAAAATGAAACATTACTTTCAAAAAATGAAATATCTTTATAATAATCTTTGTTTAGGATAATTTTCTTTTTAGTTTTGATGTGATATCAGGAGCCCTCCTGGAGAACAGGGTGAAGAAATGAAAAGTCAAGCAACAAAGTGAAGAAGTTGAAAGTCAAGAAACAAGGTGAAGAAGTTGAAAACAAAGCAACAACGTGAAAAAGTTGAAAGTTAGCAGATTGAAAAATAGCAAGTCAGGAGCCCACCTGAAGAATAGGGTGAGGAAATTAAAAGTTAAGCAATGAGGTGAAACAATTGAAAGTCAGACAACAAGTTGAAGAAATTGCAAATCAGGAGCCCGCCTGAAGAATAGGGTGATGAAGTAGCGAGTCAAGAGTCCAATAGAAGCTGCATAGATAGAATTTTTGTAATTTCATTTACGTTTTTTAATTTATAATTTTTATTTTTGATGTAATGACAGAGCCGCGAACCAGAACCTCGATGGAACCTCACTCGACTCTCCAACTCGGTATAGTCCTTCTCTTTCAAATCTTTTGAAATATCGGTCACTCGATTCCTTCATAACTTGGGTAGGTAGGTTGTCCTAAGTCAGGACTTGATTGTCCTTCTTCCTTATGTTCCTTCCTTTGAATAATGATCGGGATAAAATTTTATCTTGTTGTCTACTACTTTGTACGAAAACACCATGTTTTTGCATCCAAAGGGGGCATGATGTTGACACGTAATTTTGTCCCTTTCCCCCAACAAAAAAAAAGAAATAAAATAAAAATAATTTTTTTATTATTATTTCTATTTTTATTTTTATTTCATTTATTTTATTTTATTTTTATTTTATTTTTATTCTATTTTATTTTATTTCTATTTGCATCCACTTCACCATGCCACCTCAACACCTCACCCCTCATTTTCCATTAGATACATGCAAAGGGCACACGCCCTACTCATTTTGCCACACACCACACTCATCTTTCCACATGTCATACCTAATTTTACACATGCCACACACATATACCCACAAGCCACCAATGATATGCATACACATAGGACACAATATAAAGAAAAAGCAAGAAAAAAAAAAGGAGGCCCACAACATAAGGGGGAGCAAACAATTCTCCATTTTCCTCTTCTTGAAAATATAGACACCATCACCATAGAGAACACGAGGGGATTTCCATCATCATTTTCATATACACCAATATAGAGAGAATTCCATGGTTTCTTAGGAGAACACAGATTCATCTTCTTCAGGGATTTTTTTCATTCTCACAGAATAGGCGCAAGCACACAACTCACAATTCCACACTCAAGGAAAAATCACAACACACACACAGTGAGAGGGAGAGATCGAGAGAGCTTCGAGAGAAAAGAGCTTCAAGATAAGAGAGAAAAACGATGGGTTGACTGTTCCGGCGAGTCTTTGCTGGAAAAGCACCGCTCATAGTACCAGTCGCATTATCTTTCTCCGATTTACGTCGTCATCAAGTCGTCTGAGATCACTGAAGCTCAATTTGTACTGGTTTTCAGTTTTTTATTGGATTTTTGAAGCTTTGGGTTGACGAAAATAGAACAAATAGAGTTAGATCGAAGTCGAGATTTGGTTCTTTGGTTTGAGTTTGGTTCGTGTCGAGGTTCGAATTGAGGTTTTCGGCGCGGACTATGTTTTGTTCAAACAGGATGATACTCAAATAAAACTGAAATTTGAGGTCCATTTCTTCTCTCATTCTCTATTTTTATCTCGAAACTTGATTATTATTGCAGATGTGAATGTTTTTGGTGTGCTTACCATGCTTGAATCTTTACTGTGTGTATGGTTGATATTGGCTGATGATGAATTTGGATGCGAGAAATTGAATCGATAATCGAAGCATGTGTTAATCATTATTTGTTTGGGGTGGAATTGCGAGAAATGGATAAAAGTTGAATGTAGTTAAATTTTGGTCCATTGTTGTTTTGTTCAATTTGGGATAAGCATGAATATAAGGGGTTTATGATACGTTAAAACGGATAGGCAATATAGGTTTGGGATGGTAAAATTTAGGAATAAGTGTTTGCGTTGAATGTTTGAATATGGAATATTAGTTGAATGTTTTCTAGTTTATCGCACTTGGATTAAAATGTACTATTTGGATGGGGAATGCCCCGAGGTATTTGTGTTTATTCGTCGGGGAATGCCCCAAAATATTTTGTACCCAGAGGACGTTCGAGAGAAGGCTCGAGGCGGCAGGTGGAGAAAACAATGGAGCATAGCTTAGGATTAGCGCAGAATAGAAGAGGTTTATATTTCTGCATTTTCTTTTATTTCGGGACTGTATAATAGAACTAGACATTATTTTTGGGATTTATTTTGTTTGGTTTGTTGGTTTGATTTCTTTACGTGCTTATTTGTGGTTTGTACACTCATAGTATCAAAATTAGCCAATACGCTACACCAAGTGACCGTGGTCAAACCACGGGATCGAGGGGTGCCTAACACCTTCCCCTTGGTCAACAAGATTCCTTAGCCGGAATCTCTGTTCACGAACCAGTCTAAAAGAGTCAAAAACAGTTTTGAAAAGGATTTTCCAAAGGTGACTCGGCACACCAGATTATGCCAAGTGGCGACTCTGAATAAAAAATAAAAATAAAAAAATTATAAATAGTCCTTTTTTCGAAACAATCTTCATTTTGTCACTTTAGATAATAAAAATCCTGTCGAACTTAAAACAAAATCTTTTCGGAGTACGAAAAAGGGATGTGACAATAGGCCACCCAGTTCGTCATATATAATGAGTTATGATCGATTGAAGTTGACCTAAGTTTCAACGCTCACTAAAACTTGAACGATAGGAAAGTTTTCAACCCGTCTTTGAGTTAAGGGACTTCTATGATCTCAATTCATGCTTAACTAGATTCATACACTACAAAATTGATTACACACTAAATTTGCATAGAATTCATGAATTTCGCAAAATTTGCATAGGATTCATGAATTTTGCAACCTCTATGTGAAAGAATAACGGTTTACGTTCTAGCCCGAAATGCGGGGTGTTACAAGCTG
The DNA here is from genome assembly GCA_030864225.1 of Capsicum baccatum var. pendulum. NCBI lineage: Eukaryota > Viridiplantae > Streptophyta > Magnoliopsida > Solanales > Solanaceae > Capsicum > Capsicum baccatum. The sequence goes on along the minus strand of CM061559.1, from coordinate 256,837,763 downwards.
CTAACTCCAGATCATAGGTAAGGTAATTCTTCCCATGGGGTTTAAGCTATCTAGAGGCATAGGCTATGACCTTATCTCTCTGCATGAGAACACAACCCAAACCTACTCTGGATGCATCACAGTACACAATAAACCCATTTGAACCATCTGATAGCGTTAGGACTGGGGCTGAGGTGAGTCGAGTCTTCAACTCCTGAAAACTCTTCTCGCATGAATCTGGCCTCTGAAACTTAACTTTCTTCTGAGTCAATCTGGATATAGGGGATTCAATAGATGAAAAACCCTTAACAAAACGACGGTAATAACCAGCTAAACCCAAGAAACTCCTGATATCTGATGGAGAGATAGTTTTAGGCTAGTTTCTCACTGCCTCAATCTTTCAAGAATCAACTCTAATGCCATTACCAGAAATAATATGGCGAAGGAAAGCTACTGATCTTAGCCAGAATTCATACTTACTGAATTTAGCGAATAACTGGTGAGCTCTAAGAGTCTGTAACACTATTCTGAGATGGTCTGCATGATTGATTTCGCTACGGGAATAAATAAGAATGTTATCAATGAAGATTGTGACGAACATGTCCAAGTACTGCTTGAACACTCTATTCATCAATTCCATGAAGGTTGTTGGGTTATTTGTGAGACCAAAGGACATGACTAGAAAATTGAAGTGACCATACCGTGTTCGGAAACCTATTTTTGGAATGTCATATTCCCTGAATTGGAGTTGATGATAGCCTGATCTGAGGTCTATCTTTGAAAAGTAGCTAGCACCTTGAAATTGGTCAAATAAGTCATCGATTTTAGGAAGTGGATATTTATTATTGACTGTGACTTTGTTCAACTGACGGTAGTCAATACACATTCGGAGAGAACCATCTTTCTTAGCATGAATAGAACATGTGCACCCCACGGGGAGATGCTGGGTCTGATATATCCCTTATCTAGGAGATCCTTCAACTGTTCTTTTAACTCTCTGATTTCAGTTGGAGCCATTCTATATGGTAGAATAGATATGGGTTGAGTGTCCGGGAGAAGGTCTATTCCAAAGTCTATTTCCCTTTTGGGAGGAACTCCGGGAAGATCTTTAGGAAATACATTTGACAATTCATTTACAACTAGAACTGACTTAAGAGTTGGAGTTTCAGAGCTAGAGTCTTTGACTCGCATAAGATGATAGACACATCCCTTGGATATCATTTTTCTCGCCCTAAGGTATGAAATCAACTGATCCTTAAGCGATGTAGTACTACCCCTCCATTCAAGAACTGGTTCATTTGGAAACTGAAAATGAACTATTCTATTTCTACAATCAACTAAGGCATAGCACAAGTGGGGCCAAACCATGCCGAGAATGACATCAAAATCCATCATCTCTAACTCCACGATATCAAGTAAGGTAATTTTCTAAGATATTGTGAATAGACAGTTCCTGTATACCTGTCTGGCTACAATGGAAACACCAACTGGGGTAGATACTGAAAAGGGCTCTGTTAGAGTTTTGGGACTGACTTCGAAATTGATGGCTATATATGGAGTTACAAAAGAAAGAGAAGCTCCAAGGTTTAGTAAAGCATAAACATGTAAGTGAAAGACCTATAACGTACTAGCGACTATGTCAGGAGAATTTTCCTAATCTTGGTGGGACTGAAGAGCATATAATCTGTTCGGACGTTGACCACTGGTAGCACTGGAAGCGACACCCTACAGAGTTGGACGATCGGATGGAACTAACGATAAATGGGACTGGCCCTGTTGGCGCAACTCCCTATCTTTTTAAGAAACTACCCGACACTTCCGAATCTGATGTCCTAGCTTGTCACACCCGAAGCACACATCACTGCCCACTCTACACTCTCCCTGGTGGTTTCTGCTATATTCTAACATAGAGGGTTTGTACAGGAACTGTTAACACTGCCTTGGGACTTAGAGCCTGGTGCTCTATCCCTATTATAGTTTCTGGATTTGGGTACTGGGGCACTAGCTGAAGAGGGTGTGGGGAATGAAGACCTATGATGAAACTGAGGACGTTTACCGCCTTCTGACCTTGGCTAGATGAAATTAAGACTACCCATCCTAGCTCTCTTGTTTCCTCTCTCCCTCTCCTTAATCTTCTGCTCCTAAATTTGTTGAGCATGGACCATTAACCTGGACAAGTCCATCTCCCTAATCATCATTATGATCTCGCACTCCTTGACCACACTATCAGATACACTAGACACAAACTTACTCATCTTGGACCTACTGTCATCTACCACATGAGGAGCATATCTAACAAACTGAGTAAACTTGAGGGAATACTCCTTCACACTCATGTTGTTCTGCCTCAAGTTAATAAATTCTAACACCTTGGGCTCCCTGAACTCCAATGGGAAGACTCTGTCTAAGAAAGCTTTAACAAACTCTTCCCATTCTACAGGCCCTACATCTACACCCCTATCTACCATCCACTGCTTAAAATAAGTGTGGGCTACATCCTGCAACTGATATGTTGCCAACTCGGCACTCTCACTGAATGTTACCCCCGTATCATATGTTACTTTTTGAACCATATCTAAGAATTCTTGTGGATCCTCTTAAGACTTGGATCCCGTGAAAGAAGGAGGATTTATTTAGGTAAAGTCCCGAATTCTAGTTGCAGCAGTATTGGCCATTGGGTTGGCCGAACAGCTGTTGACCATTCATTCTGAGTTGCTACGAAGTTGGCTAGAGTAGTGAATGCAGCCCTGAATTCTACGTAAGAGACATGCTCATCCACAGGATCTGCTTGGATGGGCTGAGGGGCTGGCTGGTTTCCTGTTCTTCTTTCGTTCTTCTTGGGAGGCATATTCTATAAACGAATGGAAGAAACGGATTAGACTGAGAGTTTAACGTGAGCTCATCCTCGCTCGCATGACATGAATAATGAAAGAAGGGAAATTTTTCCTAAACGCCTTGTAGCCTCTCATCTATAAGTGTGGCATGCTACACACCCATGCACAAGACTCTACTTGACGTGACTTTCAGACTTCCTAGGATACTTTAAAACCTTAGGCTCTGATACAAAGTTTGTAATGCCCCGAGAGTACACCCTAGGCATCACAAAGTGCTTACAGTCCCGAGGAACCACAAGCTAACCCATGAACCGGTACCTGTTGTGAGCACTGAATAACATAGCCATAAATACAGAAGAATAACTGATACGCCATAAGGTTTTAATAACTTAAACAAATACTGAACTATGAGTCTAAAGAAACAACTATCTGAGTCTGAATAAATACTGAAATCTGGGATAAACTGAATAACTAACAGTATTGTCTGAGAGCCTCTAAACTGAATAATTATGAGCTGATGGGGCAGGCCCCAACTAACTCCAATAAATTACTAGACTGAAAGCTGAAATAAACTAATGTATCCTCAAAGTATGAGGACTCACCACTGCTACTGCTGAGAGTCTGAAACATCTATGTGCAGTTTGGAAATTGGGCGTCAGAACCTATGATATATGTAAACACCTAATTTTTTACCAAACCTAATGTTTTTGCCATTTTAGGGTTCAATTTATTTTTAGGGTCTAAAATAGACATTTTAAGTTTATCTTGTCTTTACTAAATTTGTTTTAAAAATTTTGAAAACTACAAAAATAGAGTCACATTTTTAAATAAATTTTTATTTTATTATTTTTATTTATTTCTTTCTTTTTAGGAAAAAGAAAATTTTGTAAATTATATTTGTTTTCTTCTTTTAACTTTTAACAAAAAATCTAATGATAGTAGTATTTTTTTTTAATCATATTTCTAAGACTAGTTATTAACTTATCTTATATTTTATTAGTTTTAAATAGATTTTAATCATTTTTATTTTATTTAAAATAATAATAATAATAATAATAAAAGAGACCTAAACTACCCATACCACCCCTCAATTCCCACTTCCACGTAACCTCTCCCACTTTTCCTCCACACAACACATGACACATAAACACACTCCCTATATACAACAGACGACATACACAAAAGAAAAGAGGAGGATCTGTACAAACAGAAAGAGAGAGAAAAAGAAGAAAACTTGGAGAAAGGAGAGATAGAGGAGAAAGAAATTATTCTGAAAATAAACAAAATATACTCCCTCACATATACCAACTCCAACAATAATTTTCGTCTTATAACATACTCCCTCACGTTTCAGAAAAACAACAATTCACTAATCCCTTCATTCTATTTTGAGGTTTATTCAAGATTTCGAGTTCGTGGCTTTTTGAACGCTCATTAGTGGAAATTAATTTTCATAAGAGGTAGCCTTCAATCTTTCTGTCTTTGATATAATTTCAAATGTAAGGGTTGTATGAAATTTAATTTCAATATTACAAAGATGCTTAGATGTTCACGTATGCATGTGTTATCTGGTTATCACACTTCATCGTTATTAAATGGAATAAGTTAATTTTTCAATTCTATGAGATTTCGAATAATCTTGGTGTAATATGTCGTAATTTTCACATGCAAATTATCAAATATATGTCAATGTTATTCTTGTTTAACATTTTATTTTTTATTTCTTATTAGTTGAACTCCAGAAATGAAACTATATTTGTTAAGTACTAGTTTTAGTTTAAGTAATTTAAAAAGTGAGCCATGGGAATGAGATAATGTTGTTGTTGTGGAAATGGACATAAATATGGAGATTAAGGATATTTTAATCTACTATTAATAATTTGGTATTCATGGAGATCGGAAGATTCAAGTTTTCAAACACAAAGTAATTAATTAGTGAAAATTTTGATTTTAATCTTGATTAGTAAAAAATATTAGGTACGTTTTTGCTTGCTTCAAGTTAATCCAAACGTTTATTTTAATGAGTTTATTCCTAATTTTATTTTATTTTTTGTAGTGGGCAATAAGTATATACGGATGTGTTTGTTTTATTGTTAGATTGACGTATGAATTTTATTTGCTTATTTGTTTCGATATTTGAAGAGTAAAATAATTTATAGTAGTCGAATATTAATTTGTAAAATGTAAGTGTTTGATCTATATCGAGTACTGTGTAATTATTTAGTGAAACATTTGATGTTTATGTGCTATTGGTTTAATTTCATATTTTTTTTAACTTATTAATTTCTTTGACACTAACCAATACATAATAATGTGTCAAGCCTAGATTTACTAAGTTTCGAGTTACTGTAAAAAACGAGTTTGTTTGTTTTTAGCTTAAAATTTCATTATGCTAAGTAGTAATCGTGGGAAGTTGGAAAGCCCTGCTACCAACCATCGTTATAATAAAATTAGGGAAAATTTCAGAAATAGCAACTCTATAGCCTTAATTATAACTCTTATAGCAACAATTTCATAATTACGAAAAATAGCAAATTGTATTTGTATTTAAGTAAAATGTTAATATATGAATACATATAGAAATATATATGTATTACTCATAAATACATATGCACAACTGAAAAATACATATTCTTCTATTACTATGAAGTGGGTAAAATATTGCTACTTTTGTTATAAGTTGTAATTTTGAAAAAGCATTGCTATTTATTGTAATTATAGTATTAAGGATGCTAGGTTTTGTAATTTTTCCATAAAATTAACATATCATTTTAAAGCCGATCTAATCGGGATGGATAATCTTTTTTACATGTTAAAATCTTATTTAGACTAGGAAAATGGGCACGAGCCATAAATGCCATAAAGGCGCGAGAAACATGCCAAAATTTGTGGTGAGGCCGAAAAGTACTACTATCGGTAAGCCACACATCAATATAATAAATAATTTCAAAATAAATTAAAAGTGGGAGGCAAATAACTTTTAGGCTAGCAAATATCATATATCCAAAAGATTAATTTAAGCCAGACGTAAATCATTAAAGCGACCGTGCTAGAACCACAGGACTTGAGGGGTGCCTAACACCTTTCCCTCGGTCAACAGAATTCCTTATCCGAATTTCTAGTTCGCAGACAAAAAAATAAAGAGCCATTTCCTTTTGAATAGGGATTCAATAAGGTGACTTGGAACACCCAAACTCAATTCCAAGTGGCGACTCTGTAATAAAATAATCCCAACACAAAACGTCACTTTAATTGGAAAAACTCATTTTCTCTAAAACCAACTCTCTAGCGGGTCGGGGGCGGTAGTGGGCAATAAGTATATACGGATTTGTTTTTTTTATTGTTAGATTGACGTATGAATTTTATTTGCTTATTTGTTTCCATATTAGAAGAGTAAAATAATTTATAGTAGTCGAATATTAATTTGTAAAATGTAAGTGTTTGATCTATATCGAGTACTGTGTAATTATTTAGTGAAACATTTGATATTTATGTGCAATTGGTTTAATTTCATATTTTTTTTAACTTAATAATTTCTTTGACACTAATCAATACATAATAATGTGCCAAGCCTAGATTTACTAAGTTTCGAGTTATTGTACAAAAACGAGTTTGTTTGTTTTTAGCTTAAAATTTCATTATGCTTAGTAATCGTGGGAAGTTGGAAAGCCCTGCTACCAATCATCGTTATAATAAAATTAACATATCATTTTAAAGACGATCTAATCGGGAGGGATAATCTTTTTTACATGTTAAAATCTTATTTAGACTAGGAAAATGGAGACGAGCCATAAATGCCATAAAGGCGCGAGAAACATGCCAAAATTTGTGGTGAGGCCAAAAAGTACTACTATCGGTAAGCCACACATCAATATAATAAATAATTTCAAAATAAATTAAAAGCAGGAGGCAAATAACTTTTAGGCTAGCAAATATCATATATCCAAAAGATTGATTTAAGCCAAACGTAAGTCATTAAAGCGATCGTGCTAGAACCACGGACTCGAGGGGTGCCTAACACCTTTCCCTCGGTCAACAGAATTCCTTATCCGAATTTCTAGTTCGCAGACCAAAAAATAAAGAGTCATTTCCTTTTCAATAGGGATTCAATAAGGTGACTTGGAACACCCAAACTCAATTCCAAGTGGCGACTCTGTAAATAAAATAATCCCTACTCAAAACATCACTTTAATTGGAAAAACTCATTTTCTCTAAAACCAAATCCCTAGCGGGGTCAGGGGCGGTGAAAAATAAGGGGCGTGACAGATGGCGACTCTGCTGGGGATATAACCAGAATTTGAGCTTTTATATTGACTTGTTTGGCTTTATTTAATTTTGATATTGTATATTGTTGGCCTAAATGTGTTCTTTGCCTACATGTTTATCGCTTTGATAATGTTTGAATTGCAATATAAACTGTCTTCTCTCGCGCACCCATCTGAGTCTTTTGAGATACTGTATATTCGGAGATGCAGTATACGCTCCCAAACTTGAGATACCAGAGATGCGGCAACGCTCCTGGGAAGGAATCTGTAGTCACCCATAATTTATGACGGGAAGGGACCAACAGTGAGGTCGGAAATCCCTACTACCGGTAAAGCTGACCCTTGACGACTCGAGTTGTCTGCTCGTTTTACCGCCAGTCTAGAGACCTAATTCCACCGGGTTGAACCAAGCATAACTGGAACTTAGACATGGTTATCCCTAATAGACTGTGTTTTATTGGTATCACGTGCAATTTTGACTTAGTGGGGCTCGACCCGGGGGTCGGGTCCATCTAGATCAAGTGTCACCTTTTGAGACCATCATGTACATTTTATGTGCTACTTGTTGCATTATAGGAAATGCCATATCGATTGTTGACCGGCTTTTAAGTGAATTAATTGATCTGAAAAAAAAGGATTAAATAAAATTTTTTAAGGGTTTATTTTAGAAAATATATAATATTTTTACATAGAACTTTTCTGAAAAGATTAAGTGGTTTTAACGTCGTGGTCTCGTTATGTCCATTTTCTTTGGTTTTAAAATCTCTCTTAGGAATATCATAGAGCCCATTTTTGTCAAACACAATTAAAATTTTGTCAAACAATTTGGTCCACTATTTTGTTTTGATAATTTAATTATTTCTGATGTGTCTGGTTCAAACATCATCAAATTATTGTCTCTACTCTAGGATGTTTTAGAAGACTTGGATACTTCTTGTTTTGTCAGTTATTATTTTCTCATGCTCATTTTGAAATCTTATTCCGTGTTGTTCCGTCAACTTCTTTCTAAAATTATTTTTGTCTTGCTTTAGGATGCTTAAAATAGAATTCTTATTTGTCATCATTATCCTATAGGGCAATATGAACTCATTCGGAATGAGTGACAAGAGGCCGAGGGATGATGAAGTACCCCATTTCATGGTGTTGGATAAAGTTCCAAAGCTATTGCGAATATGGTATAACAATATGACTGACTATGGACAGGGAGAAGTATATAAACACTTGGGATTTTTAAGAAGTCTGTTGAGTGTTGAACCACGAAGAGACGTGATAGAATCTTTGGTATAGTTTTGGGATCCTTCAAACAACGTATTTCGATTCTCCGACTTTGAGCTCACTCCCACACTGGAGGAAATAGGAGCATTTATTGGAAAGGGAAAGAACCTTCACCGAGGAGAACCCATGATACCGAAGCATGTCACTTCCGAAAGATTTTTCGAGCTATTGCACATAAAAGAGAAGAACATAGGAGAATGCCTAGAAAATGGATGGGTTCGTCTAGAATTTTTGTACGAAAGATATGGTCAGGAAATGGGATTCGAGTTGTTTAGATCAGAACTTAACAACGGGAGGTGCTACCGAACCTGGGAAAAGCACAGTTCTGAAGCATTCCTAGTGGCTTTTTTGGGAATCATGGTATTTTCGAAGAGAGGAGGAAAAATCAGCACCAATCTGGCTGCGTTTATTACCGCTTTTGAGAAGAATCCTAAGGTCACCCTCGTGCCTATGATTTTGGTAGACATTTATCGGGCCCTGACGATGTGCAAAAATGGGGCGGACTATTTTGAAAGATGTAACATTCTATTATAGTTATGGATGCTCGAGCATGTTCGTTATCATCCATTTATTGTGGATTTTCGAGTCGAATGGAATGATTATATCAATGGCCATAAGAAGAGGATGGAGGACCAAAACTTTCCCGAAGGAATAGGAGCTTGGAAGGGTTGACGGAGGACAAGATAGTGTGGAATTATCATTGGTTCCCCTCAAAAGAGGTGATATATATGTCTACTTTCCGACCCTTCATCGTCTTAATGGGTCTCCGAGATGTTCATCCCTACATGCCACTAAGAGTCACGCGACAATTCGGTCGATGTCAGCATATACCGCCAGTCGAGGATATGAAAAGAGTTCATGTACGAATTCTAAGGAAGACTGAGATACTTAAGATTTGGGGAGGATATGTACTTTCAGGTTTTGATCACATGGTGGAAGACCGCGACAAGGGCGAGGTAGACTATTGGTATCTGCCATGGTTTCATGACCAGCCTCCTCCTAAAGCTATGCCAGAAAGGTCAGCAGATAGCCAGTGGATCGAGAAGCGGAGATCGAAGTCAGAATTAAGCAGGCTCGATGAGAGGCAGAAGAGAACTATCGGTCTACTCTGCACGTCTTAAATAATGATTTGGAAAGGGCTAGAGAAGAATTGGTTCACCATGAGGCGAGATTTGAGGCCAGAATTAGGTCGACTCGTAAGGAGATTGAGAGAGAGAACCGTGTTCCCATTCATGCCCTACAAGAAGACCTGGATATTGCCACCGGTGCTATGGAGCAGCAATCGAGTGATTTTGAGAAAGAGAAGGCCTTGCTGACAAGTACACAGTCGAAGCTTCGGGCTCAGCTAAAAGCTTCCATGGAATGGGAAAGAGAAATAGCAAGACGCTTCACGACTTTTCAGAAGGAAGTTGAAGTTGAGAGAAACCAGTGGATGACCGAACGACAGGCACTTCACTATCAGATCGATGACCTTCATGACCAAGAAGGAGACCTAAAGCATACCGTCCGCACTACACAGTATTGCATGCGAAACTGCCATGAGAGTATGATCGAGGCCAGGGGAGAACTACTTCATCTCAGTGAAACCTTGATTAATGTTTATGCTAAGTATCTTCACCGAGGTGATGGAAATCTGGGCCGTCAAGCACGTGCTCTGGCTCCACATCTGCCAAAAGCATTATCCAGGATCTACTCAAGGCTGGGGGAGGATTAAGTTGCAAGACATCTTTGGAAGGCATCTTGATGATAATTATTAAAGTCCTTGTTTTCTTAGAGTTAGTTTCTTCATAGGTTTTTTAGTATTTCGCCAGTATTCCGAGTCTGTTCTAGTTTTAGATAATTTAGTTTCCTTTCATTAAAGTTTTGTTTTAAGAACAGTTGGAAATGTAAGGAAAATTTCACATTTGTTTCAAGTTTTTATTCTCTTTATTTCTGAATATACATATATATTTACTATATCCATGAACTACGTGATGATCTGATTCATGTAAAACATGATACGTAGGCAACCCTCGGCGGGTGCGATCAAATATTTTTTCAAGTTTCAAGTAATAATTTTAAGATGTTGGCGTTAAATAATGAGGGTAAAAAAATTAATTCACCAAAGCCGGGATGAAATAAGAGGGTTTTCCTAAGTTCATTTCAGAAATGAAATTACCTAGGTGCATGACATTTGAGTTTGTTATGAATATATCAATATTTTTAAAGCTCTAAATCCTAACATATTTGTTTCTGTTTCATAAGAGAGAGAGAGAGAGAGAGAGAGTAAGGTGGTTGGTTGTGGTTAAGATGGCCTCTCACCCATACAACACAAGGTATAAAGGAAAAAGGAAGATGACTCGAAAAGATGGAACAAAATATGATAATGAAGAAGGTCGAGATCAGTTAGTTCCATGAGAGTTCACATCTTTGGAGGAGAATAGGTTATTGAAGCAACAAATTGCGGAAATGTATCAGGCCTGGGAGAATGGACAAGCCCCGTCTTCCTCGATTCTTGGTCTTGCAAATGTAAATCATCCCAGTTCTACTCAAGCCCAAGTCGACGATCCACTTTATCCGCCTGGATTTGGTCCATACGCTAATATGTCTAGCATTGCTGGCACATCCACCATGCGTCCTCCAAATCTATCATTCACAAACCCGCTTTTTATTCTGACCGTGCAAACTAATATAAATCCTCCATCAATGATATAGAAGCCTATCAACGAGCTGAGTCATGATCAAGTCTATCCTCCTGAATTGGCATTCAAACCCGTAAATTCATATCAGCCCACTCATCAGCCTGAGTCTCATATCGAGATTGAGAAGGCTATTATGAATGAAGAACAAGAAGAGATAGCTAGAAAAGTGAGGAGTCTGGAGCAGAGTATGAGAAACATACAAGGATTGGGAGGACACAAGAGTGTCTCTTTCAAAGACCCGTGTATGTTCCCTAATGTTCATTTTCCAATAGGGTTCAAGACCCCAAAATTCGACAAATATAGTGGTCATGGTGACCCAGTGGCCCACTTAAAAAGGTATTGCAATCAACTTAGAGGAGCAGGAGGGAAAAAAGAGTTGCTTATGGCCTATTTCGGAGAAAGTCTGGCGGGAATAGCCTTCGAATAGTTTATCGATCAAGACATCTCCCATTGGCACGTTTGGGATGATATGACTCAAGATTTTGTACAACAATTTCAATACAATCTCGACATTGTCCCTGACCGTACTTCTCTAGCTAATATGAAGAAAAAAACAACTGAAAGTTTTTGAGAGTTTGCCATAAAATGGAGAGAACAGGCATTTAGAGTCAAACCGCCAATGAAGGACCAGGAATTGATTGACGTTTTTCTCCAAACTCAAGAGTCCGATTAAATTCATCATTTACTAGCCGCGGTTGGTAAACCTTTTGTCGAAGCAATAAAAATTGGGGAAATGGTGGAGAATGGCATCAAATCAGGAAAAATCATGAGCCAAACCTCCCTCAGGGCCACTACACAAGCCATTCAGAGTGGATCAGGTAGTTTCGGAAATTGGAAAAAGAAGGAGGAAGGATCCATGATGGCATCAAGACCGGGCAATGCCCAAAGGGGACGGAACTCCCCTTACGTTTATGTCCAACAGGGGCAACCCAGCCTTCCTCAACATTATTATACACCTCAACCTACTGTTCTTAATGCTCAAGCGTATGCTCGACCTTCTCAGCGTCCACAATGGAGGGCACCTGCGCCACAAGGTTTTCGTCTGCGGCAGCCAAATTTACAAGCCCCTCATAATCTGTATGTTCAGGCAGACTATACAAGAGAATAGAGGCCAAGGGAAAAGTTCACCCTAATTGGAGAATCGTATACGAGCTTGTTGCAGAGATTGGTCAAATTAGGATGGATTGAACCTGTTTTGCCCTTCAAAGTAGATCTGAATGCAAGTTGGTTTGCTCCTAATGTAAGGTGTGAGTACCATTCAAACGTCCAAGGTCACAGTACCGAAAATTGTTGGAATCTGAAGAGAGCCATTGAAAAGTTAATCGAAAGCAACGCAATCGTAATACAAAAAGAAGAAGCGCCGAATGTCACCAACAATCCACTTCCCAATCACAGTAACGCACACGTCGTAGGGATGATTTTTGACGATAAAGACTATAGGCCAACAAGCCAAGCAGTGATGGAAATAGGCACCTTGAAGGAGAACCCAGGTGAAGCACTGAAGTCTATGCAAAGAGAACCACTGATCGTGAAAGGAGCGAGTTCCATTATAAGACCCCGAGATTCAGAAAAGATGGTATTGTATGTTCCTGCAAAGCTAAAGGTAATAGCACAAGATGGGCCAAAACTATATGTTTCGAGTGATCCCGCATGGTTCGACCAACAGCGCAACAATATGAGAAAGATAACAGAGCCAATTGTCATAAGACACGCAGCACAACTCCCAGTGACAAACTTGAAAACCATCCCATGGAACTACAATAAAACCATGGTGATGTACAAAGGAAAAGAGGTCATGGAAGAAACAAACGAAACAGGGGGTTTGACTCGATCAGGAAGATGCTATGCTCCAGAAGAATTAAGGAGACCAAAATAGTTTAAAGATAGTCAAGGGCCAATGAAAAAACCTATCACAGACGAAGAGCCTGACGAATTTCTGAAGAAAATGAAAACCCAAGACTATTTCATTGTCGATCAATTGAGGAAAACCCCAGCTCAAATCTCATTATTATCCCTGCTTCTACATTTTAAAGAACATTATCGGGCATTGATTAAGTTGTTGAATGAAGCATACGTCCCGAAGGAAACTACGGTCTGTCAAATAGAAAGGATGGTTCGTAGAATATTTGTAGCAAATAGAATCACTTTCACTGATGATGAGTTACCCACAGAAGGTTCTGGTCACAACAAGGTTTTGCATCTGACTATCAAATGCGAAGGATATCACATAAAAGGGGTAATGATCGATGGAGGTTCAGGAGTAGATATCTTTCCTCTCTCTACTTTGCAAAAATTAAAAATCAACCCAAATAGGATTCGATCCAATAATGTATGTGTTCGGGCTTTTGATGGTGCAAAACGAGACACATTGGTGAGATAGATCTTGCTTTGGTTATTGGACCAGTTGAGTTTGTGATCACCTTTCAAGTAATAGACATGGATACTTCCTACAACCTACTTTTAGGAAGACCATGGATCCATACAGCCAGAGCCATACCTTCTACTTTGCATCAAGTAGTTAAGTTTGAACACGACAATCAGGAAATCATTGTGCATGGAGAGGATGACCTTCCGATACATCGAGATCCTTTTGTACCCTGTATCGAAGCAAAAGGAGGTTGTGAATCTTCCATTTATCAAGCCTTTGAAATTGCAACAGCTGATCAAGTCGTGGAAGTCATACCAATTCCGGGGCCTCATCTCTCTTCTACTTCAATCATGGTGGCTAGCCAAATGCTACAAAAAGGTTATGAATTGGAAAAAGGATTAGGGGTTTTGCTGCAAGGAATTTTAAACCCTGTAGATCCATGTGGTAGCTACAACACCTTTGGCTTAGGCTTTAAGCCGACTGCAGTAGATAGGAGATGGGCGAAAGAATAGAAAAAGAAGGCTTGGCAATTAACAAGTTCGGTTCCACACATTAGCCAATCTTTCACAAAAGCTCAAAAGGAAGAAGATCAAGACCCATCTGTTAACAAGAATGTAGATGAAATCTGTCAAGGTCTCAAGGAAATGTTTTATGAAGTAAACATGGTTCAGATGGGTGAAAGCCCTAGCCACGTAGATGTGCAGTTCGTCGGGCCAAATGTCAAGCTCACTAACTGGGAAGCCACTCCTCTCCCCATAAGGAAGGAGTCTTGGCAGTTTATTTTGTTGTTTCTTTTTTTTTCTTTTGCATTTTGGATTATTCTCAGGGTTGTAATCCATATAGTTTAGTTGTTCTGCTTTTATGTTGACCCTCCTATCCTTTTCGATTCAATGAAATGAAATTCAAGTTTCCTAGTAAATTTTTTCTTTTCTTCCCTCTTTTAATTTTTATTTTTTATCTTATTTCAGTTATGTTAATACTGGCTTTGATAACATAGCATATACGCGAAGTTCACATTTAGATCCTAAAAAGTTGTCTAATCTCGATTCTGTAAACCAAACGGTAGATGAATACGATAAAGGTGAAGCTGATAAGGAAGTTAAAAAAGGATTGGATCAATTTGAGGATAAGCCCAAACCCAATTTAAATGACACTGAGATAATAAATTTGGGAACTGGTGAGGAGGTTAGAGAAATAAAAATAAGTATTCATGCGGATCAAAATATCAGTAATGATATTGTTCAGATTTTGTTCGAGTATAAGGATGTTTTTGCTTGGTCTTATGATGATACGCCAGGTCTAAGCACTGATTTGGTAGTCCACAAACTTCCTACATATCCTGATTTTTCACCGGTCCAGCAAAAGCAAAGAAAGTTTAAAACTGACGTGAGCAATAAAATCAAAGAGGAAATCATAAAGCAATTGAATGCAAACGTGATCAGGGTCGCTCAGTACACCACATGGTTGGCTAATGTGGTGCCCGTACCGAAGAAAGATGGCAAAATCAAAGTTTGTGTTGATTATAGGGATTTGAAAAAAGCAAGCCCTAAAGATAACTTTCCGCTACCCAATATTCATATCCTTGTTGATAATTGTGCTAAACATGAGATCCAATCTTTCGTGGATTGTTATGCCGGATATCACCAGATCTTGATGGATGAAACAGATGCAAAAAAAAACTGTTTTCACCACCCCGTGGGGTAATTATTGCTACAGGGTCATGCCATTTGGTTTAAAGAATGCGGGAGCTACGTACATGAGATCTATGACTACTATTTTTCATGACATAATGCACAAGGAAGTAGAAGTATATGTTGATGATGTCATTATCAAGTCCAAGACACAATTTGATCATGTATATGACTTGAGGAAATTCTTTGAAAGATTGCGAAAGTATAATCTTAAGCTCAATCCAGCCAAGTGTGCATTTGGAGTTCCATCTGGATAACTTTTGGGTTTCATAATTAGCCGTAGAGGCATTGAATTGGACCCCTCCAAGGTAAAATCCATTCAAGAATTGCCACCTCCGAAGAATAAAACTGAGATCATGAGTTTTCTTGGAAGGCTGAATTATATAAGCAGATTCATCGCTTAGTTCAGCACTACATGTGAACCGATATTTAAGTTGCTGAAAAAGGATACTGCTATCCAATGGACAGACGAATGTCAAGAATCATTTGATAAGATTAAAGAATATTTGGCAAATCCTCCAGTACAGGTCCCACCGAAACCTGGTAGGCCTTTATTTCTATATCTGTCAGTGATGGACAATTCTTTCGGTTGTGTTTTAGGACAGCATGATATCACAGGCAAAAAGGAACAAGCAATCTATTATTTGAGCAAAAAGTTCACGAGTTATGAGGTAAAATATACTCTTTTAGAAAAGACATGTTGCGCCCTAACTTGGATTGCTCAGAAGTTGAAGCACTATCTTTCGTCCTACACAACCTACCTCATATCTCGAATGGATCCTTTAAAGTATATTTTTCAAAAACCTATTCCCACAGGCAGATTGGCGAAGTGACAGATTTTACTTACAGAATTCGACATTGTGTATGTTACTCGTACCGCTATGAAAGCACAAGCATTGACCGATCATTTGGCAGAGAACCCAGTTGACAATGATTATGAGCCTTTGCGAACTTACTTTCCTGATGAAGAGATTAATTCAATTGAGGAAGAAGTTCAAGATGATATGTATGCATGGAAATTATATTTTGATGGGGCAGTCAATGTCAAAGGAGTAGGAATTGGGGCGGTTCTTGTCTCACCGACCGGGCGTCATCATCCCACCACAACACGACTTCATTTCTTTTGTACTAATAACACAGCAGAATATGAAGCTTGTATGATGGGTTTAAATATGGAAATAAATCTGGATGTACACAAGCTAGTGGTGTTGGGAGATTCCGAATTACTCATTAGAAAAATTCAAGGCAAATGAGAAACGAGAGATATCAAGCTCATTCCATACAAACAGTTCTTAGAGGACCTTAGCAAAAGGTTCAAGTCTATTGAGTTTAGATATATTCCCAGATCCCATAATAAGTTGGCTGATGCCCTGGCTACCCTAGCTTCCATGCTCCCATACCCAAGAAATACGCATATCGACCCATTAGAGATACAGATACGAGATCAACATGGTTATTGCAATATAATTGATGCAGAACCAGATAATAAACCCTGGTACTATGATATCAAATGCTTCCTAAAGTCAAACTAATATCCAATACACGCCAATGTAGATCAAAAAAGGACTATTAGGTGACTTGCTAATGGTTTCTTCTTAAGTAGGGAGATTCTGTACAAACGAACCCCAGACTTGAACTTGTTGAGATGTGTTAATATTCAGGAAGCTGAAAGAATCATGAATGAGGTACATTCGGGGGTATGTGGTTCGCATATGAATGGCTATGTTTTAGCAAAGAAGATTATTCGAGCAGGATATTATTGATTAACTATGGAGCGAGATTGCTTTCACTTTGTTCGCAAGTGTCATCAGTGTCAAATTCTTGGTGATTTGATTCACTCAGCACCTTCCATCCTATGTCTGCTCCTTGGCCATTCATCGTTTGGGGCATGGATGTAATCGGTCCAATAGATTCAAAAGCTTCTAATGGGCATCGATTCATACTGGTCGTTATTGACTATTTCACCAAATGGGTAGAAGCTGCTACTTCTAAATCAGTCACGAAGAAAATAGTAGTGGATTTTGTTCATTCCAACATCATATGTCGTTTTGGTATACCAAAGTCCATTATCACAGACAATGCAACCAATCTCAATAGTCATCTAATGAAGGAGGTTTGCGAGCAATTCAAGATTGTGCATCATCATTCTACCCCTTATCATCCCAAAGCAAATGGAGTCGTTGAAGCAGCAAACAAGAATATTAAAAAGATTCTTAGGAAAATGGTCCAAGGATCTCGACAGTGACATGAGAAATTACCGTTTTCTCTTTTAGGATATCGTACAACTATCTGTACATCGACTAGCACAACTCGTTATTTACTAGTCTATGGGACTGAAGCTGTGATACCCACAGAAGTTGAAATTCCCTCACGTCGAATCATTGTTGAAGCCGAGATTGACGATGCTAAATGGGTCAAGTCTAGACTAGAACAATTATCGTTAATAGATGAAAAACGTTTGACAACAGTTTGCTTTGGCCAATTATACCAGCAGAGGATGGCGCGAGCTTACAATAAGAAGGTACGTCCTAGAAAATTTAAGGTCGGCCAACTTGTTGTAAAATGCATCCTTCCACATCAAGAAGAGGCTAAAGGAAAGTTTGCTCAAAACTGGCAAGGTCCATACATAGTGAAACAAGTATTATCAAATGGAGCTTTGCAACTTGCGGATCTGGACGGAAAAATGACAGAAAAAGCTATCAATGCCGATTCAGTCAAAAGATATTATATTTGACACACTTGTGCTTAACATTCTCAAGTTAAGATGATGAAAGGTCATCATTCTACTTAATTAAATGTCATTAATCCCTTGTCATCCCTTCGAACTTTATTTACCTTTCCTTGATTACCCTCTTTGAAGTTAAAAAAAAAACACTTGTGGGTGAAAACCCATGGAGGCACCCATAAGATGATTCAAAAAAAAAAAGATAATGCGTTAGCGTTGAACTACGTTCGACCTAATTCCTAAATGGATACGTAGGCAGCCCTATTTTGGGGTTCGATCCAACCAAAAAAAAAGTTAAAAATCTGGGTATTCAAAGAAACCGAGACATATATCCTATTGTCACTTTTATATGGCTCTTAAGTTGTAATTTATCCTAAAAATCCTTTTCCCTTTGGTCCATTAAAGACCTTCCGATCAATTTTTGAGAATATCAAGCCTTGTATATATATATATAAAGAAAAAAAAGGCTTGAAGGTGAAAATCCATGGAGGCACCACAAGATATCAAAAAAAAAAAGAAAAATAAAATCATATTGGTGAAAACCCTCAGGGGCGTCATAAGACAATGATGAATGAGACAATCGAAATTAGAGAGGTCAATTGAAAAAATCCTAGAAAGAATGACTTTAGTCAAACAAAGTTTATCATGACACGATAAAGATCAAGAAGGATGATTTGATTTGATTGAAAGGTGCAGCCTAATTCGAGATTAGACAGTTTTGAAGGGTCAAATATCTACTCCAAATTGTGTGTCATGCGTTATTGAAGTCAATATACACCTCCAAATAAGCTTTCTTACTTTACTGGTAGAAATACCTTCTATTCAAACATAATTCTTTTATTCCTTCTTTTGATTTTTCCTTATTTAATTTTTACACGCTCTGTTTTTTTTATGGGTAAGTCTTGCAACAAATGCAAAATAAAGAAAAACGCGCAAAATTGACTATGGCTCCCAGTGAAATTGAGCAGAGATTATTGGGGGTTCACCACCTTGACAAGGACAGGGAGCCAGTTAAGATAAGTGTTATGAGTGAAGCATTTGAAAATGAAGAACAGAATCGTACTGAAACAAACAAAAATACAACAGAATTTGAAAGACAAAGATTCAACCTCGCCAACTAATTAGTTTAATCAACTGTATCAAGTTGGAGCAAGGATAAGGCAAACCTCCAAGGGATTCAAGGCCACAAACCAACTACCAAGTTTAAAACTCACAATTTTTTTTCTTTCTTTGCTTGAACAGGGGCAAAGCAATCTTGTGAAGTTTAGTGGAAAAAAAAACAAAGTATAGCAAAGTTAAGTTTTCTTGAACTCTTTTTGTTATACTCCTATAATTCTAAGTTCGTATCAATATAATCATAATAATAATAATAAAACCCCTCATATTCAAGACTGAGGCATTTTTTTTCTTTTCTAACAAAAAAAAATCCTAATCTTTATTCGTCTTCATAGGGCGTCATCCCCTAGTTGACATCTTATTCGTCTTCATAGAGCGTCATCCCCTAGTTGACATCTTATCTCATCTTCATAAGGCGTCATCCCCTAGTTGACATCTTATCTCGTCTTTATAGGGCATCATCCCCTAATTGACATTTTATTTCGTCTTCATAGGGCGCCATCCCCTAGTTGACATCTTTTTCGTCTTCATAGGGAAACATCCCCTAGTTGACATCTTATCTTATCTTCATAGGGTTTCATCCCCTAGTTGACATCTTTTTCGTCTTCATAGGGCACCATCCCCTAGTTGACATCATATCTCGTCTTTATAGGGCGCCATCCCCTAGTTAACATCTTATTCGTCTTCATAGGGCGTCATCCCCTAGTTGAAATCTTTTTCGTCTTCATAGGGCGCCATCCCCTAGTTGATATCTTATCTCGTCTTCATAGGACACCATCCCCTAGTTGATATCTTTTTCGTCTTCATAGGGCGTCATCCCCTAGTTGATATCTTATCTCATCTTCATAGGGCGCTATCCCCTAGTTGACATCTTATCTCGTCTTCATAGGGCGTCATCCCCAAGTTGATATATTTTTCGTCTTCATAGGGCGTCATCCCCTGGTTGATATCTTATCTCGTCTTCATAGGGCGTCATCCCCTAGTTGACATATTTTTCGTCTTCATAGGGTGTCATCCCCTGGTTGATATCTTATCTCGTCTTCATAGGGCACTATCCCCTAGTTGACATCTTATCTCGTCTTCATAGGGCGGCATCCCCTAGTTGACATCTTATTCGTCTTCATAGGGCGCCATCCCCTTGTTGACATCTTATCTCGTCTTCATAGGGCGCCATCCCCTAGTTGACATCTTTTTCGTCTTCATAGGGCACCATCCCCTAGTTGACATCTTATTCGTCTTCATAGGGCGTCATCCCCTAGTTGACATCTTATCTCATCTTCATAGGTCGTCATCCCCTAGTTGATATCTTATCTCGTCTTTATAAGACACCATCCCCTAATTGACATTTTATTTCGTCTTTATAGGGCGCCTAGTTGACATTTTAGAAAATAAACCTTCCTATTTTTCTTCTTTATGTCTTCATAGGGTATGACAATCCCTAGTCACATTTTTAGAAGCAAAAATCCTAATTCTTTTTCATGCATTCATTAGGCATAACTTCATTTAGTTGCATTATTGAGAACAAGAATCTTATTTTATTGCATACCTAACTTTGATTTCTATCATTTTTATTTATTTATTTTTAAATTATTGTGTAGTCTTTCTAATAATTCACAAAAATTTTCTAGTGCAAACTTGGGCAGAAAAATTTTGTTTGTTTTGTTTTGTTTTCTTTAATGGCTTGCAGGTTTTTTGCAAAACATAGGTTTAATGTCGAGAATGGCATTCCATCTCTGATTTGAGTAGTGAAGAAAGATTAGTTTGAAAATACAGAGTCAGCTATGCATCTGTTGTGGCCCAACATCCCAAGAGTCATCTTCATAACTCCTGATCAGGAGAACAAACATCCAAAAGTATTCTATGAACTATCCTTTGGAAGAGTGTCAATGACACAATCCAAGTTGCAAGTTCAAGTCTCAAATCCTAACTTCAAAATCAAATCTTGAGATCAAGGTACCCACCATAAGAAGGTGAAGCGATAACTGAGGACCCAAGAAGAAGATCTGAAGCAAGAGAATCAAGACAATTAGAATAGATAGGATTTTGTATCTTTCATTTTTAGTTTCATTTTTCTTTTTTCTGATGTAATAAAAAGAGCCACGAACCGAAAAATCGACGGGACCTCAACTCGACTCTACAACTCATGCACTCATTCCTACACCCACTTGAACTACACGTGACCTGATTCTCTTATAACCCAAGATATGTAGGATGCCCAAAACCAGGGCTCGGTCATACCTCTTTCCCACTTATTTACATATTACTTTTGAATAAATGGTTGGACCAAAAATTATTCATTTTTACTTCTTTACTTGAAAATTCTCCATATTTTCAAGCAAAGAGGGCATTCTGTAAACACTTAATTTTGTACCAAACCTAATGTTTTCGCCATTTTAGGATTCAATTTGTTTTATGGTCTAAATTAGATATTTTAAGTTTATCTTGTTTTTACTAAATTTGTTTTAAAATTTTTGAAAACTACAAAAATAGAGTCACATTTTTAAATAAATTTTTATTTTATTGTTTATTTGCTTATTTCTTTTTAGGAAAAAGAAAATTTTGTAAATTATATTTGTTTTCTTCTTTTAACTTTTAACAAATAATCTAATGATAGTAGTATTTTTTTAATCATATTTCTAAGACTAGTTATTAACTTATCTTATATTTTATTATTTTTAAATAGATTTAAATCATTTTTATTTTATTTAAAATATTAATAAAAATAATAATAAAAAAAAAGACCTAAACTACCCAAACCACCCCACAATTCCCACTTCCACTTAACCTCTCCCACTTTTCCTCCACACAACACATGACACACAAACACACTCCCTATATACAACAGACGACACGCACAAAAGAAAAGAGGAGGATTTGCACAAACAGAAAGAGAGAGAAAAAAGAAGAAAACTTGGAGAAAGGAAAGATAGAGGAGAAAAAAAATATTCTGAAAATAAACAAAATATACTCCCTCACATATACCAACTCTAACAATAATTTTTGGCTTATAACATACTCTCTCACATTTCAGAAAAACAACAATTCACTAATCCCTTCATTCTATTTTGAGGTTTATTCAAGATTTTGAGTTCGTGGCTTTTTGAACGCTCATTAGTGGAAATTAATTTTCATAAGAGGTAGCCTTCAATCTTTCTGTCTTTGATATAATTTCAAATGTAAGGGTTGTATGAAATTTAATTCCAATATTACAAAGATGCTTAGATGTTCACGTATGTATGTCTTATTTGGTTATCACACTTCGTCGTTATTAAATGAAATAAGTTAATTTTTCAATTCTATGAGATTTCAAATAATTTTGGTGTAATATGTCGTAATTTTCACATGCAAATTATCAAATATATGTCAATGTTATTCTTGTTTAATAGTTTATTTTTTATTTCTTATTAGTTGAACTCCAGAAATGAAACTATATTTGTTAAGTACTAGTTTTAGTTTAAGTAATTTAAAAAGTGAGCCATGGGAATGAGATAATGTTGTTGTTGTGGAAATGGACATAAATATGGAGATTAAGGATATTTTAATCTACTATTAATAATTTGGTATTCATGGAGATCGGAAGATTCAAGTTTTCAAACACAGAGTAATTAATTAGTGAAAATTTTGATTTTAATCTTGATTAGTAAAAAATATTAGGTACGTTTTTGCTTGCTTCAAGTTAATCCAAACGTTTATTTTAATGAGTTTATTCCTAATTTTATTTTATTTTTTATAGTGGGCAATAAGTATATACGGATGTGTTTGTTTTATTGTTAGATTGACGTATGAATTTTATTTGCTTATTTGTTTCGATATTTGAAGAGTAAAATAATTTATAGTAGTCGAATATTAATTTGTAAAATGTAAGTGTTTGATCTATATCGAGTACTGTGTAATTATTTAGTGAAACATTTGATGTTTATGTGCTATTGGTTTAATTTCATATTTTTTTTAACTTATTAATTTCTTTGACACTAACCAATACATAATAATGTGTCAAGCCTAGATTTACTAAGTTTCGAGTTACTGTAAAAAACGAGTTTGTTTGTTTTTAGCTTAAAATTTCATTATGCTAAGTAGTAATCGTGGGAAGTTGGAAAGCCCTGCTACCAACCATCGTTATAATAAAATTAGGGAAAATTTCAGAAATAGCAACTCTATAGCCTTAATTATAACTCTTATAGCAACAATTTCATAATTACGAAAAATAGCAAATTGTATTTGTATTTAAGTAAAATGTTAATATATGAATACATATAGAAATATATATGTATTACTCATAAATACATATGCACAACTGAAAAATACATATTCTTCTATTACTATGAAGTGGGTAAAATATTGCTACTTTTGTTATAAGTTGTAATTTTGAAAAAGCATTGCTATTTATTGTAATTATAGTATTAAGGATGCTAGGTTTTGTAATTTTTCCATAAAATTAACATATCATTTTAAAGCCGATCTAATCGGGATGGATAATCTTTTTTACATGTTAAAATCTTATTTAGACTAGGAAAATGGGCACGAGCCATAAATGCCATAAAGGCGCGAGAAACATGCCAAAATTTGTGGTGAGGCCGAAAAGTACTACTATCGGTAAGCCACACATCAATATAATAAATAATTTCAAAATAAATTAAAAGCGGGAGGCAAATAACTTTTAGGCTAGAAAATATCATATATCCAAAAGATTAATTTAAGCCAGACGTAAGTCATTAAAGCGACCATGCTAGAACCACAGGACTCGAGGGGTGCCTAACACCTTCCCCTTGGTCACAGACCAAAAAATAAAGAGTCATTTCCTTTTGAATAGGGATTCAATAAGGTGACTTGGAACACCCAAACTCAATTCCAAGTGGCGACTCTATAAATAAAATAATCCCTACTCAAAACGTCACTTTAATTACAAAAACTCGTTTTCTCTAAAACCAACTCCCTAGCGGGGTTGGGGGCGGTGAAAAATAAGGGGTGTGACAATATAATACATCATAGCTCAATGGAAAAGGTATGCGATCAGTACTTTGAATATACTGTATGCTAAATGAGGTAGGCTGTTATGCATGGTTTCATGAACAGGAGTAATAATTATCTAGATCTACATGTAAAACATGGAGGACTGAATAGAGAGCATGGGATCTGTAGCTACTAGGAACATGTGAAATCTGTAAATACCGTATATGCATGAAAGTCTGTAAATGCTGAAGATACATGAAATCTATAGATACTGAGGATGCATGACCAAGCATATAACATAAACTGAATAAAATCTGTAAACTGAAATACCAGGATAATTGATATCTGTATGCTTTGGTCAAACAACACTAAGACTGAATGTCTGAACTGATTACTAGACTAAGACTACAATTGAGACTGTGACTGAGACTAGGGAAGGTATCATTTAACCGACGTGCCCTAATCTGAGTTAACCGGGGTCCAACTTGTAACCCCAGTTGGAAGGGTGTTAATACCGTACCACGGGTACTAACGCTGGCTATGTGGATCCACTATACTGATTTACTGTCCCAAAGGACTAAGGGTGTCAAGCCTGAACTGACGGGTGACCCCTGCGAGATAGTCAAGCCTAAACTGACAGGTGAATTCTCATATCCTACGTTGCCTGCATAGTTCTGGAGTTTAGGGACTGCTACTAACGACTCTGCCTATCTGACAAGGAAGCCGCCATCCCTACACTCGTTCGGTGCTAAATCCTACTCCCAACTAAAAGACACTGAAATACTAGACTGTTTTGAGTTTAACTGACTGTTCCGATAATGCTCATAATATAATATGAAGTTATTCTAAAGATACCAAAATGAGACTAAGTAAACAACTATATATTTCAGGCATTCAATACCCCCAGGACTCAAAACAACAATAGTAAAATGACACTAAAGCTTAGAGGACATAGCATGAAGGCTTTTATCAAACATTTATTCTTGTAGGCATTTTATCAAACACTTGTAGTTCATAGTTTGGTCAAATCATAGGAATGTTATGGAACTTGTAGTAATAGTATGAATTCAACATGAATAGCACTAAGTCATGATTTAATTCAATGAATGATAACATTAAAACATGGGGAATTGATGGACAACAATAATTTTATTTATACATAGTGTAAATTCATGTTTTGGAGATTCATGGGTGAAATCATAATTTAAACTCAAAATAACTTGAAAAAATTATAAATTCGTAAGTAAAATTAGGTACTTTGACTCCATGGGTGAAAGGAACCCATGGATGAACATCTAACATACCTGGGCTAATGAATTTGAGAGGATTGATGGAGAGTTCTTGAGATTTTGGCCTTGAATTTGAGAGCTAGGGTTTCTTGTTCTTGAAAAGGGGATCTTCAATTTTGAGAGGAATTGAATAAATTATGAGTATTTAGGCCAATTAAGGGTTAAATTTTGTGTTTTAGGTTGATTAGGGCAATGGAAAAAGACCCAAATTACCCTAAATGAATTTAAAAACTCGAGTTGGAAACTAAACATTCCAATTTTTGGCCTTGGCACAATGCGCTACTCTCTCGCCAAGCCACTGAAAACTTCCAACTGAAAAACTGGAAGATGGCGCGATGCAATAAGATCGCGGTCCTTTCCTAGAATGTCATTTTGGACACCTCTGCGACGCGTCATAATCGCGGAGGCTCACTGGAAATTGTCAAACGTGAACTGGGTCCTTGGCGCAATGTGCCAATATTGCGATACCTCACTAGAAGTTGACAATTGTTATTTTGACAGACTCTGTGACGCGCTACTGGCCTAAATGATGATGTTTAACGACTAAAACTTAAAATCGCCATAACTTCTTATCCGGTTATCGGATTTAGGAGAATTTTATATCGTTGGAAAGCTAATTGAATTTTCTACACAATGGCAGGCTCTAAACTGGAAAATAATGGGTGTTTTAAATATTTTATATATGAATACTCAGGTACTAGGGTTTAACTCATGCTAGGGAAATACGGGGTATTACACTGCTCATGCTGAACTGGAGGCTTCTCGAGCAACTCATGATGCTAAAAAATTGACACTTCAAGATAAGATTGCTTATCTTTAACCTACCATTGAGAGAGAAAGAGTTACAAATGTTGAAATAGTGCGAAAGTTGACTACCTTTATTCCTTCTACTTCCTCTCCTTAGTTATTTCCTTAGTACCTAGGATTGCCTTTGTTTTTGCTTGGATCTTCTTTATCAGTTTTTGGTACTCTTAGTTATATCTTGCTTCTGGATACAATGGACTAAATTGCTTCTTATGTTTTGCTTCTGTTTTACTTAATGCATGTTGGTATTTTGCTTTAAGTTTTGATTGTTTTAGTGATCGTCCAGTGGTCATGTATTATTAAACAATATATTTCTGACTTTGGGCCTTGCTTTACGAAGATGTCAAAAGGGGGAAGTGGGATTTTGCAATGTTTATAACTCAATGACTAACTTGTTTCATTCTAGTATCCTTGTGTTTATACCTTTATTGAGTATGTCAGGAACTTAATAATGTTGTGATGATGTGATGCTGTGAAACATGTGTTGTGGTTTGTCATCATAAAAAAGGGAGAATTCGTTAGAGCAAAGAAATTTTGATTATTGGCATATGTGAATGAAACATGTTATTCATGCTGGTCCTCACATGCAGAGAAAATTAAAGTGGATGCAAGGCTGATGATTAAATAATATGTAAAGTCAGGAGTAGATAAGCAAGAAAATTCAGATGTGCTTTCAATATTTATCACTTGCAGAAAAGAGGGCAAAAGGAAGATAAATACGACACTTGAAGATTTTAGCAAATAAAGGAGTCCTACCCTGTTAAGGAGATAGATTGCAACAAGGAGTGAAACCAACTGAGAGTCCTATTGAAGAAAGAAAACTACATCATCTAAAGGACTCCATCAGGAGTTGGCTTAAATAGAGGAGACTGCTTCAAAGAGTTTCACTCACGCACTAATAAAAAAAGCTTCAATCAGCAAATTTGTTTACTAGCTTGAAAAAGAACCTAGTCCTTTACTTAGAGAGTCGTAGACTTTGTGTAGTAGGTTGGTTCTTTGAGTTGTAATGAGTCTTAACTCTAGTCTCAGTGAAATATAAACTGAGTTAAGAGTTGTGTCTTAAAGTTAGGAAACTCGAAGACCTGGGAATACTTATTTTGGAAAGATTTGTGTTATTGTAGAAATAAGAGTTAGAGTTTAATTTCTAGTTTACATGAGTCTTGTAATTTGTTGACTGTTGAGGCTCAAGAGCTTTAGTAAAGTTGGAGTTAAATCTTGTAGAGGTACAGGTCGTGATTTTTTACACCTTTCTTGAGCCGGGTATTTTTCACGTAAGAATATTGTCTTCCTATTTACTCTACTTAAGTGAACCACGTTAACTTACTTGTTTCACTGATAGGCAATAAATAGAGTAAAACATTAAAATCAGTAGAGTACACACTCTAACACTATAATACAATATCTTTTAAAAGAAGATAACATTTGAATTGGAAAAAGAACAAACTTTATTCATATTTTCTTAAAGAGTTAATAAATAAAAATGACCCTAAACTTGACACCAAATTATAATTTTGACCTTAAACTTTGACATTGCACAAATATGATCTTTAACTATTCAAAATTGCACAAATATGACCTCCAATCCTACGTGGCAAAACGCGTGTTCAACACGCAAAACTGGGCGCGTTCAGCTTAAAATCTAAGGGCATAATACATAAATATGACCTTAAGCTTTGACAGTGCACAAATATGACCTTTAACTATTCAAAACTGAACAAATATAACCTTTAACTAATCAAAACTGCACAAATATGACCTTTAAATGACTCTTCACTATTATTTTTTCATTATTTTTGGCTCAAATATGAAAATGACATCTAATTTCTTTTGTCGTTGCGGACAAAGAGCAATATTGAAGATTTATTAATTAGACGGGTCAGCCTCATACGAAAAAATCGAGTGGGTATGTATATATATTATAAAGCAAAGAACGAATTTAAGTTATATAATATATCTAAATATTATTTATTAAATATTAAATTAAAGATGAAACTATACTAATAATAATAAAAAAATATAGTTTTAATAAAACGTTACTAAATTAATGTTATTAAGGATAGTAGTAGTAGTATATTAAATTAACATTATCAAATTAACGTAATTAAAATTTTATTAAATTAACGTTATTAAAACGTTATTAAATTAACGAGGGGCAGACCTACGAACCCTCTCGGTAAAAAAATTACGTTGTATATATATAAGATAGAAAATGTATATGTACATATATTAATGTTGAACCACATGAAAGAAGGCACTTAGATAGCTCAGTGGTGTTATTTTCTCTTCTTGGGCACTTACTTTAGCCTACTGTGAGGGTTCAATCCCTGCTAGTGTCTGTTTTTTTTTTAATTAAAAAAAGTTAGGTGATGCTGCCATAGAAATAAATAAAAATTATTATTATTATTATTATTATTATTATTATTATTATAAAAAAAAAACGACGTCGTTTTAACACAAAGCAAAACTTTGACAGTGCACAAATATAACCTTTAACTATTCAAAACTGCACAAATATGACCTCTCTTCAAGTCAGCCTTTTTAACGACATGGCACCGTGTGATTGGATTACCTTTCCACGTAGGCGCGAATGAGACTCATGCATGGAGTTGCAAAATCGGAGGTCATATTTGTTCAGGTTTTGAATAGTTAAAAGTCTTATTTGTGCACTATCAAAGTTTAAGGTTGAAGTTATAATTTAGTATAGTGTCAAGTTTAAGGTCATTTTTATTTTTATGTATTAACTCTTTCTTAAAAGAGCTAAAGATTTGCTCCACACACATAAGACATATATAAGTACAAATAGATGTATTATATCTTTTTGGCAACCTTAACCATCAAAGCATTTTTCACTTGCATGATAATAGATGTAATAGGAGAAACATTATTTGGTTCCACTAATTGGATATGGTAATTGTGTATGATGGTGGCTGCCACTATTTTCATCTGAAAGAATGCCATTTCCTTTCCTATACAAGTCCTTGGACCCACATTGAACGCTGGAAATTTGAAAGATGGCTCATGTTTGATCCCTCCTCGGTCAGAAATCCATCTCTCTGGCTTGAATTCTAGACAATCTTTACCTCAGAGAGTCTCCATTCTCCCCATTGAGTAGAATGGTAGAATCATTCTTGTATTTGGACTAACATGGTGACCACTCGGTAGGATGTCATGATCAAGTGGAACTTTGTGCTCTAAAGGAAGTGATGGAAATAACCTAAGAGTTTCACACAAAGAACCATGTAGATAGAGCAATTTTCTTGATTCTTCTTTGGTGAAAAGCTTGAGGTTTTCATCTTCCTTAACATGCAATTGTTGTTGAATCTCTTGTCTAATCTTTTTCTCGACCGAGGGATTTTTAGCCAAGAGGACAAAAAACCAAGTGAGTGCTGCACTTGTAGTGTCCCTCCCTGCAAACATCAAATTCAAGAAAGTGTCCCTTAGAAATGTTTGCAATGTACCCAAATCTCCATCTTTCCATTGATTGTACATTTTGATGTACGCATTTAAAAATGTCAATTCCTCATCTTTGATTGTACTTTTATGCAACAATTCTTCTAGCTTCCGCGAAATGCAAGGATATATGAACTGATCCAACGCCTCACATGCTTGAATGAGCTTCTTCTCCCTAACAATTCGAAGCCACTTTTGCAATTTCAAGATAGGTTCTGGCACTATGTGTCTATGTAAAAATTCTTCAAGAGCATCGCCAAACGCCTTTTCATATGGCAAATAAGGCAAGTCAATTGCCAAGCTTCTTGGATCATAATCAAGTAACAATTTGGTGATAGAATAAAAAATGAATCTGTGCAAAACATCTTGCAAATCCAATGCTTTGGCCTGTTTTGCAAAAGCATCAAGAATTGGTCGAAGCCCTTTATCAATAATATCCCATGTGGTCCTCTCCAACAAAATTTGTAACTTTGCATGGCTCATCATGGACATGGTGGTTTTCCTATGAAGCTCCCAAACGCCTTTTCATATGGCAAATAAGGCAAGTCAATTGCCAAGCTTCTTGGATCATAATCAAGTAACAATTTGGTGATAGAATAAAAAATGAAACTGTGCAAAACATCTTGCAAATCCAATGCTTTGGCCTGTTTTGCAAAAGCATCAAGAATTGGTCGAAGCCCTTTATCAATAATATCCCATGTGGTCCTCTCCAACAAAATTTGTAACTTTGCATGGCTCATCATGGACATGGTGGTTTTCCTATGAAGCTCCCATAATTCATCATCAACATTGAAGATCCCTTTCCCAAAACATCAAAAATCTTACAATATTCGGATCCCTTTGGATAGTTTGAGAAGTTTTTACTAAGGATATGATGGATATTTGCAGGATCACAAGTAAAAAACATGTCCACAATTGCAAAAATAGGACCTTTAAACTCATAAGTGCCACCATATTCTATAAGAATTTCAGTTATATATTCATGACTACGATGAAAATTCATAATAACTACCGGCAACCCTCTAAGTATTGGCCACTTTGTTGGTGCTGATGTTTTTGACCTTCCATATAGGATGAACCATATAAAGTAAGTGAAAAAAAGAATTATCAAGAAAAGAAAAGAATATTCAAGAAAATCCATTGAGGGTTGTTTGCTAATATAGCTTTTGTTTGCTAGTAACCTTTTGTAGTGTATGCTAATTCACTGAAACCTTGTGGAGTTTTATATTAGTGTTGGTTAAATTTGTCTATAAGATTAAGAGGTGCCCAATCTAAAGAAATTAGGACAACTACTTGAGGAGTTTAACGTTTATTGTAGACATGTTTGATAATGATTGGCAACTAGATTAACAAGTGACCATTTTAATATTTCATTTAACTATGAACAATTTCAACCTAAAAAATTGATACAACTAACTTTTCAGGATAAGCATTATGTGCTTATGATTGTTCACGATCTCTTTAGGGTAAAATGAATAAATATTTTCATCTTCCAAGGGAGATATGAACACCCTTTCGAGTTGAGGATTTATTAGAAGCAGTCTCTTTACACTGCCATAGGTTGAATTGGTTTGGACGTGTGATCAGGAGATATACAAATGCCCCAATGCGGAGGAGTGAGAAGTTGATTGTGGATGGATTCAAGAGAGGTAGAGATAGACCGAAAAAATATTGGGGGAGGTGATTAGACAAGATATGACGTAGTTGTAGCTTACATGGGACAGGAAATTAGATAGGAAGGTGTACGTGGCGAATGCAAATTAGGATAAATGGTTAGGAGGTCGGAAAGCATTCATGCTAGTAGGTAAGAGTGTTGTTCTTATTAGTACGTAGTCGTAGTCCTGCACTTGTTATTTTTAATTCTTCGACTCTTCTTGATATATGTTGTTTTGGCATAGATCGCTTGTAGTATATATTATTTTGTGGTAGCATTGTTTTGTTACTATCTGTCATTGTGTTACTCTTTATCGTCTTTTGTATTCTTTTACATCTTTTTCTCGATTTTATTTTGTTTAGAGCCGAGGGACTATAGGAAGCAACCTCTCTACCTCACTTATGAATAGTGGTACAGATTGCATACACTATAATACCTTCCTCATACCTCACCGTGTTAAAATATACTGATATGTTGTCGTTGTTATTTCTTTATACTGCATAGTGATAACAGTAGGATTTGTTTATGTTCTACTCTCCGCAAATCTCACTTGTAAAACTACATTAATTATATTATTGTTGTTGGTGAGACCATACATAAAGACGGATTTGGCTCCTCTCCATTTTCACTCTCTCCATTTTTCTCAACTCCCCCTTTTGATTAATAACATGTGGTTTAATTAAAATGAATGACTAAGATTTAATTTAAACCTCCAACCATGGTTAATATAATAAATATATTATATCAACTAAAATAGAAGTAGTCATCAGAGAAGAAAAACACAGCCGGCTTACCAAGGTGAGTCCCATGTTCAATGTTGATGGCGGTAGCATGAGTTTTTTTAGCAGCAATGGCCTCTTGAACTGCAGCCGCAAAAGTCGGTTTCGAAGGAACAGAGGGTTTGTGTTTGTTGATAGTAGAATTTGTTTGAGTTTGATTATTGGGGTTTTGTTTCTCCGTCGAATTATTGGCATTAGCATCATCAGTATTGATGTTGGAATCATCGGAATTGTTGGTGATTGACGTGGTATTGGTATTTTGATTTTTTGACATTGGTGGGTTGAGGAGGTTTTGGGTTTTAGGAGGGGGGTCGAAGTTTGAAGAGATTTTGGGTGTGACGGGTTTTTGATTGTGTTGGGGGATTTTGCCCGATAGATGGTTTTTCTTAGCCTCTGTAGCTCCAATCAGAATTTGAGAGTTCCTTTGAATGATTTTAACATTGCCAGCTATTGCTTCTTTCAAAGCTTGAAGAATGTTAGGATTGTCAGCTACAAGGTTGAAAAGATCATCTTTGTCTATGTTTAAACCTTCCTCCAAATTTGGTAGATGATCGGAGTTGTGGGTAGGAGTTCCGGCAGTACTGTCACCGGTGGCCTGGTTGGTATTGTCCTGCGGTTTGGAGGGGTTGGGGGTTGGGATCTGCTGATTTGTCATGGTTTGATTGGCTGATTCAGACGTTGCCAACGGTCTAATTTCTTTATCCGGAGGGTCGTTGGGTTATTTGTCAAAGAGTTCAACTGATAGCATTGAGAGAAAAGTAACGTAGAGAGAGGAAAATATGATATCACTTTATCAAAAGCTTGATTAAATATAAAATATTAAATTTATATCCTACGTTAAAATTACTGTGCTAAGATGAATCCGATATGACCACTCTACATCACGATCCAGTGAGGCTTCATCAGTTCGTCGTAAAATGTCAAAATCTTTTCCCCCTTTTTATTGGAAAATGAAAAATTCTTCCTTTTTGATTTGGAATTGATTAAATGGGGAAAAGAGTAAAATTAAAATATTGGGCTTAAATTTTACAGTCAATACGTGCCAATTTAATATATGGCTGTCTAACGGGTCGGGCCGGGTCAACCGGAACCGGCCCTCTCAATCTTATCGGGTTACGGGCCAGGTTTGGCCTTAACCGGGTCGGGCTGCACAGTAAAAAATTTAAAACCCATCCGAAACCGGCCCACTTAACCCAATCCGGTCAAACCCGCTAAAACTCGATCAAACCCAGTTAAAAACCGATCAAACCCGTCAAAAAAATAAATAAAAAATCAAATATACACTATATATACACTCGAATATACACTATATACACTCCAATATACAATATATATTTTTAAAAAAATATATAAAGTATAAACAATTACACATATATACGTACCATTCAATATATAATTATATATGACTATACGTACTACTTTAAATAAAACATATGCTATAATAGTATAATATATATATGTACACTACAATATGTATATACACTAATTTATAAAGCATATATACACAAGTATACATTAATATACACTTTTATATAAGATATATAAACATATACACATGTATACATTAAATATACACTTGTATAGAAGATATTAAAATTTTAAATCGTTAAATAAAAAACAATGACTAAGGAGTGAATGAATTTGTGGAATTTTATTGATTGCAAAATGATTCAAAATTTATAATTTACATGAATGAAAAATCTATAAATTATGCATCATTTTTTCCAACTCATTCATGTTAATATTAATTGGAACTTGCATAGGATAGTCGAAGTCAACGGGGGCAATATAAGATATATAAACATATACGCATGTATACATTAAATATGCACTTGTATAGAAGATATTAAAATTTTAAATCATTAAATAAAAAAAAATAAAAAACAATGACTAAGGAGTGAATGAATTTGTGGAATTTTATTGATTGCAAAATGATCAAAAATTTATGATTTACATGAATGAAAAATCTATAAATTATGCATCATTTTTTCCAACTCA
The DNA here is from genome assembly GCA_030864225.1 of Capsicum baccatum var. pendulum. Lineage (NCBI taxonomy): Eukaryota > Viridiplantae > Streptophyta > Magnoliopsida > Solanales > Solanaceae > Capsicum > Capsicum baccatum. The sequence continues at coordinate 256,803,905 of CM061559.1, read as the reverse complement.
TTCATGTTAATATTAATTGGAACTTGCATAGGATAGTCGAAGTCAACGGGGGCAAAACCATGCATTGGACTTGATTCTGCTGAGTTCTCCCGTGAAGTCATAATTTCTTCAAGTTTGAGGTCGTCGTTGGGCTCTGGTTCCATTCCTTGGTTTCTTCTTTCTGCTCTAATCCAATCTCTCAGGCAAACTAAAACATTCATTGCGTTGCTTCCCAATGAGTGTCGGTAGTCTCCAAGCTGCTGTCGTCCCTGACGGAAGGCGCTCTCTGATGCAACGGTTGACATTGGAACATTCAAGATATTTCTGGCTAATCTTGAAAGTACAGGATATTGTGATTCATTATTCCTCCACCAATCCAGCGTGTTGATCCGTCGTCTGCGATCCTCTGGTGGCGTCCGCAGATAATATTTCAGCTCTTCCCGATAAGTTGATGTGTAAGCTCTCTCATCCACACTGTTCCAACAAGTTAAATCATAAAACGAATCAGGAAAACCACTATGTGCCGGCCTTTTAGAAGATGATGGCTCCTCGGGAGGATGAGGAGCGACAGCTGGACTGATATTTGTAGGTACGGCTGAATCAAATAAATCAGCATAGTGATTATATAATTTTTCTATATAATCCTTTGCATCAGCCATAGCCGTCCATAAATCAGGCTGTACTTGTTCAGACTCATGGTTAGTATTTATTTCTAAGTTAGCATAAATAAGAGTACTAAAGTGACACATATGATTATATTTCATGCACGGATTTAACATAGCACCAACCAAGTAAATAGGGGGAATCGGGAAGAAATATTTTTTAAATTTCGTAAACATAGTGCCAACAGCTTCTTTATAACCTTCTTTATTTTTATATTGTTGGAGCAAACCAGAAATATCGACTATATATGCCAAAATATTACAAACAGTAGGATAGTAAGCACCGGAAAATTCAATCGTAGCTACATAAAATTTTTCTAAAAACTTAACAAGATCATTAATTACAACCCAATCAGAATTATGTAGCATGCAATCAGCAGAATCAGCAAATGAACCACAATGTTGGTTAAAAGCTAGTGTAATAGGAATTCTATATTTATAACAAGTTTTTAAAAATTCATACGTAGAATTCCATCTAGTATCAACTTCCTCAGGCATTAAAATCGGTGTAAGTCCATTTTCTTGACATTTAACTTTAAATTCTTTAATTCTCGATCTACGATTATTTCCTTGAATAAAACCAACGGCAAGACGAATTTTTTCAATATAAAGCTCAAAAAAGTCAAGACCATCTTTTACAATTAAATTATATATATGACATGCACACTTAATATGAAAAATTTCAGGAAAGGGCGGAGATAGCGTAGATTTTATTTTTGTTATAGCAGTCTTGTTGTTAGAAGCATTATCAAAAGCAATACATAAAATTTTATTTTCTATACCATAATATCCGGCAATTTTAATAATAGAATCAGCAATAAATTGTCCAGTATGTTTACGATATTCATCATATAAAAAAGCAAGAATACGTTTTTGCATTATGAAATTACTATCCATCCAATGACAAGTAATGGTTAAATAATCATTTTTATTCACAGCACGACCAAGATCAGAAGTTAGGGACAATCTACATTGAATATTTTTTAACAATGTTGATAAATAAAAACAATATTGTGAATGGAGTCTAAAAATATCAGACCGACAAGTAGTTCTAGGAATACCATTAAACATAGGATTATAAATTGCTTGTATATAACGAATAAAAGCATCAGAAGAAGGAAAACTAAAAGGCAAACAACCCACAGCTACCATTTTAGCTATTTCTTCCCTGTCCCTCAATTTATTATACTTTTTCGCTACTTGACCGGTTGTTGGGTCCATTCTAGTTTGCGTTGACCCACCAACATCCCCACCACCTTTTGCAATATTTAACTCTCTTTTGTGATCTTCAGCTATATGTCTCATTAACGTACCCGTACCCCCTTGCTTACCGCCACTTCTATGCTTATATATTTGTTGACAAATATTGCACTGCACCTCAATATCTGATATACGTTCAAAAAATTGTCATGCAATACTAGTTCTTTTACGGGGTTTTGGGGCACTGGGAGGACGGGAAGGGAGATTAACTGATTCAGATCTAACGTTAGCATCTCCTACTGCGGGTGTTTCAGCAATATTTTCATCATCTTCGTCTACATTAACTGCATCTACTTCATTTTCTCATTTTCTTCTTCTATACCGTAATTTTCCTGAAATTCTATATAATCCATATCGTGAGCACCTACACCTATTTCTTCCTCAAAAGGTGTACCAAGCGGTACCGGAGGCGAAGTCACACGGGTATATTTATTACTTGAACTACCTCTACCACTAATAATTTGCTTTTTACTACCACTACCGCTTCCGGGACAAAATTTTTTAACACCTTTAGCAGCGAGGTTTTTTAATTTATCCATAATATAAATTAAATTAAACTAAAAATATTCAAAATACACAAATATAATAAAATTAAATTTTAAACAATTAATACAATAAATAAAAATTAAACGTAAGAGATGGAACGACAATACCAAATTTTGAAAGTATCCGAAGCTTGAGACTTTAGAAACTTCCGCTCGTACTTTGTAAACGAAAAATTAAAAAATTAAAGTGAACACTTTAAGAAATTAAATATATTGAATATTTGAGAATTGAGAATTGAGATTTGAGAGAGTGAAAAATTGTGTGAGAAATGATTTGAAGTTGTAGGGTATTTATAGATTTATTTTGGGGATTAAAATTTTTTTTTTTATTTTTTTAATTAAATGGGCCCAAACTAGCCGTTTGGATCCAAAAACGGTAATATAGCCGTTGGGCCAACGGCTAGTTTGGCCCAAAAAATTAATTTTTTTTTTTTGCTTACCGGGCCGGGCCGGGCCGGTTAACCGGCGGGCTTGGACCGGGTTGGTTCGGGCTGGGTTAACCGGGCCCAGTTTTAAAAAAAAAACGGACCGGGACCCGGACCCCTAAAGCCCTCGGGCTTACCGGGCCGGGTCAAACTGGTTCGGTTTGCTACGTCGGGCCAGTTCGGGCCGGGTTGACCCGACCCGTTTGACACTCTTAATTTAATATCACTAATTACTATTAAAGTATCATATCAAAGAAGGTACCTTTGCAAAGGGGTTTAGACGAATATTCTATTCCCTCCGTTTCGTTTTAGTTGGTCCTCTTTCTAAAAATATTTATTTCAATTTAGTTGTTCTTTTTAATAAAATCATGAATATTTTATTATATTCTTTCAATACTATCTTCAATATTAAATGACTAAATCAAGTATATTTACCATATAGTGAAGCGGACAGTTAGCACTAAAAATGAAGATCGTGGCGAACATTCATATAAATTGGCATTTATACCGCCACTTTTTGATTTAATTGTATAATTGAGAGATAACTATATATGACAACTCATTTAGGGCTTCAATTATATATGGGCTATTAACTACTTCTGTGTAGTTTTGTCATTTAATGACCCTAACAATATCCTTTGGACCGTGAAAAAGATGTTTTGTTATTTTTACAATCTTTTAGTATTCGATAATCACTGATTCGATAAGTGTTGAACTCCTAATTTTATGGTTATTAGTTGTTAGGTACTCATATACTTTTAATCTTGGGATTGCTACTATGCAAACAAGAGTGCTCAGTCAATTTATTTGGGTTATAGAGGAAAGGGTTTTCCCCTTCCAAACGATCATTTCTGAAAAATCAATGTCTTTATAGGACTCGGCTCCTCTTCATTTCTACTCTCTTCATTTTTCTCAAATCCCCCTCTTAATTAATGACATATAGCTTAATTAAAATGAATGACTAAGATTTACTTTATTTTAAACTAAATCCCCAATCATGGTTAATATAATAAATATACTATATCAACTAAAATAGATTACTTATCCAATATTTCCTCCCAATTATTGCTCTTAACTTTTTGTCATTCCCTCCAAATTTATCAAATCTAATTTAGCAACCCACCTAAGATTATGGATGCAAATAAACTGTTTTATATTTTTACCACGAAAATTATTTTTTTAAAAAAAAATTGATAGAAAGAAAACAAGGAGGGAAAACAGAGAACAAGAATTTTTTCACTTGTACAAGTATTTTGTAAATTTTGTGTACTATAATTTGCCCAGATAAAAAAAAAAATTCAATTCTTAGATGATTTTTTTTTCCTTGTGAATTTGAAGTAATGTTATGAATTATGATATTTTTTTTATTTACGTGGAGATGATATTTGGAGAATAAGACAAGTAAGATGGAGAGTAGAGAAATAGGTTGACCAAAGTGGAAATATATTAAGAAAGAATTTAGAAAAAAAGTTAATTACACAGCTTCTGAAAATGAAAATTGCTAAAGTGAAATTGGAAATTAGAATTTTTTTTTTTTTCTTTTAGTGATTTGGATTCTGGAGGGAATAAGAGAATTTAGAATTGATAAATTTGGAGGGAATGAGAAAAAGTTAAGTGCAATAATTGGGACGGAATATTGGATGTTAATTTAGCAAAGGACTGCAGAATGACTATAATTGGTAAAATTTATCAATGGGAAACCAACTATGGAAGAATTAAGGAATAGTTTATTACGACAACAGAATAGTTTATATTGATTTCTCGAATGAAACTGATTTCAACCATATATACTTTAAGCCTTTCATCCATATTGGTGATTACACTATGAAAGTCTTGAGATGGACACCGGATTTCAATCCTGAACAAGAAACTTCTATTGTTCCAGTTTGGATATTAATTCACAAACTCCCTTGGCACCTATTCAGCTGGGAAATCGTATCTCGGCTTGTTAAATCTATTGGCACTGCAGTGGCACCTGATCAAGACACATACTCTAAAACTAGAGGCAATGTGGCCAAAGTTAAGGTGGAAATTGACTTACTCAAGCCAAAACATGATAGTATATGGCTTGGCTTCAAAAGGTCGGATGGCACGGATGATGGTAAATGGCTGGAAGCTGAATATGAAGGAGCACCCTCATATTGCCAATATTGCAAGATGCAAGGACATGACGAGAGACAATGTAGAAATAAAGCTGCTGATATTGCCTTGAAAAATCAAGAGAAAGAGGAAACAACCAACAAGAAAAATAAAGTTGATGAGGATGGCTTTCAAGAAGTTACAAAAAATAAAACTAGCAAAAAATACACTGGGATCATTATTGAGGAACCTGGTCATTCAGACCAGGCCAAAAAACAGCCTCCAATATTGTTTGGTAAAGGCAAGGGCCATGCTATCCCTGAGATTGAAAAACATGGAAAGCCTTACAAGATGCAGAACAGGAGACATGGAGATACTCATCAATATCACACACAAAACAACAATACTACCACCTCCAAACAGATTCAGAAAGCCAACAACATAGACACCAACAACAATTCCCAAACTCACTCAAACAAGACCCATATCCAAACCAAACAGAAACCAATAGAAAAACCAAAGAAAGGAATAAAAAACAGCAAAAGTCAGTCCATTGGGAAGAGCAATTGGATCGGACTGACGGTACACATGTAGCAGCACCAACCCACACCACTCAAATTGGTCAAATCCAAACCACCCAGCCTAACCAAAACAAAACTATTTTTCCTACTAAAATAAATACGAACCTCAATAATGATGAAGACACCAATCTTGAAACTGATTCCAAAGCTACACATGAGCAAAAAGATAGCACAAATATGTCTGAACAAGAGAACGAACACACTATCGAGGAAGAAAGTATTGAAGAGGAGGAAGATACCAGCACAGATGACTATGAGAGTCTTGAAGAAAAGAGTACTGATAGTGATGAAGAAGCCAATCAATTGATACACACCTTCAACTCAGTTCCACTTGATGTTGAAGTTTTGAAAGCTTATGGTGGGATAACAGACAACATGAATCTTTCCCCTAGAGCTACTCAAATTAAGGGAGACAGAACAAGCAGAGGAAACAGTGGAGGAGGAAAACATAACAATCAATCTACTATGACTAGATCACAGTCAAAAGTTATCAACTCATCCTAGTTATCCATGATTAAGAGCATTATTTGGAATGTGAGAGGTATTTCCTCTCGAGAAGCCTTTGATAGACTTAAACAACTCAAAAGAAAGCACAACATTGTTTTTATGGCTCTAATGGAACCTTTCTGCAGGAGAACTACAAGTTGATAGATTTAAGAGGTGGTTGGGCTATAATTTTGCTTATTCAAATTGTAACAACAAGATTTGGATTTTTTTGTGATCAACTATATGATTGTAACATACTTCAAGATACAGAGCAACAAGTTACTTGTACCATTACCAATCAAGACGATAGCATTATTGTTACTGCAATCTATGCCGAATGTAAAAGCCACTTGAGAGAGCCTCTTTGGGATGATCTGAGACATATGGCACATAATATTAACCTTCCTTGGCTGATTGCAGGAGACTTCAATTGTGTTTTGGATGCTAGTGAAAAGAAAGGTGGAAATCCTCACAAGATGTCAGATAGCATGCTTGTAATGCCCCGGATTCTGAACCCCGGATGCTACACGGTGCTTATGATCCTGAAAAACCACAAGCTAACCCTTTTCTGGTACCTGTAACTGAGCACTGCATAATGTACTGTAAAAATGCGGAAAACAACTGGCGGAAACTTGCCATAAGGTTCAAAAACTAAAATACAATTGAATAAATTATCAAAAATACTAAAGCAACTGTCTGAACATCTAGTCTGAAAAGCCTCTAAACTGTTTAAACTGTCGAGCTGATGGGACAATCCTCCAACTAACTTCATCTACTAAAATACTGAATCTAATGCAATACTGAAATGAGAGAATATCCTCGGATGATGAGGACTCACTGCTAAGTCTACTGCTGCTGACTGAATCTGAATTGCTAAGGATGCTCGGGAGCTCGTGTTTCTGAACCTATGGCATAAAACACCATAGCGCAAGAGAAAAGTATGTGTCAGTACGTGAGAATGTACTGGCATGCTAAATGAGGTAAGGCTAAATGCAAAGGCTCATATGCATGAACTAAAGCTGACTGAATAACATGAGTATACTAAATGATGAAGACATGCATGAATGCAAAACCTATAGCTAAAATCATAGTAACAGTGAATACTAAATTCAAACAACTGGATTACTGATAATTGGGTTTACTGATGACTGCTACCTGAATTTACTAATACTGAATTCTGAATACTGATTCACTGACATCTGATTTTACTAAAACTGGGATATTGAATAACTGAGTCTGCTCATATTGATATCTGAGTTTTTTGATACTGATTGACTATATCTGAGATCAGTCCTATCTAGCGGGTGACCTCTAAATTCTACGGAAATATCTAAGTTTCTTACTATGCTAATGACTATATCTGATAGTCCTGAATCTGTATAACTGAACTGAGTTCTATCACTGCGACTGAATTTGAAACTGAGACTGTAGGAAGTAGTTATCTAACCAACATGCCTCGAATCTGAAATAGTGGGGTCAAACCTGTAACCCCAACTGGAAGGGTATCAGTACCGTGCCACGGGTAAAGACAACTGCTATGGAGTTAGCCCTAATCTAGCGGGTGACTCCTGAGATCAGTCATGTACTAATGGTTGATCCCTGAGTATGTCAGTCCTATCTAATGGGTGACATCTCATACCTACGCTGGCTACATAGTTTTGGAACTTAGGGATTGCTCCTAGGTATCTCAGTCCTATCTAGTGGGTGACCTCCCATCCCTAGGCTCGCTCGGTGCTGAATCCTACTCCCAACTGAAAGACACTAAACTAATTCTTAGACTGAACTGCTACTAATCGTATTGGTTGACTGAACTGGAATGAGATTACTGAGTTTTGTTAACTGACAGAATACAACTAAATTTTTTCATCTAACTGAATACTATTGAGTTCTGAACCGAATACTTGAATGTTATTGAGGTCTGAACCGCATACTGAACAAAAATAGACTGACACTGAGATTATTGAGTCTTTCTAAGTTTTGTAACTAACTGATTCCTACTGATCATGGCATGACTGAGATTATCTTGAAAACTGACTCGACTCTAGGCACACAGCTAAATTGTCGGGTACAAGTACCCCCAGGAATCTATAGCATATAAATAATAAGACATGACAATTCTTGAATAGCATACAATAGTCTATCATTCACCATACAATCAATAAGGCATCTCTTCAAGAACTTGAAAATCATAAACTTGTACATGCATAGGAATGCACACTAATATCTCATAATTCATCCAATAAGGAATGCACATGAATAGGAATACATGCAACATAGCATAATTCATTCACTAAGTCCTTTCAACAAACACTAGACATGCATTAACTTATACATAATTGGAGATTTCATACTAACATGCTATAATGACTCTATTTTCTTCACATAAGCATTTTATCGAACATATAAGGAGCATGCTTTGGTTATACAACAACTTCTACACCTAATTATCATGGATACATCAATCAACATGTAACTTGAAGGTGTTTTATCATAAGTATCACATAAATATCACATACTAGGATCAAAGCTTGGGACTTTGTAATCACAACATGATTTAAAACTCAACAACAACAAGAACTTCAATTTCAATTCACATGAATCATGAAAAACTCAAATATATATAGTTTCTAAATTTAGAAAAGGATTCTTGAACTTCTTGGATGGAAGGGACCCAAGAATCAACACCTAATATACCTTAGTTATTGATTTTACGGAGATTAACGGAGGAATTTTCATGAATTTGGATCCTCAATTGAAAACCCTAACTTGTTCTTGAGAGAAATTGTGATAAACCACTATGTTTTGGGTGTAATAAGGCCGAATCTCGTGTTTACGGATTTATATATGGGTAGAAAATTGACCGTTTTCCCTTGAAAAAACGGAGGTGCAATGCTAAAATATTTGGGCCTGGGGAGTACCCAGGGCGGCGCCCTGCCTATCCCGGGGGACTAGTTAGGGCGGCGTGGGCTAATCACCCCGAGCTACTATTTTAGGCAACCAAACATTCCCTTACACTATTTGAAAAATTCCAAAACTTACTCGAGATATACTATTGACTTGCCTCACGGTGAATCAACTTAAAAATAGGCAAACGAAGGTCGGGAAGGTCACAAAATAAATCATCAAAATTCGAAGGCTTATGAAATTAAAAAGTTCCAGCACTTAGTTAAATTTTCTAAGTGTGAATTTTCTCTTAGCAAGCTTTAAAGAGATCTAACAACTAAGAAAATTTGTGGGGTATTATAATATCTCCCCCTTGCGAACATTCGTCCTTGAATGACTCTGACTAAGATGAGATTAATAATAGACTGAACTTACTTGGGGGACGTGAACATCTGAAATATGACTACATAATTGGAACTACTGATATACTGAAATTTCATACTGAACATGCATATCTGATGCATGGATATCTGACTGAGTTGTTCTCATGAATGCATGACTAAAATATTGATAAGTTGAGTTTCTCCTACTGAACATGCATATCTAATGCATAAATATCTGACTGAACTGACTCTTGAATGCATGGCTGAATATGCAATGCAAACTGATACTAAGTTTGTAATGAAAATCTGAGCATGAAACTGAATGGGTTTAAGGACATGAAAACATCGGGTAATTATAGAGTATCTCCCTCTTGGAAAACTATGTCACTCTAAGAATGCTTACTTTATTGAGATACTGGGAAAATTGAGGCGATGCACAAGGCACCTACGAATTGGATCATAACTGAACCTCGGGAGTCTGAAACAAATGATTGATTCATGAACAAATCAACTAAACTTGCAACTACTGGGACTTTCTATCTTGGAATAGTCATATTCCTGAGATTTCTGATAGTATGACTAGATGAAAAGATGAGAAAACAAACTAGTATGAATCTGACTGCTAAACTGACTTGCTGGCTTTACAAACTAACTCATACTGAAAACTTAAGCTCAAATAGGAGCAAAGGATCTAATAATTCATATCATAAAAATGAAGGTCTTAAAACATACCCGAATCTATCTTAGGGAAACTTCCCTGATCATGGCGAGTCTAGAGTGCATAAAATCTGTTGTGATGCTGACCACTAGTGGTGCTAGAAGTGGCGCCCTGTTGATTCAAATATTTACCCCTCTGAGCCATTACTCTATACTCCCGTAACCTGTGGTCTGGCTTACCACATCCAAAAAATACCTCACTACCTGTTCTGTATGCACTTAGGTGATTCTTACACACTTTCTATAAAATGGATAGGTACGATCATTTCTCACACTACCCTGGGTCTTGTAGCCTGGTACCCCATCATGACTGTCATTCCCGAACTTTGGTACTAGTGAACTAGTTGAGGATAGAGCTAGGACTAGAAACTTCTGACTATGCTGAGAACGATTATCGCTCTGTGACACCCTGGCTGAGAAAAACTAAAACTACCTGTTTTGGCTTTCTTACTCACTCTCTCTCTTTCCTTATCTTTATCTGCCTCAATATGTTGAGCGTGTATCATCAACCTAGAAAGATTCATTTCTCTATTGATCATAGCATTCTTACACTCCTTAACCACCAACCCAGACACACCGGTCACAAAATTACTCATATTAGATCTAGGGTCAGTGTAATACCCCGAGAATCCCAATTGATAGTTGAACCATGATTCAAGCTCATGAGAAATAAATCTTAGTTATTTGGCATTTTTATGATCAATTTTGATGTATATTAATGCCTTAAATACGTCCTATCCATTAAATGAATCAAAACATCCCTTACCGATTGAATTTTTTAGAAGGAGATTGCCATAGTCAACTTCAAACGAGCATATATATAATTATACAAATAATTTTTGATATCATGACTCACCAAAATATATATAATTGAATTATCTTTCCAACGATACCAATTTCATCAAAATACGGCATCGGAGTAAAAAGTTATGGCCATTTTACTGAGAGTTGTCTAAGCTGCCCAGGAGTGACTGGCAAGCTGACATACCATCAAGTCAGCGACGGATCTTCGCTTTGGACGTCTCAAATGAAGCAGTAAGGCCATTTTATGGCCCAAAAATGATGGTTGGAGTGACGGTTAGTCACCAGAGTAACGGTCCGTCACTCAGACCATCAGTTTTGTCCAAAACAGTGCTGAAACCCCATTTTAAAGGGATTTTTAGGTCTTTTTCCACCTTATTTAACACCCAATCACGTCAAATCAAGGCACATAACTCCTCATTCATCCATAACATCAAAATTAGGGTTTCTTTCAATATTAAACACCCAAGAACAAGATTCAAACTCTTCCTCAAGAAATCTAGAATCTCTCCAATAGCCTTCAAGAAAGAGTTTCCTAAGGTATACAGATGTTGATTCTTGGGTTCCTTCCACCCAAGAAGTTCAAGAATCCTTTTTCTAAATTCAAAGATTTTATGTTTATGATTTTTCATGATTCATGTGAATTGAAATTGAAGTTCATGTTAGTATTGAGTTTTAATTCATGATTTGTTTACAAAGTTTCAAGCTTTGGCCCTAGTATGTGATATTTATGATAAACCCTCTTAAAGTTGCTTGTTAAGTGATGTGTTTATGTCAATTGAGTGTAGAAATTATTGAATAAGCAAAACATGCTCCCCATTTGTTTGACAAAAAGCTTATATGAAGGAACTAGAGCTATTATAGCATGTTGACTAGAAATCCTGAATTGTGTGTAAGCTCATGCCTGTCAAGTGTTTGTGGAAAAGCCTTAGTGAATGAATTATGATATGATAGCATGAAATTCCCTAATTTTGTGTTCTTTAATGCATGCTAAGTATTTGATGCAAGACCTTGTTGAATGGAGTATGAGCCAATAGCATGTCTCCCTATATTATCACATGTTTATGGTTTTCTAAATGCTTGAAGAGATGCTTTAGTGATTGTGATGGTAAATGAATGTCCATGGTTATGATTATTCAAGAATGGTTATGTTTTACTTTTTTGGCATCGAGTCCTAGGGGTATTTATACCAGATAATTTAGCTGTGTGCCTAGAACCAGTGTCAGTTTTCACAATACTCTCAGTCAAGCTATGATCCATAGAACTCAGTCAGTCATGTAACTCAGGAAAACCCAAAAATCTTAGAAATCTCAGTAATCTTAGTAGTTTAGTAATCTCAGTGATCTCAGTATTCTGTAAGCTTGGTAACCTTAGTATTCCCAGTAAAATCTCAGTAACTTTAGTACTCTAAGTCAGTTATCAGGCCTCAGTAATATTCCGTCAGTCAACAAAACTTAGTTAACTCATTCCAGTCAGTTCAGTTAGTCATGTTCAGTGTCTATTAAGATGGGAGTAGAAATTAGCACCGAGTGAACCTAAGGATGGGAACTCACCTGTTATATGAGGGTGTGATTCTTAGAAGCAATCCTTGCATTCCAGAACTTTGTAGCCAACATAGGTTGAGACATCGTAGCCTACTATATAAGGGTAGATGAGGTGGCTTAACATGTTATATGAGGGTTCCCACCATTCTCACTAAAGTTACCTATTATATGAGGGTTACTCACAGATTGTCCTTACCAGTGGTGCGGTATTGAGACCCTTCCAATTGGGGTTATAGATTGGACCCCAAAGCAGCTATAATGGCATATTAGGGGCATGTTGGTTAGATGACTACTCCCCATAGTCTCAATTTTAGTCTCATTCTTAGTCTCAGTAAAAGAACTCAGATAGTTCTTCAGATTCAGGACTGTCATATACAGTCAACTCAGTACAGTACGGAACTCAGCTAGTTCCATCAAAACTTAGACTATCAGATACAGTCATTCAGTATCAGTATACTAGTTATACAAAACTTAGGTTATCAGTATTCAGATTCAAAACTTTCAGATACGGTCAATCATATTAGTTCTTCATAATCAGAACTATCAGAAATAATTATTCAGATACCCATATCAGTAAACTCAATTGTCAGTTTACCAGTAAACAGTAAATCTATATTCTAGTAATAGTAAACTCAGATATCTGTAAATCCATGTTATCAGTAGACTCAGTAGTCAGAATTCAGTCCTATCACGATGTCAGATACATTTACGTATGTATGCATGTATTCTCACATTCATGTTAGTCAGTCAATTAGTATTATTCATACATATGAACCTCCTTGCATCCAGCCTACCTCACTTGCATACCAGTATATTAAAAGTACTGACGCATTTACGCTATGATGTCTTATACCATAGGTTCAGAAGCATGAGCTCCAGAGCATCAGCAGCATTCCAGTCTCAACAGTCAGAGTTAGCATTCCAGTCTCAGTAGTTGGATTTAGTTGGGGACCTATCCCATCAACTCCTTATTCAGATAGTTAGTTTTAGAGGCTTTCAGACTACAATATGTTCAGATAGTTATTTCAGGTGTTTTGGTATTGTTATGCCATATTTTTCAGTTATGTATTAGTATTGAACCTTATGGCCTTTCAGTTCATGTTTTCGTATTTACGATATTATTATTATTATTATTCAGTGCTCAGTTACAGATATCATTCATGGGTTAGCTTATGGATCTTTGGGGTCATGAGCACCATATAGCATTCTGGGTACAAGATTCGGGGCGTTACAGTCATCCATCTGTTTAGGGACATACTTAGACAACTAGTTGAACTTGAGGCAATACTCCTTCACTATCATGGAGCCTTACCTTAGGTTCATGAACTCTTCTACCTTAGCTTCCCTTATCTCAAGTGGGAAAAATTTATCTAAGAATGTATCATAAAATATCTGCCAAGTCATGAGAGTTGTATCCTCCCCTCTACTCTTTTTCCACATCACTACCCAATCATGAGCAACATCCTTAAACCTATAGGATGCCAATTCTACACTCTCCTCTTCTAACACATACATAACTTGAGTCATCTTCTTCACCTCATCAAGATAAAATTATGGGTCCTCACCTGCTATTGAACCAAAGAATTCTGACAGGTTCATTGTCATAAAATTTTTTATCCTGGCTGCGGCTGAATTCCCATCTTGCTGAGGTAGGGCTGTAGCCTGACGTTTACCCTGAATATTAGTTGTGACAGCATGGGCTAGCGCCTGAAAAGCTGCTTGAAACTCTGCATGTGTCTCATTCTCATTCAAGGGATCTACGGGCTGAGGTGGCTAGTTATCCTCCCTACGGGCATTAGCTCTACGAGGAGGCATATTCTGTAAATGAAAAGAAGAAATGGATTACACTAAGAATTTAACTTGAGCTCATGTTAAATCACATGACATGAATACTAAAAGAAGGGAAATTGTTCCTAAAACATCTCATAGACTCCTATACATAAATATGGTGCGTAACACACCTATGCATAAAACTCTACTAGATGGGGATTTTAGACTTCCTAGGACACTATTGAACCTTAGTATCTGATATCAAGTTTGTAACACCCCAAATTCTGAACCCCAGATGCTACACGGTGCTTATGATCCCAAAGGTCCACAAACTAACCCTTTTTCGGTACGTATAATTGAGCACTACATAATATACTATAAAAATGCAGAAAACACACCTATGCACAAGACTCTACTAGATGCGTATTTTAGACTTCCTAAGACAATATTGAACCTTAGTCTCTGATACCAAGTTTGTAACACCCCGAATTTGGAACCCCGGATGATATACATTGCTTATGATCTCGAAGGACCACAAACTAACCCTTTTTTGGTACGTATAATTGAGCACTGCATAATATACTACAAAAATGCAGAAAACAACTGGCAGAAACTTGCCATAAGGTTCAAAAGCTAAAATACAACTGAATAAAGTATCAAAAATACTAAAGCAATTGTCTGAACATCTAGTATGAAAAGTCTCTAAACTGTCTGAATTGTGGAGTTGACGGGACAATCCCCCAACTAACTTCGTCTACTGAAATACTGAATCTAATGCAATACTGAAATAAGAGAATATCCTCGGATGATGAGGACTCACTGCTAAGTCTACTGCTGCTGACTAAATCTGAATGACTAAGGATGCTCAGAAGCTCATGTTTCTGAACCTATGGTATAAAACATCATAGCGCAAGAGAAAAATTTACGTCAGTATATGAGAATGTACTAGTATGCTAGATGAGGTAAGGCTAAATGCAAGAGCTCATATGCATGAACTAAAGTTGACTAAATAACATGAGTATACTAAATAATGAAGACATACATGAATGCATAAACTATAGCTAAAATCGTAGTAACACTGAATACTGAGTTCAAATAACTGGATTACTGATAATTGGGTTTACTGATGACTGCTACCTGAATTTACTGATACTGAATTCTGAATATTAATTCACTGACGGTCACACCCCTTTTTTAACCGAAAGATTATATTTTATGGTTTTGAAAGGGTTTTATTATTAAGTGACAAAAAGATGAAAATTTTGTTTCGAAAAAGTATTATTTACATTTTTTTTATTCAGAGTCGCCACTTGGCATAAATCTGGTATGCCAAGTCACCTTTGGAAATTCATTTTCAAAATAATTTTGACTCTTTTAAACTGATCCGCGAATAGAGATTCTGGTTAAGGAATTCTGTTGACCGAGGGGAAGGTGTTAGGCACCCCTCGATCCCGTGGGTTGACCATGGTCGCTTGGTAGAGCGTATCAGCTAATTCAACACTACAAACGTATAAACCACACAAAGCACGCAAAACAATCAAGCAAGCAAAAAAAACAAAACAATCCAAAATTTGGTGTCCAGTCCAATTATACAGTCCAAAATAGAAAAATGCAAAAAATATAAATCTTATTCTAAGCTGGTCCTAGACTAAGCTCCAATGCTTCAACCAATGCCTCGAGTCATGATCACGAACCTCCTTTGAAGACATAATACGTTGGGGCATTCCTTGGTGATTAAATACATGATACCTCGGGGCATTCCCCATCCAAATGAATACACTTTTCAAATACGGTAAACAAACCTTCAACAAATATTACAAATATTCCAACAATCCACCAATTCTAAATTTTGCCTACCCGAGCCTAGTGCTTGCCTACCAGCTCGAAGACATAGCAGGTTCAACATCAACAATAAATCAAAATACCATAATATTCACTTTTATTAATTTTTGATTCTCGCCCCAACTTCATTTTTATCAATCACACCATCAAAATTACTCAAATTAGCTCCTCGTATCACCAAAATCACAATGTCAAACACATAATCATAACATTAACAAAATCAAACAAATCATAATTACCCAACACATAATCACCAAACCACGTCATCAAAATAAAGAGAAGAGATGAAGAATTGGACCTGAAATTGAGGCTTTCAAACTGTGTTATTCAATTAAAGAGAGTTCGCGCCCGAAAAACTCAAACAAAACCTCAATACAAACTCAACCCGACCTCAATACTCCATAATCCAAGAATATTTTGACCAAAACTCAAAAATACAAACGAACAAAACTGAAAACCCGTCTAGATTAGAGCTCCGGTGAGTTTAGATGGATCGAATTTTGGCAAAATTATCCTTTTTCGATGAGATTTCAACTGAACACCCAAGGAAACTAAGAGATTTTATGGTATCCCAGGACTGGGATGGAATTTAAACCCGTGGTACCTAAATTCGACCGAAACAATGACCAATTTCGGTGAAAGATTCGCCAGAAAAAGCTTAGCTCTAGCTGAATGTCACCGGAACAGTGACCCACCATGAAAATCAATCTCCTTCCTCTACTCTCCCTATCCCTTTGTTATCGTCGATTGGATATTCACATATTCTAGTGAAATCAACCCTTTTTTGTGTATTCTGTGTGCGACGATATGGGTGTTTCTTTGTGTGATATATGGGTATGGTGTATTTAATGAAGATGGAGTAAAATTGTGAGGGGTATGTGTAGGGAGTGACAGTGTGCTCCCCTGATGAAAAATTATCCTACCTTTTCTTATATTGGTATGGTTAATTAGGAGTATATTCTCTGTTGGAGAAAATGGATGCTGATGATGAGTATTGTTGTGCTCTTGTCCGTCCCCCCTTACTTGTATATATATATTGTTATAAATAGATGAGTATATGAATTTTCCTTGAAGTTTCCTAGTGTCCTTTCTTTATTCACAAGAAAAACAAAAGAGGAGGGAGAGGTCACGTGAGGTGGGGGGTAGGAGGGGTAGGGGTTAGGATGTGTTGTCAATTTTTAGTTGGGTGGGTTGTTAGAATATTAGAATGAGACAAAGTTTGTTATGGCTTGTTATTTGGATAAAAACAAAACAAAAAATTAATACATAAATAAGTAACGGTGAGGTAGTTATTTATTTTCTTGGGGAAAATTATAAAAAGTAGGGGTAAATTGTGTGATATCTGAAATTAAAAAAAATCATCGACGGGATAAAATTACGTGTCTACATCATGCCCCCTTTGAATGTAAACACCAAGTGTTTTCATACAAAGAAGTAGACAACGAGATGGAATTTTGACCCGACCATTATTCATAGGGAAGAAACAAAAGGAAAAAGGATGACCGAGTTGGATAGTCGAGTGAGGTCCCGTCGAGGATCTTCTCTGCGGCTCTGTCATTACATCAAATATAAAAATTACAATTTAAAAAAATAAAGAAAAATACAAAAATCCTTTCTATACAGCTTCTGTTGACTCTTGACTTGAGTTTCATCAACTTGTTCTTCAGGCGGGCTCCTGACTTGAAATTTCTTCAAATTTTGCTTGATTTTCAACTGCTTCACCTTGTTCCTCAGGCAGGCTCCTGACTTGCTTTTTTCAACTGTTGACTTTCAATTTTCTTCCTCTTCTTGCTTGACTTTCAAATTTTTCACCATGTTGTTTCACTTTTCATTTATTCACCCCGTTCTTCAGACGGGCTCCTGAAATCACATCAAAACTAAAAGAAAAATCATCCCAAACAAAGATTATATAAAGAGATCATTTGCTAGAAAAGTGAAGTTCCAAAAAACAAGAATTAAATTTTGCCCCAGTTTATCATCAAAGGACTTTTGTGAAAGTCATATTATTATAGGAATTAAGGAGAATGACTCGACTAAAAGGTACGTCTTATAGGAATCAAAGGAATTGACTCAACTAAAAGGTACGTCTTATGGGAATCAAAGGGAATGACTCAACTAAAAGGTACGTCTTCTAGGAATCAAAGGGAATGGCTCAACTAAAAGGTATGTCTTATAGGAATCAAAGGGAATGACTCGGCTAAAAGGTACGTCTTACAGAAATCAAAGGGAATGACTCGACTAAAAGGTACGTCTTCTAGGGGTCAAAAGGAATGGCTCGAATAAATGTATTTCTTATAGGAATCAAAGGGAATGACTCAACCAAAAGGTACATCTTATAGGAATCAAAAGGAATGACTCGACTAAAAGGTACATCTTATAGGAATCAAAGGGAATGACTCGACTAAAAGGTATGTTCTCTAGGGGTCAAAGGGAATGACTCGACTAAAAGGTACGTCTTATAGGAATCAAAGGGGATGACTCAACTAAAAGGTACGTCTTATAGGAATCAAAGGGAATGAATTGACTAAAAGGTACGTCTTCTAGGGGTTAAAGGGATTGACTCGACTAAAAAGTACGTCTTATAGGAATCAAAGGGGATGACTCGACTAAAAGGTAAGTCTTATAGGAATCAAAGGGAATGTCTCAACTAAAAGGTACGTCTTCTAGGGGTCAAAGGGAATAACTCGACCAGAAGGTAAGTCTTCTAAGAGTCAAGGCTCAATTTAAGAAGTGTACCACCCGACAAATGAAAACTAAAATCCCTGGACAGAAAAGTGTGTCTCCGAGGGATATAATTTTTACCATGATTTAATTATCAAACCTGTGCAGCAACATTGCTTCCTGCATTTGTAAAAGTGAGAAATTAGGGGCCTTGATGTTTAGGCTTTGAAATCCTTGATTTAAAGGTGACATGTGTTCCTATTTCATGCAAAGAAAAGTTGTGAGTTTAAAAATATGGAGAAAGGTTTGTGGCTTTGTCTTTCGTGGCAAACGCTCTTGCCGTCATCTCATTTAACCTTGCTTCCAACCATTACATATATCATTGACTTGATGCATCATTGACCTAAACTCAGATTATTAAGAGTGACTTTGAAACAAATATAGTATCTTTGCTTTGCCATGCTATTCAGATAAACCCTTTGAACTTTGGTATTTTCATGAGGTCCCAGACTTGTCTGTTGACAGAACTTTTTGTATGCCTTATTTCGGCTCACAATCATATCTCTTTAATGTGTTGGTCTTTGTCTCGCTTTTTGCAATTGAAGAAGTTGGTAGCCAGTTTTAAAATTTTTTCTCACTTGTTTTGATTTGGACTTGACTCAAAGACAAGAAACGAAAAAAGAATGACAATTTTTTTCGGATAACTGACTCAAGAAAGACAAAATAAAAATAAAGAGAAGAAAGAAAAGACAATGAATGTCCCCTTTTGAAACAAAGAAACGAAAAATTCATCTAAAAATGACAGTCAACACTAATGATTATGCCATGCATTTTAGATTAAGCAACTTGATCTTTTCATCCAAAATTTCTACCCATTGTTGTTGAGTTAATGGCCTTGAAACTGAGTTGTTTCCTTAGGTCAATTATATTTAAGATCCCATTCGGCTAGTGGTGCCTTGAAGGATTTTCACCAACAAGCTTCTCTCAGTTTTTTTTTTCTCAGCTCACCATTGTATTATGGTGTCTGTAAGGGTTTTCCACTAATGATATTCTCTTATCTTCGTTTCCCTTAACTCACAGTCGTCTTATGGTGCCAATGAGAGTTTTCACCAATAAGACTCTCTCGTTTTTATCTCTCTCAACTTACCATCGTCTTACGGTGCCTGTGAGAGTTTTCACTAAAAAGACTCTCTCATTTTTATTTCTCTCCTGATTTCTTATGTTGAGGAAGACAAGTAGTTCCCAAATGCATCATCATATCCCTTGCATGCTTAGCCTTAACATCCTCAAAGATTGATCTGAAGGTCTTTCTTTGGTTGTAAATTGTCTTTTGGATAGGGTTAGAAAGAAAGGAGGCATGGGGCCCAAATGACACTTGAAGTGGGGTAGGACGTAGAACTTTTGGAATTGACTCAAACAATGAGGATTAACTCATGCCCCAGTTTCTTTTGACTGGGTGATGCTAAATTGTTTATTTGGTTGGACCGAGCCCGGAGTAGGGCAGCCTACGTATCTCACCCCTGAAAGAGGAGAATCAGGTCACGTGTAGTTCGGGAAACTTGTTCTTTTGCTTGATTCTGACTTCTTCTTTTTCTCTTTTATTGACTCTTTTTCTCTTCGAAACTTTTTTGACTCTATTTTTTTACTCGACACTTTTCTTTTGAGGTTTACTGACTCTATCTTGATTCCAAAAGAGGGCTATGAAATAAAACAGGACTAAAGCTTAAATGGGGTAAACAAAAGATGACACAATGTTTGGATAGCAGAATAAAATTCCTTCATTATATCAATCCTTAAAAATGCAAGTACATATCATGCAATATGAAAGTGAGAGATGAAGATCATTTGTGACATTTTTTAAGCATTAACTTTAACTGAGTCTGTGTGTCACTACTCTTGCACTTTGTTCAACATATCACTCCACTTTTGTTGTACATTCCTCACATCGAATGACTCATGCTTTCATGGAGTTGATTTTTCTGTCCCTCACGATTACACATACGCTCTTTGACCTAATTGAGCAATGTTTTTCAATTGATGACCAATTGCCTTAATTTTTAAAGAAGGCTTGAACTTGTCACCAAATGTCTCAGCACTCTACCTATTTTCTCATATGCTCTCTTTTTCTAACTTTAACCCTCTGATTCAATGCTCATGCTTCAACTGGATTTTAAGATCTGGCTGAAAATTCTACTAGCATGTCATATCACTAGAATCAACATAAAATGTACTATGTAAAAAAACATATTTAAAACACAAAGGAAAAAGGGACACTCTATTTAAATAAAATGAAAGATAGAAGGGTTTGAAAATAATGACAAATGGACAAAATAAAATAGATCCCAAACTACAACCCTGAAATAATTCGGATACCAAAATATAAAATAAAACAAACTACCAGACCTCTTCCTAGTAGGGAGAGGGGTGACTTCTCAATTGCTCAGCCTGACATCGTAGCCACTGATTTGCATATCAGCATGACTAGAGTTTTCCTCACTGTCAATGTTCTGCACCATAATTGATCCATCTTAAATCATCTTCTCAATTTCTCTTTTCAAATCTCGACAATCTTCAATACTATGACCCTGAGCATCAGAATGATATGCACATCATACATTAGGATCAAAATTTTTGGAACGCCGATTACGAGTGCACCTAAGGAGAGGAGTGATCATGACCCATTGTACCAATCTCTGAAATAAACTAGCATACGACTCTACAAATGGTGTAAAGCTATCTTTTGACTTCTGCCTTATTTCATTGTTTGTCTTGGATAGAAAATCTGGCCTATAAGGGCTTTGGTATGTTTATGGAGTAAGAGAATAACTTTGGGGCATTGGGGTATGCCATTATGGGTAAGATTGGGGTTGAACATGTGGTTGTGCATTATACACTGGATATGGATATGAAGGAAATGAGTATAATGGATTTTGGGAGAGATTATGTGAAGCTTAGGCATGAAATTGGGTTTGAGCCTGAGAGTGACGATGACGGGGTCTTCTTGACCTTTCCTGATGTCCAACTACAATAGCAGATGCATCTTCCTCATTATTTTTCACCCCAACACTTTCTGAACCCTTTTGAATTGCTTGTGTAGTCATTTTCAATGTTGCAAAACTCACAATGCGACCAGTCTTAATTCCCTTTTCTATCATCTCCCCCATTTTAAGGACCTTAATGAATGATTTGCCTAATGCAGGTAACAAGTGTTGATAATATGTTTCATCCTGCGCTTGAATAAACACCTTCACTATCTTACTTTCTTTCATTGGTGGTTTCACCCTAGCAGCTTGTTCACGCCATCTAATCGCATACTCTCTAAAAGTTTTAGTACCTGTTTTCTTTATATTAGTTAGGGATTTCTCATCAGGAATCAACTTCATATTTTATTGAAATTGTTGCACAAATTCATTAGCCAAGTCATTCCAACTATTCCATTTGTCGATGTCTTGGTCAACAAACCATTCTGAAGCTAGATCTGAAAGACTCTCACCAAAATATGCCATGAGTAATTCTTTCTTCCCTCCAGCGCCCCTTAGTTGGTTGTAATAGAGTCTCAAATGTGCTACAGGATCGCCTTGTCCATTATACTTTTCAAACTTCGGCATTTTAAAACTAAGAGAAAGATGAACATCTGGAAACATGCATAAGTCCTTATATGAGACGCTTTTGTAACCCCCAAGTCCCTACAAGTTCTCCATAGTCAGTTCTAAACTTCTCAGTTTTCTGGTCATTTTCTCTTGTTTTTCTGTCATCACAGGCTTCTTAGTGTTAGGAGGAAATTTAGGCGGGTGAGCGTCACCGTAAAGACCAGTCAACTTGAATGTAGGCTCGAAAGTGTACTGCTGATCACCAGTAATATTCAATGTAGGATCTCTTGTAGAGTAGGAAGGCACAACTTGTGGATGAACATCAAAAGTAGGAGCTTCAGGTGGAGGTGGCGCCGCAAAATCATGAATAGCAGGTGGAGCCGAGTATGTGGTAGTCTTAGATTGGGAGATGAGGAAATGAACATTGGAAGTGGTTGGATACTATTGCCCCAGAGTAGGTTCTGATGCACGTTGTGGCATGTCGACTAAAATAGGGAATTGTGCATGTGACACTGGAGGCAAACTAGAAAGATATTCCAGATTATCAGTGGGAAATGGAGGAGGCGGCAACCTATTAGCCCAAGATCGATGCATTTCTATCATTTACTGCCTTAATTTTTGAATCTCTTCATTAGCTCCTACATTCTCATTACCCGAACTCCCTATATGATCAGTGACAACAAACTCAATATCCTTGTTGGCCATAACTTTCTCTGTGACTTGGTGCAATATGGAGGACCAACCAAAATGTCACAAACCAACCACCTTAAACTAACTGAACAAGAGATATCAAATGAGTTAGAATTCAACACTTTTTTTCAAAACCTCTTTTTTTTTTGTTTTTGAAAAGGTTACCGAACCAAAGAAGGGCGCCTACGTATCTCACTCTCGAGAGAGGAGAATCAGGTGTGCGTAGTTCGTGAAGTCTTGCCAAAATGGCCAATTAATTCTTTTTCCTTTCTTTTTCTTTTTCTTTTTCTTGAAACTTTAAAAAGAAAAGGAAATAACAAATTGTCAAAAGAATTGACGAAATTTTTTTTTTTTTTTTGCATTTTCAAGTTTAAACTCCCTATACAAAATGAAACTTCGGATACCAAAAAAAAATAATGTTTTTTTTTGGATTTTCAGTTTTAAATTTCATATGAAAATGAAACCTGAACCTATTAAAGGAAAATCTTTTTGCAGTTTTCTTTTAAATATGTACATGAAACACTTACTCTAAATAAAGAGTGAAGAAATCTTTTTGAATTTTTTACAAATAAGATCCCCGAACCAACAATAGGTTGCCTACATATCTCACTCCCGAAAGAGGAGAATCAGGGGTGTGTAGTTCATCCAGATATGACAATTAAGGATTAAATAACCAACTGAACCCTGACTTGAGAGATAAGACCACAACGATAAAAATCTTTTTTTGGGGGTTTTCACTTTGACACTCTACATAAAACTGACACCAACAACTAGGAAAGGAAAATCTTTTTGGTATTTTCATGAAATGTACAAAATTCCTACAATTTTTGCCTTTTTATTTTATAAAAAGTCCTATGAGTGAAAAATCTTTTTTGAAGTTTTCGAATTGTGAATACTTGCTAAAGGAAACAAAACAAAAATCTTTCGATGTTTTTGATTTTGACAAATGAGTGCAAAAGGTAAAAATCTTTTTGAATTTTTAGATTGTGAAGAACAAAAACCATAAAAAAAACTACGAAAATCTTTTTTGATTCGCCTTTTTCTTTTTTTCCCTCTTTTTTTTTTTTAAAAAAAAACTTTTCCTTGCCTACACATTTCCTTTAATTCTAACACATGCTTTTGCCCAAATCAATTTGTCAAATGACCTCGTTACCCTCAGAGATGCAACATTTAGCACGTAGGGATGCTTTAGAGGTGAGTCTTCTACAAAGGACCAAGTGGGTCCCGCTAGATCTCAATATGATGCACATAAGTATGACCTAAAGGCTAACCTACGCTGGAATTCACTAACAAGGTTGTTCGGGGGAGTGTATGGTCGATAGTGGCTGCTTTGGTTGTCCACCTACTCCATACCAGCCGACAGCTCGCCCTCCTAAAATAAGGGTGACTCAACTATAAGTCGTGTACACAGCGTACTACAGAACTTGTTGCAGAAAGAATGACTCGGGTTATGCACATAATGTCACATATAAAACAGTAACACATAAGATAAAAATTGTAAATAAAGAGCACTTAGGCACTCGATAATGAAAAAAACAATAACATTAAACAACACAAACGTCTATACACCCATAATGCCAAACTAAGCTGATACAACTCCAAAAATAAGCTCAAATTCTGAAATGGTCCCCAGCAGAGTCGCCAGAGCTGTCACACCCCCTTTTCAACCGAAAGATTATATTTTATGGTTTTGAAAGAGTTTTATTATTAAGTGAAAAAAAGATAAAAATTTTGTTTCGAAAAAGGATAATTTACATTTTTTTTATTCAGAGTCGCCACTTGGCATAAATTTGGTGTGCCAAGTCACCTTTGGAAATTTCTTTTCAAAATGATTTTGACTCTTTTAAACTGATTCACGAACAGAGATTCAGATTAAGGAATTCTGCTGACCGAGGGGAAGGTGTTAGGAACCTCTCAATCCCGTGGTTTGACCACGGTCGCTTGGTAGAGTGTATCGGCTAATTTGACACTGGAAATGTATAAACCACTCAAACCACGCAAAACAATCAAGCAAGCAAACAAAACAAAACAATCCAAAATTTAATGTCCAGTCCAATTATACAGTCAAAACAGAAAAATGCAAAAAATATAAATTCTATTCTAAGCTGGTCCTAGACTAAGCTTCAATGCTTCACCCAATGCCTCGAGCCTTGATCACGAACCTCCTTCGAAGACATAATACGTCGGGGCATTTTCCGATGAATAAATACATGAAACCTCGGGCCATTCCCCGGCCAAATGAATATAATTTTCAAATATGATAAACAAAACCTTCAACAAATATTTCAAACATTCCAACAATCCACCAATTCTAAATTTTGCCTACCCGAGCCTAGTGTTTGCCTACCCGCTCGACGACATATCAGGTTCAACATCAACAATGAATCAAAATACCATAATATTCACTTTTATCAATTTTTTATTCCCACCCCCAACTTCATTTTTATCAATCACACCATTAAAATTACTCAAATTAGCTCCTTGTATCACCAAAATTACATCGTCAAACACATAATCATAACATCAACAAAATCAAACAAATCGTAATTACCCAACACATAATCACCAGATCACGTCATCAAAATAAAGAGAAGAGATGATGAATTGGACCTGAAATTGAGGCTTTCAAACTGTGTTATTCAATTAAAGAGAGTCCGCACCCGGAAAACTCGAACAGAACCTCAATACAAACTCAATCCGACGTCAATACTCCGCAATCCAAGCAGATTTTGAACCAAAGCTCAAAAATACAAAAGAACAAAACTAAAAACCCGTCTAGATTAGAGCTCCGATGAGTTTAGACGGATTAAATTTTGGCAAAATTACCCTTTTCTGATGAATGAGATTTCAACTGAACACCCAAGGAAACTAAGAGATTTTATGGTATCTCGGGACTAGGACAGAATTCAAACCTACGGTACCTAAATTCGACCCAAACAATGACCGATTCCAGCGAAAGATTCATTGGAAAAAGCTTAGCTCTAGCTGAACATCACCAGAACAGTGACCTACCATGAAAATTATGCTCCTTCCTCTACTCTCCCTATGCCTTTGTCATCGTTGATTGGATATTCATATATTCCGGTGAAATCGACCCTTTTTTGTATTCCGTATGCGATGATATGGATGTTTCTTTCTATGATATATGGGTACAGTGTATTTCATGAAGATGGAGTGGAATTGTGAGGGGTCTGTGTAGGGAGTGACAGTGTGCTCCCCTGATGAAAAATTATCCTCCCTTTTCTTATATTGGTATGGTTTATTGGGAGTATATTCTCTGTTGGAGAAAAATGGATGCTGATGGTGAGTATTGTTGTGCTCTTGTCTGTCCCCCCTTACTTGTATATGTATATTGTTATAAATAGATGAGTATATGAAGTTTTCTGGAAGTTTACTAGTGTCCTTTATTTGTTGACAAGAAAAACAAAAGAAGAGGGAGGGGTCACGTGAGGTGGGGGGTAGGGGGCTAGGGGTTAGGATGTGTTGTCAATTTTTAGTTGGGTGGGTTGTTAGAATATTAGGATGAGACAAAGTTTGTTATGGCTTGTTATTTGGATAAAAACAAAACAAAAAATAAATACACAAATATGTAAAGGTGGGGTGGTTATTTATTTTCTTGGGAAAAATTATAAAAAGTGGGGGTAAATTGTGTGATATCGAAAATAAAAAGAATCATCGAAGGGACAAAATTACGTGTCTACACTGACATCTAATTTTACTAAAATTGGGATACTGAATAACTTAGTCTGCTGATATTGATATCTGAGTTTTCTCATACTGATTGACTATATCTAAGATCAGTCCTATCTAGCGGGTGATCTCTGAATTTACTAATATTCATAATAATTTACTCTGTTGGACACCAGTCCTATCTAGCGGGTGACCTCTGAATTCTACGGAACTATCTAAGTTCCTTACTATGTTGAGTGACTTTATCTGACAGTCCTAAATCTGTATAACTGAACTGAGTTCTATCACTGAGACTGTGGGAAGTAGTTATCTAACTGACATGCCCGGAATCTGAACTAATGGGGTCCAACCTGTAACCCCAGCTGGAAGGGTGTCAGTACCGTGCCACGGTTAAAGACAAATGCTATGGAGTTAGCCCTAATCTAGCGGATGAGTCCTGAGATCAGTCTTGCACTAATAGGTGATCCCTGAGTATGTCAGTCCTATCTAACGGGTGACATCTCATACCTACGCTGGTTACGTAGTTCTGGAACTTAGGGATTGCTCCTAGGGATCTCAATCCTATCTAGCGGGTGAGCCCTCATCCTAGGTTCGTTCGGTGCTGAATTCTACTCCCAACTGAAAGACACTAAACTGGTTCTTAGACTGAACTGTTACTGATCGTACTGGTTGACTGAACTGGACTGAGGTTACTGAGTTCTGCTGAGTGACGGAATACTACTGAATTCTGTCATCTGATTGAATACTACTGAGTTTTGAGCCGAATACTTGAATACTATTGAGGTCTGAACCGCATACTGAACAGAAATAGACTGACACTGAGATTACTTAGTCTTTCTAAGTTTTGTAACTGACTGAGTCCTACTGATCATGGCACAACTGAGATTATCTTGAAAATTGACTCGGCTCTAGACACACAGCTAAATTATTGGGTACAATTACCCCCAAGACTCGATAGCATATAAATAATAAAACATGACAATTCGTGAATAGCATACAATAGTCTATCATTCACCATACAATCAATAAGGCATCTCTTCAAGAACTTGAAAATCATAAACTTGTACATGCATAGGAATGCACACTAATATCTCATAATTCATACAATAAGGAATGCACATGAATAGGAATGCATGCAACATAGCATAATTCATTCACTAAGTCCTTTCAACAAACACTAGGCATGCATTAACTTATACATAATTGGGGATTTCATACTAACATACTATAATGACTCTATTTTCTTCACATAAGCATTTTATCGAACATATAGGGAGAATGTTTTGGTTTTACAACAAATTCTACACCTAATTATCATGGATACATCAATCAACATGCAACTTGAAGGGGGATCATGAGTATCACATAAATATCACATACTAGGATCAAATTTTGGGACTTTGTAATCACAACATGAATTAAAACTCAACAACAATAAGAACTTCAATTTAAATTCACATGAATCATGAAAAACTCAAATATATATTATCTTTGAATTTAGAAAAAGATTTTTGAACTTCTTGGATGGAAGAGACCCAAGAAGCAACACCTAACATACCTTAGTTCTTGATTTTACGGAGATTGGCGGAGGAATTTTATTGAATTTGGATCCTCAATTGAAAACCCTAACTTGTTCTTAAGAGAAATTGTGATAAACCACTATTTTTTGGGTGTAATAATGCTGAATCTCGTGTTTATGGGTTTATATAGGGGTAGAAAATTGATCATTTTGCCCTTGAAAGAACGGAGGTGGAATACTGAAATTTTTAGGCCACGGGAGTACCCAGGGCGGCGCCCTGCCTATCCCGGGGGACTAGCCAGGGCGGCACGGGCTAATCTCCCCAAGCTACTATTTTGGACAACCAAACATGCCCTTACACTATTTGAAAAATTTCAAAACTCACCCGAGATGTACTATTGACTTGCTCCATCATGAATCAACTTAAAGATCGACAAACGGAGGTCGGGAAGGTAACGAATTAAATCATCAAAATTCGAAGGCTTATGAAATGAAAAAGTTCCAACACTTAGTCAAATTTTCTAAGTGTGAAGCTTCTCTTAGCATGCTTTAAAGAGCTCTAGTGACTAAGAAAATTTGTGGGGTATTACAATGCCCTTTATCAAACTGTATTACAGACTGTTCTCTCATTGATCTCGGCTACATTGATTCTACATTTACATCGTGTAATGGAAGAGGCTCAAGGCAAAGAATGTGGGAAAGACTTGATAGGGCTCTCATTAATTATAAATGGTCTCAGAAATTTACTAATACTACTATTACTCATCTTATCAAAACGGGCTCTGATCATTCACCTCTTCTCATTACTGTTGATAACAATCTTCAAGCTCACAAAAGGTATTTTAAATTTCTTAATTTGTGGATCAATGAAGATGGATTCCTTGACATTGTCAAAAAGGCATGGGATATTGATACAGAAGGATCTTCGCTATGGAAATTCCACGTGAAGCTTAAAAGCACCTGCAAATACCTTTCTTGGTGGTCCAAAAATAGTGTTGGGAATATATTTGACAAAACTAAGGAGCTCGAGACTAAGATTGCCGATCTTGAAAACAGATGCATTCAAGACAATAGTGATACCAATAGAACGGAATTGAATAATGTCAATGCTCAAATGATCATGCATACTAAGAAAGAAGAAGCTTACTGGAGACAAAAAGCTGGGATGAAATGGTTTAAGGAAGGGGATGCCAACACAATTTTTTTTCACTCAATCATCAATGCTAAAAGAAATGGACTATCTCTCAAGAAGATGAAGATTGATGATAACAATTAGGTTGAGGAAAATGATGCCATTGCCTCAGAAGCTGTTAAATTTTTTTAGCATCAATTCGCTGATCCTAAAGTACATGGAGACTTTAATATTCTGAATTGTTTGCCTAAGGTCATTACTGATGATGAAAATATTATGCTTACTGATTATCTCTCTATGGAAGATGTTAAAGAGGCTGTTTTCTCTCTCAATGCTGACAGTGGTCCTGGCCCCCGATGAGCTATCTGGTAAATTTTATCATCGCTGTTGAGATATCATATCCCAAGATCTTTATGCTATGATTGTGAATTCTTTAGAGGTGCTCAACTTCCCAGATCCATCACTCATTCATGTCTTGTCTTGATTCCCAAAATTAACAACCCTTAGAGATTCACCGACTTGAGACCAATAAGTCTTAGTAATTTCAGTTGCAAGATCATCTCCAAGATTCTAAATACCAGACTCTCTAGAGTTATTCATAAAATTGTGTCCCGTAACCAAGCGGGCTTCTTGAAAGGCAAATCTATCTCTGACAATATTCTGCTTACACAAGAAATGGTCCATAATATCAATGAGGATAATACTAATGGCAACGTAGTTCTCAAACTCGATATGGCTAAGCTTTTGATAGGATGGACTGGAATTACTTATGCCGTGCTCTCAGGAAATTCGGTTTCGCTGAACAATGGGTTGATATGATATGGAGACTCTTATCTAATAATTGGTATTCTATCAAAATCAATGGAGATAGACATGGCTTTTTCAAGTCTGGAAGAGATATCAAGCAAGAAGATCCCATCTCTCCCTCTCTTTTTATTATAGGCTCAGAATTGCTCTCTATTCTCATGGATCAACTCTTAAATGAGAGCTTTATTCCTTATTCTATCAACAAAGGTTGTCCTATTATCAGTCATCTCAGTTTTGCAGATGATACTATCTTGTTTACTTCAGGAGATCCTTTATCTATTATGGCAATGATGAACAAGCTGACTATTTATGAAGAATGTTCTGGGCAACTGATTAACAAGAGTAAATCTTGTTTCCTTGTTGGTTATAATACCTCTCAATCTATTGTAGATGATATCAAGCACCTGACTGGTTTCAGTCACTCTCAATTTCCCTTTACCTATCTTGGGGCTCCAATTTACACTGGTAAAAAGAAAATTGTGTATTTTGGAGACATTGTCTCTAAGATTTCTCATAGAATGCAAGGCTGGCAGGGGAAGATGTTATCACATGCTGGAAGAGATATTCTCATTAAAGCTGTTCTTCAATCTATTCCCCTTCATATACTCTCGGTTATTCGACTTCCCAAAACCACTATTAAACAGATTGAAATGCTAATGGCAAATTTCTTTTGGAGTGATATTGCTGGTAAGAAAAAAATTCATTGGATAGCATGGAAGTATCTTAGTATTCCTACCAGTGAAGGTGGACTGTGATTTAGATCCATTCAAGATATTTTTGATGCTTTTGGTGCCAAAATGTGGTGGAACTTCAGAACTGGCAACAACATCTGGAAGCATTTTCTTGAATCAAAATACTGCTCCAGAGCACATCCTGTTTACAAAAAATGGGCCTCTGATCAATCACACGTATGGAAAAGACTGTTGAATTCTAGACAAATTAGTGAAAAATACATTCTCTGGAATATTGCTAAAGGTGATATCTCCTTCTGGTGGGATAACTGGACGGGTACTGGACCTCTTGCTCACCAACTCTCGGTTGCCTATAGATCTAAGAAGATCAAGGTCTCTGAATACATTCTTAATAGAGAATGGAATTCGGCTAAGCTTCACAATATTCTTCCCGACCACCTTGTTCAACAAGTCAAAGCAATTACTATCCACCAATGCAATGATGATTTTCCAGTATGGATCCCAAACACCCTTGGAAAATTCACTACTAAATCAGCCTGGCAAGTTTTGAGGAGATCCAGAAGTACTTCTCGCACTGCGACTAACATTTGGTGTAGGGCTACAGAGTGTGGAAGCGTGATAAATTCAACCAAAGATTCCGAGAAATTAATAAAAACAGTAAAATTGGCACCAAGGTTTTAGGTGGAAAAACCCTCTTTAAATAGAGGTAAAAAAACCACCGGCGAGAGAGCCAAAAAATTTCACTAATATTGACGACAGTACAAAATATTTTCTCGGGACTAACAAGACAAAATAGCCCCTTACAAATTCTCTACGAGTATAGAAATATTCAACCAAGAAGTAGAGAAAGAAGAAAATATAAAGGAGAGATTGACTATTGAAATGTTGTAGAGGTATCTTTGCAAATGAAGTAGAATTGGCTTTTATAGCCAAATCTGGACCTCAAAAGTCTTGCCTTCATGTATGAATGCAGCCACTGATGTTGAAAACACAAAGTCACAAATGTCTTCATCATCCACAATTGTTGAAATATGAGCAGCAGTTGTTGACAAAAGGAGAGCAGCCAACAAATCTCCACCTTGATCTCCTTTTGACCGGAAATACTCTCTCGCCATGAAATCCTGTTAACAATGAATAATACCAGCTAAGTCCAAGCAATGATCGAACTTAGCGGCTGGAAGTGGTTTGGTTAACATATCTGCAGGATTTTCAGTTGTATGGATTTTTTCCACAATAATTTCTCCTGCATCAACAATATCTCGGATAAAGTGGCGTTTAATATCAATATGCTTGGTCTTTGAGTGATGCTTGCTATTCCTGGCCAAGTGGACAGCACTCTGACTGTCGCAGAACATAACAAGAATGTGTTGTTGTAAACCAAGTTCAGCAACCAAGCCTCGGAGCCAGATAACCTCTTTCACTCCTTCAGTAGCAGCAATATATTCTGCTTCAGTGGTGGACAAAGCCGCAATGGCTTGAAGTGATGAATACCAACTGATAGCAGAGCCGCAGAGTGTAAAGATATAGGCTGAAAGTGATCTTCTCCGATCTAAATCACCACCATAGTCGGCGTCAACATAACCAACTACGCCTCCTGGATCAGACTTTTGTCTATCAAATACCAAACTAATATCAGGAGAACCCTTCAAGTAATGAAGGATCCATTTGACAGATTCCCAATGTTGTTTTCCTGGGTTGTGCATGAATCTGCTAACAACACTAACCGCATAAGCCAAATCAGGCCTAGTACATACCATAGCGTACATAAGGCTTCCGACTGCGTTAGAATACGGGACATGTGACATGCGCCTTTGTTCCTCTTCTGATTGTGGACACTGATCTGATGACAACTTGAAGTGGGCAGCAAGTGGAGTATTAACAGCTTTGCAATCTCGCATTCCAAATCTGTCAAGCATCTTCATTACATACCTTTTCTGTGATAGAAAAAGTTTTCCAGCTTGACGATCTCTGTTAATCTCCATTCCAAGAATCTTCTTGGCAGGACCTAGATCTTTCATATCAAATTCACTGTTGAGCTGCACCTTTAACTTGTCAACAAGAGTTTTATCTCTTGCAGCAATTAACATATCATCAACATATAACAACAAGTATACTAGTGATCCATCAGATATTTTTTGAAGATAGACGCAGTTATCATAACTACTTCTAGAATAGCCATGTCCAGTCATGAAGGAATCAAACCTTTTATACTATTGTCTTGGTGATTGCTTCAAACCATAAAGAGATTTCTTCAGACGACATACATGGTTCTCCTTTCCAGGAACAACGAACCCCTCTGGCTGCTGGATATAAATTTCTTCCTCAAGGTTACCATGAAGAAAAGCAGTTTTCACATCTAACTGTTCCAGCTCCAAATCATACAAGGCAACTAGAGCAAGTAATACACGAATTGAAGAATGACGAACAACGGGAGAAAATACTTCGTTAAAGTCAATACCTTCCTGTTGATCAAAACCTCTTACTACGAATCTTGCTTTGTACCTTGCATTTTCAACACCGAGGATGCCTTCTTTTTTTTTAAAAATCCATTTGCAATTAATGACTCGCTTGCCTTCCGGTAACATCACCAAATCCCATGTTTCATTCTTGAGAAGACTCTCGACTTTTTCTTGCATAGCAGCAGTCCACTTTGCTGAGTCATCACCAGAGATAGCTTCAGAATAATTCTTGGGTTCACCATCTTCACCCATATCTTGTGCAACAGTCAATGCATAAGCAATGTTGGCAGATTCTGTGATCAGTCTTTGAGTCGGTTTTCTTGGCCTTTGTTGTGGAAGTTCTTGAGCCATAGACCATGGTTGTGGTAAACCTCGACGTTGAGGTGGATGTTGTCGTGGACTCATTTGTTCAGCAGTGACTTCATTTTCTTGAGTGGTGGAAGAATTAGGGATATTTGCTTCCAAAATGGGAGCTTCAGTCTCAAACTCCACCTTCTCTCGAACATCCTCCTGATCACCTGTATCAGTGGAGGGAACAACAGTATCTTTTCCAGAAGATAGCATACCATTTTCATTAAAGGTTACATTCCGACTATGAAATATTTTGCGAGATTCAGGGTCATACAAACAATAGCCTTTAACCCCTAGGCCATAACCTAAGAAAATACATTTCTTAGCACGAGGTTCCAATTTTCCCTCGTTCACATGAGAATAAGCAGGGCAACCAAATATTCTAAAATTAGAATAATCAACAGGGTTACCTGACCAAACTTCTTCTGGAATTTTGCAGTCGAGTGATCGATTTGGTGAGCGGTTTATCAAGTAGCATGATGTTGAAGCTGCTTCTGCCCAAAATTCTTTCCCCAGAGTAAAATGGGAGAGCATACAACGAACTTTCTCCAAGATAGTTCTGTTCATCCTTTCAGTAACTCCGTTTTGTTGTGGAGTTCTTGGAACGGTGAAATGTCTGGCGATACCTTCTTTCTTGCAGAAATCATTAAACTCATTAGAACAAAATTCGAGGCCATTGTCTGTCCTTAGCCTCTTGATCTTCTTGCCAGTCTGGTTCTCAATTAATAATTTCCACTCTTTAAAGGTGGAAAAAGCTTCATTCTTTTGCTTGAGAAAATATACCCAGAGTTTACGTGAAAAATCATCAATAAATGTCAGCATATAATGACATTTACCTCTGGAGGGAACTCTCGATGAACCCCAAAGATCTGAATGGATGTAGTCCAAAGTACCTTTGGTCCTGTGAATGGCTTTTGAAAAGCTAACCTTTCTCTGCTTACCAAAAATGCAATGCTCGCAGAAATCGACCTTACCGGTACAATGGTTGCCAAGATAGCCTTTCTTTTTGAGAATTTGGATTCCCTTCTCACTCATGTGGCCCAACCTCAAATGCCACAACTTCGTGTTGTCTTTGTTGGATGAGGCGACGGCTGCAGAACCTATAACAGTTGAACCCTGAAGCAAATACAAACTACCAGATCGAATTGCCTTTAGTAACACAAGAGCTCCTTTGGACACTTTTAAAACTCCACCTTCAGCTGAGTATCTACACCCTTGAGATTCAAG
Source organism: Capsicum baccatum var. pendulum (assembly GCA_030864225.1). Classification (NCBI taxonomy): domain Eukaryota; kingdom Viridiplantae; phylum Streptophyta; class Magnoliopsida; order Solanales; family Solanaceae; genus Capsicum; species Capsicum baccatum. The sequence continues at coordinate 256,769,130 of CM061559.1, read as the reverse complement.
AGTGCCTAGGGAAATGAGATTCCGTTTCAAATCAGGGACATGTCTGACACTGGTCAAAGTTCTAATGACTCCATCATGTGTCTTGATTTTGATTGTGCCTTTGCCGACAACTTTGCATTGAGCATCGTTGCCCATTAAGACAAGACCACCATTAAAAGATTCATAGGTGGTAAACCAGTCTCTATTAGGAGACATATGAAATGTACAACCAGAATCAAGAACCCACTCATTTTTTGACCTTTGTTCAGTACCAGAAGCAATAAAACACTCTCCATCAGATTCGGTTTCTACAAAACTAGCTTCGGCATATTTTTTGGGTTGCTTACCCTTATCTTCTCTGTTTTGCTTATTTTTGAATTTGTAGCACTCAGAGATTTCATGATTTCTTTTCTTGCAATAACGGCAATACTTAGAGTTTTTACCTTTGGATTTGGATTGGTTTTTACCGCTAGCACCTACTTCGTGGTTTCTCCCTCTAACTACTAGTCCCTCACCCGAACTTTCAGAATGAATTTGGGTATCAAATTTTTCTTTGGACAGTAGGTTAGACTTGACATCATCAAAGCTCAAGGTAACATTATTACCATATAGCATAATTTCTTTGAAATGTCTATATGAGGGTGGCAAAGAAACAATAAGTAGTACGGCTTTATCCTCATCATCAATTTCGACATCCAGATTTTCCAAATCAATTATGATGGAATTAAATTCACCAAGATGAGATTGGATGGGTGTACCTTCAGACATACAGAGTGTGAAAAGTCGCTCCTTTAACCGGAGTTTATTTGCAAGACTTTTGGTCATGTACAGAGACTCCAATTTACTCCATATGCCGGCTGCAGTTTTCTCATTGATGACTTCGCGTAGCACCTCACGGGACAAGCATAATTGGATTGTGGATAACGCCTTTTCATCCGTCTCTTCCCACTGCTCCTCCGTTGTAGTGGCTGGCTTCGCCGATTTGCCGGACAGAACCTTGTTTAGGCCATTCTGGGTAAGAACAGCCAGCATCTGGACTCGCCAGATAGCAAAACTAATTTTACCATCAAATTTCTCAATATCGAACTTCGTCGACATTTTTAATAAAAAAATCCCGGTTGAATTATCGTGGCTCTGATACCAATTTGTAGGGCTACAGAGTGTGGAAGCGTGATAAATTCAACCAAAGATTCCGAGAAATTAATAAAAATAGTAAAATTGACACCAAGGTTTTAGGTGGAAAAACCCTCTTTAAATAGAGGTAAAAAAACCACCGGCGAGAGAGCCAAAAAATTTCACTAATATTGACGACAGTACAAAATATTTTCTCGGGACTAACAAGACAAAATAGACCCTTACAAATTCTCTACGAGTATAGAAATACTCAACCAAGAAGTAGAGAAAGAAGAAAATATAAAGGAGAGATTGACTATTGAAATGTTGTAGAGGTATCTTTGCAAATGAAGTAGCATTGACTTTTATAGCCAAATCTGGACCTCAAAAGTCTTGCCTTCATGTATGAATGCAGCCACTGATGTTGAAAACACAAAGTCCCAAATGTCTTCATCATCCACAATTGTTGAAATATGAGCAGCAGTTGTTGACAAAAGGAGAGCAGCCAACATTTGGCATCCTAAATTGCCTTACAAAATCTCTTTTTTCATGTCGAGACTCTTAAGGATGAGACTACCGACTGACGTTACTCCTGAAAAATACAAGGTTTATGGACCTTCCAGATGTATTTGTTGTCGAGATGGGCACCTTGAAAACATTGATCATTTATTTCGGCAGGGGGATTTATCCAATTCTGTTTGGAATTTTTTTCTCAAACACTTGCGGCATCCCTGTTAAACAAGGAAGAATAAAGGATACCTTAATGATATGGTGGCTTAGTACCATTAAAAACAAGGTCCACTCCACTCTTATTCAATGTTTGCCCTCTATTATTTGTTGGGAAATCTGGAAAGCTCGGTGCAACCATAAATTTGATGATATTAAAAGTACCGCTAGCGGGGTTATTGTACAAGTTATTCATATCTTCAATATGTTGATATCTGCCCAATTTCCTACTATTAAACTTAGCCATGATTGGGTTCATACGTGCTCTTACATCGAAAACCTTAAGCCTAGACTCAACATCAAATGTCTCAGATGGAGCCATCCCAGTCCAGGTAGATTCAAACTCAACACGGATGGCTGCAGTAAAGGTAATCCTGGTAATGCTGGAGGAAATGGCTACATGACTATGGCCTTTGCCAATTATTACGGCCACTGTTCCAACAATATTGCAGAAGCACATGTCGTTCTACATAGAATCCAATGGTGCATCAATAATGGTTATTATTATGTGGATGTGGAATCAGATGCCCAGATCATCATTAATATGATCAATGACTCCACCAATGTCAATTGGCAAACATATCATCAACGAAGTCAATTCATTAAAGACTCGAGGAAAATTTATATTTCAGCATTGCCACAGCGAAGTCAATAATATTGCAGATGCCTTGGCTAATCTGGGAGAAAGTACAAGCCAAAATACAATCTTCATACAAGAGTTAGCTCTTCCTTTGAGAATTAAAAACTGGTTGAAGAATGATATTCTTAGATATCCAACTTTCAGAATTCGAGCTCAGAAAAACAACTTCATAATTGATCATGGCTAAGTCATCTAGCTGTTTTAGTTGGAACCGGCTCATGCTCAATCTCAAGTCTCACAACTTTTCCAAACTTTGTAACCTCTTTCTTTCTAGCAATAGAATAGGGAATTTTTTTCGTACAAGGATGAACTTTTCATCCTTCTGGTATCTCAGGGAGATATTGGTAAATGTCTGTAACCTGTAATCTCTCTTTCTGGATGCAATAATAAATTGATTAGGTCCTGAACCTAATCCCCACCATAATGGTGGTTTTAAAAAAAAATAAAATAAAATATATATATATATATATATAATATTTTATTAAAATTCGTAATTTTAAATAATATATAGAATTCAATGTGAAGAATTTTAAAAATCAAGCTCATATAGTTTAAATTCTAAATCTATCTCTGAACCTAACATGTGTCATGTGAACAGAGGTAGATGTTTGGGCCATTGGATTAGATATGAAATTTTTGGCTTGGATTTTGAGTTGTCAAATTGAAGTATTTACAATTCAAATAATCTCGGAACATATGACATGGGTAGGTTGAATATAATGTATCTATATATGTTGCTCAGACTCTTTAAAATTGCCGGCAGATGTATGTTTGATACTTTAAAAATAGTTTATTTTTGAAGAATCTAATATAGATGTAGCATAAAAAATGAAGAGTTTATGCAACTTAGTAAGGTATAAAAAATCCAATATCCAATCCGGAATCTATAAATTTTAAAATAAAATTTAAAAGCCAATAATCTAAACTAAATATCCCAAAAGAAATAAAATTCAAGTTAAGTTTAAAATTGACCCAAACAATGCCCAATCCTACACGTGAGTTACTTAAAAGGTACAAACTGTCTTGTACCATGAAAATTAAATTGAAGTGAGATTCTTTTAAAGAAAACGAAAGCCTCATACAAGTGAACATCTACGAAAAAGTTATCGTAAAATTTCATTCTTCATTTCATCATTGACTCTCGTAAGATCGATTTATCAAACATAGATGAAAGTCAGTCATAGTGATCCAGGAGTCTTGGATGGATATTGTCATACAATGAAAGTCTCACATTTGTACAGCTCACTAAGGCAAGTGATGCCTTAGTGATCAATTCCCAGAAAGTGCAAAAGGTCTCTAATTTTTTATATTTATTTTTGGATAAAATGTAGATGCCTAACATGAGGATTAGATATGATAAGACAAACTTTCTTGAAAATTAATTTGTAGCCTAGAGAGCTATGAGAAAGTGTAGCTTTGTCATTCTCCTTTTACTACTGATGTATAGGTTGTTATGGGCTTGTGGTCTAGTTCCCTTATAAAAGCTCGGAATAACCGGGATGATCCATTTCAAAATCAAATGATCTTCGTCTTTTGTTGGTCATCATTATTATATATCAGAAAAGGGATAAATATATCTCCGAACTATGATAAATAGTATGTATATATCCCCCGTCATATTTTGGGTACATATATGTCTCTATCGTTAATAAAATGATACGTATATGCCCCTCAAACTAATGGTAGAGGCATATGTTACTTATAGTATGACGGAGGTTATGTACATATCATTTATCATAGTTCGGGAGTATATTTGTCCCTTTTCTATTTTGATTTTTTAATGCCAAATAATTAATCCAGATCCACTACCCAACCCAATAAACCTTAACCATCACACCACTTTATTCAGATTTTCTTAAAAGAGCTAAAGATTTTGTTGAGTCTTTAACTTTTATGATTGACAAATTATATGTTGGGACCTATTTTTCGGAGATTATGTGATGACAAAGCTGTTACCACTTAGGGAACGGGTTGGACTCACCTGTCACTATCACAATCAACTATCACAGCTGGCACAAGTACAAAAGTTGGTGAAAAAGATGTTGCCACCCTTCTGTCTCAACCAATGGAATCTCTCCTAGGTTTTCTTGTATCATATTATATATTGTTCATCTTCCTCAACAAGAAAACTAAGCTTCTATATTCTTACAACTAAATATCTCAGAGAGAGCTGAAATCAACTCCACTTTGCGAAAAGGAACTGATAGTTCATCAAATTATATTTTATTTCTTTGTTGTAGTTGAGTCTTTGTAAAGTATTCTTAAATGTTTGTCTACTATTGCTTATGATTGTTTGTTGGCGTTGTGGTGTAATTTAGTTTTCTTTGTAATCGTCTAGATTTAGGTGATTTTCAAGCTAAAGTTAGCTTAGTGTTTTCAATTAGAGTTACACTACTAAAAAAATCGCAAAAACCGATCACACAATGTGGTCAGAAAAAATCGACCACATGTGGTCGGTTTTTCTAATTATTTTTTAAAAACAAATTGTAAAAAAGCGACCACATGTGGTAGATTTTATATTTTAAAATATCAAAATAATCATTTCAAAAAAATTTATATTAATTATTATTTTTTATTACAAAGAAAAATTAATAAAAAATAACAAAACTGAGCACTTGTGGTCGATTTTCTTTAAAAAATTATAATTAAAAAATATTTTTAAAAACCAACCACATGTGATCAGTTTTAAAAAATTTAATTTTTTTCAAAAAACACAACCAATAGTGGTTGCTTTAAATCTTTAAAAATATATATATATATTTAAAAAAAAAACGACAACATGTTGTCGGTTTTTAACAAAAATTAAGATTTTTTTCTAAATGAAATTAAAAAAAATATTAATTTTTAAAAACTGACCACATGTGGTTGATTTTTAAATAAAATAAAAAGAAAAATAATTTTTTGAAACCGACCACAGTGGTCGGTTTTAAAGAAAAATAAAAAATAAAAAATAAAAAATTTTAAAAAAATGACCACATGTGGTCGGATTTTAATTAAAATAAGAAAATAATTTTAAAAACTGACCACATGTGGTCAGTTTTTAATTAAAATAATAAAAAAATAATTATTAAAAACCGACCACATGTGGTCGGTTTTTCATTAAAATTAAAAAAAATATATTTTTTAAAAACCGACCACTTGTGGTCGGTTTTGGAATTTAAGAAAAAAAGTAAATAATTATTTTTAAATAATAATTATATAATATAATATTTACTTTATGTAATCTAATTATTATTAGTTGTAAAAATAATATATTAGATTATATATATAATCTAATATATTTACTTTATTAAAAAATAATCTAATATATTATTTTTTAAAATTATATTGATTACACGTAGTCAATAAACAATACAATAATAGTAAAAATCAATAAATCTTAGATTTTGTGAAAAGATTTACACTAAAAAATATATCAAATATAATATACAAATTATGTTAAACGTAATCTTTATCTTTTACTTATGTTTCAATATATAAAATAAATATTTTCCTTTATATATATACATTAAATGACGTTAAACATGCATAATATTTGTATAATGAATGTGTATAGATATCATACCGTTGGGACAGATAATTGAAAAATGATGTTTATAGTACATATTTGAAAGCTGAAAACTGATGTTTATATAGTACGTATTTGAAAGATGATGTTTATAGTACGTATTTGCAGTCATAATAATGTAATATATAATCGATAATTCACCAGAATATAATGAATGTGTTTTATTACAAGGTAATATACTTGTGGATGTGATGTATATAGTACGCATTCAAGAGTTCATATATATAAATATCTTTGTATATATATATATATATATATATATATATATATATATATATATATATATATAGTGATCGATTGATGAACGATGTAGTCAAAACCTATTAGAACTATCCAAACATATTGAATACCTTGATTTGAAACTACAGAAGTAATAATATATATTGTACGTTGAAGTTATATTAATGTAAGCTAATCAAATTAATCGATCACTTATCAGAGTATGTGTGTGAGATACGTCGCATCATATTATTGGATCATATACTCGTGTATGTATGTGACGTATATAGTACATATTTAGAACTTGATATAGTCGATGGTGTTTATATGTGTGTGTATGTATAGGTATATATATAGTATATACAAATTATATAGTGAAGATATATTAATGACATAAGATAATCTAATGATAATTCATCTGATTATATGTGAAATACGTTGTATATTATTATGGGATCGTAAAATCATGTATGCATGTGATGTTTATAGTACATATTTGACATCCAATTTTGACCGTCTGATATTCCTTTTAGGTTGTTGTTTTGTAGAAATTATTAACTTTAAATATTAATATTTTTTACACATTATTCTTGTATCAAAAAGATATTTTTTTTTTCATCAAAAAGATATTGATGTGTCACATTCATGATTTTAAAAACATACAAAATATTTTTACGCATTATTCTTGTATCATATAAATAATGACGCGTCACATTCATGATTTTCTTTTAAAAAATTACAAATTATTTTATTTCATTTTAGTATCATTTTTACAATTTACTAACTCAAATACAATATTGTACATCATTTTATTATCATTTATTAAATTATTATTTTCGTAAATAGGTACACTTACAATTTACAAATAAATTGTTGTTGTTGTTGTTGTTGTTGTTGTTGAATGTCTCATTATTTTTTTCTTTCGTCATTGTTACAATAGCAGCCGATTTCAATTTATTCTCTTATGTATTTAAATTATAGCCAATTTGTATTCAATTAATGTCAATTTCAGCCAATTCGACACTAATCTTAATTTTTAACCCATTTTAAAATTATTATAATCTCAACCGTCGATCAAAATCAATCCGACGGCCAAGATCACATTTACATTTTCTTTCCTTTTAAACCAAACCTAACCTAATTTCCCACAACAACCACATTTTCCATCTCCTTCCCCTTTTTATTTCTTTCCTCCACTCTCTCTCCAACAAGAACCACCTGTTGCCCGTTGTCGCCGCCGCCGTCCTTTCCTTCTCCAGTGAACAACCAATAATGTAGCCACCACGTTCCTCACTCTTCCCTCTTTGTCGCCTCTTATCCATCGACACCTGCGAGAACAACCACTAAACGACGCTCACCAGCGAAATCCCTCAAGCCGCCGCTACCAGCTCACTCCATTGACACTGGTAATGATAGCCACCGGTGAGACAGATTGTTAGACATCATATTTTTTGATTGCTTGTTAGATATCATATTTTTGTTGGATTTCAAAACTTGTGTGATTAATTGTTGGCTCTCTGTTAGCCTAGATAATCTTTACTGTTGTTATATGGGTATTATGTATAGTTGGGTTATGTGTTAATGGAGGGATAAGATAATTCCAACCAAGGTCTAACTATCTATCTTGTAACTTGTTGTATCCATCGGATTCTTGTTGTTATTGTTGTTGTTAATATACTCGTGATTGTCTTGTTGTTGTTAAGTGTTGTTTTTGTCTTGTGTTGATAATCTAGTTTGGATTGTTAGCTAGAAAATAGGTGTTAAACACCTCACTGCATTGTGTTCTTGTTATTGTTTATGAATTCGAGAGTGGTCATCCATAGGGTCCTCGGTTCTCTTGAACTTGTGGACTGTTTTGGAGGTATGTTTTGGTGTGTTCTTGGTTTTTGGTCATTCTTGTATCAAAATATGTACTAGTTACCTAAAAATGGCTAATTTTAGTTACTTGAAAGTGGATACATATAGTGGTTTGCAATGTGAATTAGTTATTTGAAAATAGTTAGTATAGTGACTTGAAATGTGTACTAGTGACTTGAAAATGGTTAACTGTAGTTATTTGAAAATGGTTAAGTATAGTGACTTACAAATGTGAATTAGTTAATTGAAAACAGTTAAGTGTAGTGACTTGAAATGCTAGTACATGACTTGAAAATGGTTAAGTGTAGTTACTTGAAAATGGTTAAGTGTAGGGACTTTAAAAAGGATTTTGTGTTTTGAATGTGATTTGGTTGGTGACTTAGTCACTTGAAAATGGTTAAGTGTAGGGACTTTAAAAGGAATTTTTTTTTCTTTAAGGTACTTGACATGTGGACTTGTATTTTGAATTTAGTTAAGTGTGGTCACTTGAGAAATGAATAAGTACTTGAAAATGTTTAAGTGTAGGTAATTGAAATGCGGACTTGTGTTTTGAATTTAGTTAAGTGTGGTCACTTGAGAAGTGAGTTAGTGACTTGAAAATGCATAAGTGTAGGTACTTGAAATGTGGACTTGTGTTTTGAATTTAGTTAAGTTTGGTCACTTGTGAAATGGGTTAGTCACTTGAAATTATTTAATTGTAGGTACTTGAAATGCGGACATGTGTTTTGAATTTAGTTAAGTGTGGTCACTTGAGAAGTGCATTAGTGAGTCGAAAATATTTAAGTGTAGTTACTTGAAAGGTGGACTTGTGTTTTGAATTTAGTTAAGTGTGGGTCACTTGAGAAGTGAATAAGTACTTGAAAATATTTAAGTGTAGGTACTTGAAATGTAGACTTGTGTTTTGAATTTAGTTAAGTGTGGTCACTTGAGAAGTGAGTTAGTGACTTGAAAATGCATAAATGTAGGTACTTGAAATGTGGACTTGTTTTTTGAATTTAGTTAAGTGTGGTTACTTGAGAAGTGAATAAGTACTTGAAAATGTTTAAGTGTAGGTACTTGAAATGTGGACTTGTGTTTTGAATTTAGTTAAGTGTGGTCACTTGATAAGTGCATTAGTGAGTCAAAAATGTTTAAGTGTAGTTACTTGAAAGGTGCACTTGTGTTTTGAATATTGTTAAGTGTGGTCACTTGAGAAGTGAGTTAGTGACTTGAAATTATTTAATTTAGGTACTTGAAATGCGGACTTGTGCTTTGAATTTAGTTAAGTGTGGTCACTTGAGAAGTGCATTAGTGAGTCAAAAATATTTAAGTGTAGTTACTTGAAAGGTGGATTTGTGTTTTGAATATAGTTAAGTGTGGTCACTAGAGAAGTGAGTTAGTGAGTCGGAAATGTTTAAGTGTAGTTACTTGAAATGTTTAGGTGTAGGTACTTGAAATGTGAACTTTTTCATTTTGAATTTAGTTTAGTTTATTAACTTGTGAAGTGACTTAATTAGTGACTTTTGTTTTGAATTTAGGTATGTGAAATGTGAACTTGTGTTTTGATTTTAGTAAAGTGTGGTCACTTGAGAAGTGAATTAGTGACTTGAAAATATTTAAGTGTAGGTACTTGAAATGTGAACTTTTTATTTTGAATTAAGTTTAGTTTAGTAACTTGTGAAGTGAATTAGTGACTTGAAAATGTTTAGGTGTAGGTATTTGAAATGTGAACTTTTCATTTTGAATTTAGTTTAGTTTGGTAACTTGTGAAGTGAATTGGTGACTTGAAATGTTTAGGTGAAGGTACTTGAAATGTGAACTTTTCATTTTGAATTTAGTTTAATTTGATAGCTTGAGAAGTGAATTAGTGACTTGAAATGTTTAGGTGTAGGTACTTGAAATGTGAACTTTTTCATTTTGAATTTAGTTTAGTTTGTTAACTTGTGAAGTGACTTAATTAGTGACTTTTGTTTTGAATTTAGGTACTTGAAATGTGAACTTGTGTTTTGATTTTGGTAAAGTGTGGTCACTTGAGAAGTGAATTAGTGACTTGAATATATTTAAGTCTAGGTACTTGAAATGTGAACCTTCCATTTTGAATTAAGTTTAGTTTGGTAACTTGTGAAGTAAACTAGTGACTTGAAAATGTTTAGGTATAGGTACTTGAAATGTGACCTTTTCATTTTGAATTTAGTTTAGTTACGTAACTTGTGAAGGTGACTTAGTGATTTGAAATGTTTAAGTGTAGTTACTTGAATTATGAATTAGTGACTTTTGTTTTAAATTTAGGTACGTGAAATGTGAACTTGCGTTTTGATTTTAGTAAAGTGTGGTCACTTGAAAAGTAAATTAGTGAATTCAAAATGTTTAAGTGTAGGCACTTGAAACATGAATTTTTCATTTCGAATTTAGTTTAGTTTGGTAACTTGTGAAGTGAATTAATGACTTGAAAAGGTTTTGGTATAGATATTTGAAATGTGAACTTTTTCTGACTTGAACTAATTACTTAAATGTGATTGATTGTGTAGATGGAACCTAATTATAGCTGGACATATCAACGAAATATTGATAATAGAATGGGTGAGGCTGGGAATGAAGATGTGGATGATGAGTTGTAGTTTTTAGTCTTTTGTATGCTTTATAGTTTGGATTTGGAACCTCGATAAATTTTGTAAATAATTTGAGATTTAATGTCCGTATTCTTAAGGTGATTTGATTTTTAATGTTTGTAAATGAGAGGTGGATTGTATTGCAAATAATTTGATTTTTAATTTTGTAATTAATTTACTTTTTAATGTTTGTATTTTGGAAATTTTTAATATTTTCTTTACAAAATTATCAGAAAAAACGACCACATGTGGTAGGTTTTTCTAAAAACTTTTACAAAAAATCAACCACATGTGGTCGATTTTTAAAAATATTTTTTGAAAACTGACCACATGTGGTCGGTTTTTATGGTAATTCTTTTAAAAAACCAACCACATATGGTCGGTTTATTATAATTAATTATAAAATATTTTATTAAATAAATTATTAATTACATTATTAAATAAAAAAAAATCAACCACAAGTGGTCGGTTTTTAATTTAAATTGAATAATTAATTTATAAAGAACCGACCAGAAGTGGTCGGTTTTATTTAAATTAATTATTTAATTTAAATATAAAACCGACCACATGTCGTCGATTTTTTATAAATTAATTAATTAATTCAAATAAAAAATCGATCACATGTGGTCGATTTTTTTAAATTAATAAATTAATTTAATAAAATCGACCACATGTGGTTGGTTTATTTTGAACTTTTTTATTTTTAAAATCCTTTTTTTCTATTTTAATAAAATAATAAAGTATTTTTAAAATATATATATATGTTTTTTAAAAAATTGATTACTCGTGGTCGGATTTTAAAAAGCTACCACTATTTTATCAACCACGCACTTTGGTCGGTTTTGTGATCGAAATTTGAGGAAAATCGATCACTTGTGGTCAGTTTTTGTGGTCGGTTTTTCTCTTGTTTTAGTTGTGTTAGCTGGAGTGTGAGTGCAGTAGAGTTGTTCTACTGTTTTATTATAATAGAGTTATTACTAGGAGGGTAAGGATTAAGAGTTTAATTCTGAAGTCGGGAGCCTGTATTCAAGAGGTTGCTTGGATATAGTGAAGCTTAGAAATCCTAGAGGCAGGTCGTGGATTTTCTCCCTTGAGCAAGGAGTTTTCACGTAAGACTTTTGTGTCTGTTGTTTATCTTTTCACGCATTTTTATTGTTTATCCTTCTACTAGTTTTTAGTTGTTTGAGATCATTGGGGAACAGGTCCCTGAATTAAGGAGCAACCCACTGCGACTCTTCATTTAGTATCAGAGCAAGTCTTCCTTAAAAAGACTAACACCTTGGAAGGATCCTAAGAAATGGCAACTCCTCTAAATCTAGAAGAAGTCCAGTCAACTACTAGATCCCCAAGTTTAATAGTGCATACTATGGGTGGTGCAAGACAAAAATGCGTGACTTCATCATGGCTGAAGATTTAGAGCTATGAGATGTCATTGAGGATGACCTTTTGTTCCTACAAGGGCAGTGAAAGTAGGTGATGTAACCATACAAATTCCCAAGACCAAGAAGGAGTTTGATGATGCAAATAAAAATAAGATTGAAATGAATTACAAGGGCAAGAAGATATACTTGTGTGTGGCATAAGTCCTGATAAGTACAACAGGATCTCTGTCTGTCAAATTGCAAATGAGATCTAAGAAGGGTACTGTATCTAAGGTAAAGGGTCTTTCTTGAGAAGAAGAACAAGAAATCCTTAAGACTCAAGAGGTATTAAGAGGGAGAGTTTTTTATGCAACTATGGCTGACAAACCAGAAATAAAGAAATTAAGTAATTGGGTAAAGTTTGAAAACTGGGAGCACTTATTTGAACTACATATGCCTTACTTTGATTAAGAAGAAGTAAGGATGTTTTACCATAACTTGGACATTTCTAATGATGGCCGGTATTTGACTTCACAGGTCAATGGAGTAGATATGGGATTAGATAAAGATACACTTTCTAAAATCTTTGGGGCTCCTACTGTTAGAATTAGCTCCATAAGATCAGAGGAGGGGTCTGCCAAATTTCTAGAAATTTGTGGTCCATTTGATGACTTGAACACTAAAAGTATCAACAAAAGGTCTCTCAAGAAAGAATATCAGCTATTGCTTGAGTTGGTAAATCAAGTCTTACTTCCCAGGTTTAAGAAAAAGACTATTGTGAATGGATCAGATCTGTATCTCATGGAGGCAACAACAACAACAACAAACCCAGTGTATTCCCACATAGTGGGGTCTGGGGGGGGGGGGGGGGTAAGATGTACGCATTCCATACCTCTACCTCTAAAGAAGTAGAAAGGTTGTTTCCGATAGACCCCCGGCTCGAGACACGAGATACTACACAAATACACAGTAAATCATAGAACAAGATGACATAACATAAATACGACACCCATAAGTAATAAAAAATAGAGAAAAGCAAACAGATTCGTAATAAACATGGAACAAGGTATCATAACAAGAATAATACCCCCACCAAGTGATTCCCTACACTAGCGACCCAAACTGGCCCTAGTCTTCTGCCCTAATTCGCGTCCTCCAGATCTTCCTATCTAGGGTCATGTCCTCGGTGAGCTGTAACTGCTCCATGTCCCGCCTAATCACCTCACCCCAGTACTTCTTCGGCCTACCCCTACCTCGTCTAAAACCATCCAAAGCTAGCCTCTCACAACTACGAACTGGGGCATCCATGCCCCTCCTCCTCACGTGTCCGAACCATCTCAATCGGACTTCCCGCATCTTATACTCCACTGGAGTCACACCAACCTTCTCCCTGATAGTCTCATTCCGAACTCTATCCCCTTTAGTCAGCCCACACATCCAACGCAACATTCGCATTTCTGTCACCTTCATTTTTTGAATGTGGGAGTTCTTAACTGGCCAACACTCCGCTCCATACAACATGGCCGGACGGACTACCACCCTGTAGAATTTGCCTTTAAGCTTGGGCGGCACCTTCTTATCACACAACACCCCTGACGCGAGCTTCCACTTCATCCATCCCGCCCCAATACGATGCGAGACATCCTCGTCAATCTCACCGTTACCCTGAATCACGGACCCGAGATACTTGAAACTATCCCTCTTACATACCTCCTGTGATTCCAACTTCACTACCACCTCATTCTCCAGCCTCACGTCATTAAACTTGCATTCTAAATACTCTGTCTTGCTTCTGCTCAACCTGAACCCTTTAGACTCAAGAGTTTGTCTCCACACCTCTAATTTGTCATTCACACCCCCTCGCATCTCATCAATCAAAACTACATCATCTGCAAAAAGCATACACCAAGGCACCTCCCCTTGAATACGCTGCGTCAACACATCCATCACCAAAGCAAACAAAAAGGGACTAAGAGTAGATCCCTGATGCAATCCTGTCAAGATAGTGAAATGCTCTGAGTCTTCTCCCGCCGTCCTCACCTGAGTTTTCACTCCATCATACATGTCCTTAATCGCTCTGATATATGCCAGCAGGACTCCACTCACCTCTAAGCATCTCCAAAGCACCTCTCTGGGGACTTTGTCGTATGCCTTCTTCAGGTCGATAAACACCATGTGCGGGTCCTTCTTTCTTTTCCTATACTGTTCCACCAGCCTCCGTACCAGGTGAATTACCTCCGTCGTCGAGCAGCCAGGCATAAATCCAAACTGGTTTTCCGAAATAGACACTATCCGTCTCAACCTCACCTCGACCACTCTCTCCCAAATCTTCATAGAGTGACTCAATAACTTAATCCCCCTATAATTATTACAACTCTGAATGTCACCCTTATTCTTATAAAGAGGGATCATGGTACTCCACCTCCAAGCCTCGGGCATTTTTGCCGTCTTGAAGATTTCGTTAAACAATCTAATCAACCACCTTACACCAGCCTCTCCAGCGAACTTCCAAAAATCCACCGGTATCTCATCTGGCCCCGTCGCCCTACCCCTTCGCATCCTGCGAACAGCCTCTCTAACCTCTTCTACCTTAAAACGTCTACAATAACTAAAATCCCGACACTCCTTTGAGTGCTCCAGCTCCCCTAACACAATAGCTCTATCCCCTTCGTCATTCAAGAGCCTATGAAAATACGACTGCCATCTATTCTTAATGTGGCCGTCCTCCACCAACGTTGTACCGTCCTCCCCCTTAATGCACATCACCTGGTCGAGGTCCCAACCCTTCCTCTCCCTAGCCTTAACGAGTCTAAACAACTGTTTTTCCCCTCCTTTCCCCTGTAACCCTGCATACAAGCTCTCAAAAGCGGCTGTCTTAGCCGCCGTAACTGCTAACTTAGCCTCCTTCCTAGTTAACTTGTACTCTTTCCAGTTTACCCGCTTCTCTTCTTCGTCCTTACACTCAACCAACTTAGCATACACCCCTTTCTTGGTCCCCACTTTCTTCTTAACCTCTTTATTCCACCACCAATCCCCCCGATGATGCCCAGCTCGGCCCCTAGAAACACCCAACACCCCACTTGCATTCTCCCTGATGCACCTAGCCACCCTATCCCACATACTATCCACATCCCCCCTACACTCCCACACCCTCATTCCCGCCAACTTCTCTCCTATCTCCCACACATTCACTGGCGTCAAGCCGTCCCACTTAATTCTAGGCCTACACTCCTCACCCCTTCTCTTTCTATTCTTCTTTATACCCAAATCCATAACCAAGAGCCTATGCTGGGTTGAAAGATTCTTACTCGGGATGACCTTACAGTCCATACACAACACCCTATCCCCTTTCCTAAGCAACAAAACGTCAATCTGGGACTTGGCTATCGCGCTTCGAAAGGTGATCAGGTGATCGTCCTTCTTCGAGAAGCCCGAGTTCACCACCACCAGCCCAAAGGACCTCGTAAAATCCAATAAAGTATCCCCCTCTTCATTTCTTTCCCCAAAACCAAACCCACCATACACATCACCAAAGCCTTCCGGTAACGCCCCGATGTGCCCATTGAAATCTCCTGCTACAACAATCTTCTCCGAGCTAGGCACTCCTCTCACCACCTCATCCAAAGCCTCCCAAAACCACCTCTTCTTCTCCCCCTCCAAGCCTACTTGCGGCGCATAAGCACTACACACGTTCAGGGTAAACCCCCGAATGACCAACTTAATAGTCATCAACCTATCGTTGATCCTTTTCACCTCTACTACCTGATCTCTAAGCTCTTCATCTACTAGGATGCCAACTCCATTCCTACGCCTCTCGCTCCCAGAGTACCAAAACTTGTAACCATCCACATCCCTAGCCTTAGACCCTACCCACTTGGTCTCTTAAACACACGCAATATTAATCCTCCTCTTTCTAAGAATCTTCACAAGCTCTATGGACTTACCCTGAAGAGTCCCTATATTCCAAGACCCAACCCTCAGCCTACCATCACTATCCACACGTCTTCCTCTATCACCCCTGAGGCCAAACCTTGGCCTCCCTCCTACTCCCGCCTTTTCCTCTTCCCCCGCCCCCACAATAGCCCCCCACCTCAATCCCCTCGGACATGACCCTATCCAACCATCAAGGCCCACAGCCACTACAACAAGAAAATATAAGAAAATCTAAACAGTGGTAGTAACAAAGCAGCAGCAAGAAATACAAGGCTCACACAAATTCGAAGAAATAATCAAGAAACACAACTAAACTCAAATAAAGAGCAAACACCAATGGCCTCAACACCCAAAATCCCAAAAACAGAGCCCCAAGCCGATAACCTAATAAAAGCAGTGCAAGAAGCGACAACAGACAATATCAACAAATCAAACGCAAGTCAAGATACAGGAGATAATACTAGCATAATATGAAGAATGAAATAACAAAGGTTAGAAGTCACCGGGTTAAGCTTGTAGACCAAGTTCTCCTTTCCTGCGAACATCAAATCCGGCCAGATCTGGCCTATAGATGATGTGGCGACGATGGGGTTTTCCGGCGATGTGATGGTCGTCATAGGCGTGCGTGTGTGTTTTCCAGTGGGTTTGTGCGCAGATCTGTGTGTGCGGGCTGTGGGTCATTGATTTTGGATTGGTTACCGACAGGTTTCACCGGGAAACCAAATACCCAACGCAGCTCGAGCTTCGGGGAGCTCCGGTGATGGAGGGACGGCGGCGACGCCTGTTCTCCGGTGGCGGCACTATTTCACCGGCTGTTTCATCGGCCGGGTGAGCTGCGGACGAAGCTTAGAAAGAAAGAGAGATAGAGGGAACCGGAGAGAGGTCGGGTCAGGTCGAGTCCCTGGCCGGCGAATGGTGTTCGCCTGTTGTAATGGTTTCGCTGGTCGGCGAAGGCTTTGTTGGTGATGGCGGTGGCAGATCTAGGCGATGACGAAGCGGTGCCGATGCTAGTTCGCCGAAGGGGAGGGAAGAGAGATCGTAGAGTGAGAGGGAAGGCGGCGCCGGTACCGACGTCATTGTTGTTGTGGTTGGATTTTGGGTGGGGAGAGAGTTTGGTTACGGAGAGGGTGGGGGGGTGGGGGTGGGGGTGGAGGTTGTTGGCGAGAGAGGTTTCTCCGGTGGTCTCGCCGGTGCCAGCGAGAGAGGTTTCTCTAGTGGTCTCCGATGATAGTCTGCATCTAGTCTCATGGAGGAATTATCTAAATATTAGAAAGTGAATCTTTCGATAATTTTCATTGAATATATCAACAAAGTCATGACTTCAAAAGACGATAGGCGTGGGTTAGCTTATGGTTTTTGGTTGAACAAAGTATTTTCCTACCTCAATATTGAATGTGGCAAGAGCAAGGCCTGTTAAGTAAAATATATTTTCAACATCACCACTCTGGAAGAAAATGAATGCTTTCCAAAAAAGGAGGTGGGAAATTTAAGTCGATTATTTTTTATCTAATTAATGTGCAGAAAGGTCTAAGAGAAGAGCTGGATTTCCTGACAACCATGGTAGCCCAAGAGTATACTAAAATTGATGCCTTAAAGACAACATTAGTAAAAGGAAGGGAAGTAGAAACTAGTTCCAGCAAAAAGTTGGAAAATAAGCATGCAACCCTGCAGGAAAGGGTAAACAAGTTAAAAGCTAATTAAAGTTGAAGTCCTGGTGCAGAAGAATGAAGAATTGACTCAACAACTTATTAAGTCTCATGATGTAGAGAGTGAAAGAATGACCCTACTTCTTAGGCAGTTATCTCAAGCTTCGAGTCCTTCTTCCTAAATTCCTTCCCAGACTAGTTCCTACTCATTTCTCTTTTTTTCTTCTTTAGCCCTGTTAAAATTTGGTCTCACTCTTTTGTCTCTGATGTGTACCTGGCATTGTAATTATGATGTTCTATATGGTTATTGTTTTTGAATGAAATTGATACTGATCAATAAGTGAATGAAATTTTCTTTGTGCTATCACTTATCTCTTATTTCTATCTAATCTTCCTTGTTTATGAAAGTGTAGCCTCAATGGCCATGAGTTAACATGTATGATTTTTTATGCCTAGTTTACATCTTAATCTCTTTGATGATGCCAAAAGGAGAAAAGAATATGTTGATATAGCCAATGTTGATGTAGCCATATAGATACAACATACTATGCCATATAAAAAAAATAAATTAGTGGAGTATAAGTTCTCACACTCAGGGAGAATAAGGTGAAATATGTTTAAGGCATCAGTGATAGGGGGAATTGGCAAACTGATTTCTTGTGGCTTGTGTTATTGTGTTGCTGAGTCTTGTTATGTAGACTGTATGGTGTGTGGATGTTTGAAGATGTTGAATGCTTGCATGAGTTTTTCATCATCAAAAAGGGAAAAATTATTAAGTCCTTAGTTTTGATAATTGACAAATTATATGTTGGGACCTATTTCCTGGAGATTATATAATGACAAAAGCTGCTACCACTTAGGGAACGGGTTGGGCTAACCTATCACTATCACAGTTAACTGTCACAACTGGCTCAAGTACAAAAGTTAGTGAAAATTTTGTTGCCACCCTTTTGTCTCAGCCAATGAAATCTCTCCTAGGTTTTTTGTGTCATATTATATATTGCTCATCTTTCTCAACAAGAAAATCAAGCTTCCATATTCTTACAGCTAAATATCTCTCAGAAGCTAAAATCAAAGAATCCACTTTGCAAGAAGGAACTGATAGTTCATCAAGTTATATTTTATTTCTTTGTTGTAGTTGAGTCTTTGTAAAGTCCTCTTAAATGTTTCCATACTGTTTCTTTTAATTGTTTATAGGTGATATGGTGTAATTCAATTTTCTTTATAATTATCTAGAGTTAGGTGATTTTTAAGCTAGAGTTAGTTTGGTATGTCCAGTCAGAGTTAGCTAGAGTGTGAGTGCAGTAGAGTTATTATATTATTTCCTTGTAATAGAGTTATTACTAGGAGAGTAAGGATTAAGAGTATAATCCTAAAGTCTGGAGTCTGTATTCAAGAGGTTGCTTGGATATTGTAACAACCCAATTTGCTGAACCGGAATGCTAACCCATGACAGATATTTGTACCTGTATATTGCTAAGATAACATAATAATGTGGAAACATGAACTTAAAGGCCATAAGGTTTGATCATGAACATAACTGAATAACGTAACATCTGTGTAGGGTAATAGAATACCCAAAACAAAACTAAAGTTTAAAACATGATAGTCTGTATCTAGTCTGCATCTAGTCTAAAAGCCTCTACTGTCTGAAGAATTTGAATAAGGAGTTGATGGGACATGTCCCCAACTAACTCTAACTAATAAGCTAATCAATGAGATATTAGAAAATTATTATGTCCTCGAAGGATGAGGACTCACTCCTACTCTGACTGTTGAATCTGGAATCTACTAATGATCTGGAACTCTGTCTCTGAACCTATGATGTAACATGAAAAAAAGCACCATAGTGCAAATGTGTCAGTACATATGTGCTGAGTATACATGTGAGGTAGGCTCTATACAATGGTTTGCATGTAGTATCAATAATAACTGGTTGTCTAACATGAATGTGAGAATGCATACATAAATACGCAACTGTAACTAACAACGTAATAACATGATACTGATACCGTGGTAGCATGACTACTGAGTCTGGACACTGATAATGTGACATAACTGATAACATAAATGACTATATCTAAATATAACTGATAACATGGGTGACTGTGTCTGACAGTCCTGAATCTGATGGAACTATTTGAGTTCCGTACTATGTCTGAGTTGATTGTGTCTGACAGTCCTGAAATCTAAAGAACTATCTGTAGACACGTAATTTTTTCCCTCCCCAAAAGCATTTTCACCATTTTATTTACTTTCGTCTTACTGCGTACCCTCACCCATGTGATTTTATCCCACAAAAATACAAAAAAAAAAAAACTCCCTAACAAACTATCTATCTTCTAGAGTCTGAATGGTCCTTTTTGCTTGACTATCTATCTGTCAAAACACCGTGCAATATGACCAGCTCCTTGATGTAGAGCTTGGCGTAATCCTCGGCTGAATAAGAGGTATGAACTGGAAGAAAATGAGTTGATTTGGTCATCCTATCTACAATGACCCAAACTGAATCATGCTGATGACGAGTTCGAGGCAAACCCGTCATGAAGTCCATGTTCACAACTTCCCACTTCCAGGAAGGAATACTAAACTCCTGCATGGACCTACTAGGCTTCTGATGCTCTATCTTAACTTGCTGACATATAGAGCACTTAGACACAAACTCTGCAATATCTCTCTTCATCCCACTCCACCAATAGATCTTCTATAGGTTGGGGTGCATCGTAGTGGCCCCTGGATGAATAGAGTAGTGTGCGCCATATTCTTTTGCAAGAATTCACTGCCTTATGTCATCTACGTCTGGAACACAGAGAAGAACCTGAAAACAAAGGATGCCATCTCCCCCTTGGGAGAAAACATCTATTTTCTGATTCTGAACTGACTTTTTTAGCTTGACAAGACTAGGATCCTTATCTTGCTTTTCTTTTACCTTGAAAACTAGAGATGATTTTAAACTACTCTGAACACACACCCCACTCTCTGAAGAATCAACTAAGCGAATGCCTAGTCTAGCAAACTGGTGTATTTCCTGACAAACTTCTTCTTATTATCATCAACATAAGAAATACTACCCATGGACAGTCTACTGAGAACGTTAACTACTATATTGGCCTTGACCGGATGATAGAGGACACTCATGTCATAATCTTCTAAGAGATCTAACCACCTTCTCTGATAAAGAATGACATATTTTTTAGAAAAGACATACTGAAGGCTCTTATGATCTGTGACGACATCTACATGAACTTCATAGAGATAATGCCTCCAAATTTTTAAGGCAAAGACTACGGCTGCTAACTCAAGGTCATGAGTAGGACAATTCCTCTCATGGGGTTTAAGTTGTCTGGACACGTAGGCTATGACCTTACCATGCTGCATGAGGACACAACCTAAACCTACTCTAGATGTATCACAATATACTATGAAACCGTCTAAACCGTCTAGTAATTCTAGAATCGGAGCTAAGGTGAGTCAAGTCTTTAATTTTTGAAAACTCTTCTCGCATGGATCCGACCACTGAAACTTGACTTTTTTCTGAGTCAATCTGGACATAGGAGATGCAATAGATGAAAATTCCTCAATAAACCGTTTGTAATAGCCAGCCAAACCCAAGAAACTCCTAATATCTAATGGAGAAATAGGGCAAGGCCAGTTTCTTACTACTTCAGTCTTTTGAGAATCTACTCTAACACCATCACCGAAAATAATATGGCCAAGCAATGCTACTGATCTTAGCCAAAATTTGCCCTTATTGAATTTGGCAAATAACTGATGATCTCTAAGTGTCTGAAGTTCTATTCTGAGATGGTCTTCATGATCTCGCTCAGTGTGGGAATAGAACAGAATATCATCTATGAAGACTATGAAGAACATGTCCAAGTACTTCTTGAACATGCGGTTCATCAAGTCTATGAAAGCTGCTGGGGCATTGGTAAGACCAAAGGACATAATTAAAAATTTGAAGTGACCATACCAAGGATTAAATGCTGTTTTGGGGATGTCACATTCTCTAACTCTGAGCTGATGATAGCCGGATCTGAGGCCTATCTTAGAGAAATAACTGGCACCCTGAATTTGGTCAAACAAGTCATCGATTCTGGGAAGAGAATACTTGTTCTTGACCGTAACCTTATTAAGTTAACGGTAATTAATACATATTTTGATAGAACCATCTTTCTTGTGCATGAATAAGACTGGTGTGCCCCACGGGGAAATGTTGGGTCTAATGAATCCCTTATATAAGAGATCCTTCAAATGTTCTTTCAGTTCCTTGAGTTTTGCTGGTGCCATTCTGTCTGGCGTAATAGAGACAGGCTGAGTGTCTGAAAGAAGATCAATATCGAAGTCTAATTCCCTTTCGGGAGGAATTCCCAGAAGATCTCTGGGAAAGGTATCTGAATATTCCCTTACAACTGGAACTGATTCAAGACTAGGAGTCTCAGAACTGGAATCTTTAACATAAACTAGATGATAAACACATCCCTTAGATATCAATTT
This sequence comes from Capsicum baccatum var. pendulum, assembly GCA_030864225.1. NCBI lineage: Eukaryota > Viridiplantae > Streptophyta > Magnoliopsida > Solanales > Solanaceae > Capsicum > Capsicum baccatum. Next base: position 256,747,003 of record CM061559.1, on the reverse strand, counting down.
CCTTGCTCGAAGGTAGGAAATAATCTAACCATTGAAAGCGGATAAACTACCCTTCCACTCTAGGATGGGTTCCTTTGGGAACTGAAACTGAACTATTCTATTTCTGCAGTCTACTGTGGCATAGCGGGAATGAAGCCAATCCATGCCGAGAATGACATCAAAATCAGTCATCTCTATTTTGACTAAGTCTGCTGAAGTGACTTTTTGAAATATCATAACCGAGCAGTTACTGTATACCCGCCGAGCTATGATGGTTTTACCCACTAGGATAGAGACTGAAAAGGGCTCTACTAGAATTTCAGGACTAATTCCAAAATCAACTGGTATATAAGGAGTAACGAAAGACAACGAAGTTCCTGGATCTAGCAAAGCAAAAATATATATATGAAAGATCTGTAATGTACAAGTAACTACATCAGGAGAACTTTCCTGATCCTGTCGAGTCTAAAGATCATAAAGATGATTTGGGCGTTGCCCGCTAGTTGCATTGGAAGTGGCACCCTGCTGATTTGAGCGACCAGACTGAGCTGAGGAGCGATTCTGTTGATCCTGAGGACCTAGCTGAGGACATTCTCTAACTCTATGGCCTGGCTTGCCACAACCAAAAAGAATGCCACTACCCGCTCTACAAACTCCTTGATGGTGCTTACCGCAAGTCTGGAAAAGAAGATAGGTGTGGGCACTGCTAACACTTTCCTGGGTCTTAGAGTCTGGCGCTCTATCTTTGTTACCCCCTCTGAACTTAAGAACTGGAGCACTGGCTGTAGAGAGTGTTGGAACTGATGACTTAGGATAAAATTGGGAATGGTTTCCTCCTTCTGACTTAGGCTGAGTGAAGTTAAAAATACTTGTCTTCACTCACTTATTCTGTTTTCCCTCTACTTAATTTTCTGCTCTTCTATCTACTAAGCATGGGTCATAAGTCTAGCTAAGTTCATGTCACTGTTTAGCATGGTGGATCTGCACTCATTAACCACGTTGTCGTTCACCCCTGAAGCGAACTTACTCATCTTAGATCTACTGTCTGCAGCCACATGAGGGGCATACCTGGATAATTTAGTAAACTTAAAAGAATACTCTTTCACTGTCATATTTCCCTGTCTGAGGTTGATGAACTCTAGAACCTTGGCTTCTCTAAGCTCTTGGGGAAAGAATCTATCTAAGAATACAGTGACAAACTTATCCCACTCTATAGGACCTGCATCATCTGATCTTTTAAACTTCTACTGTTTGAACCAAGCATGAGCCACATCCTACAACTGGTATACAGCTAGCTCAGCACTCTCAACAGTAGTCACCCTCATGGCGTCTGTCACTTTCTGAACTAGATCTAAGAATTTCTAAGGGTCTTCATCTACCTTAGACCCAAGAAGGGTTGGAGGATTCATTCGGGTGAAGTCCCGAATCCTCGCTGCAGCTAAGTTGGCCACTGGGTTGGCCAAAATAATTATTAGCCATTCATTATGATCAGTGACTGATTGAGCAAGAGTGGTAAATGCGGCCCTAAACTCCGCATGATAAACATGATCGCCTAAAGGTTCTTCGCGCTGAGGGGCTGACTGATTTCTTCTCTTAGGAGGCATGTTCTGAAATAAAGAGAAGAAGTGAATTAGACTGAGAGACTGACTTATGATTATGCTCACTGGCATAATATGAATACTAAAAGTAGGGAAACTGTTCTTAAACATCTCATATCCTCTTGCACATAAATGAGGAGCGCAACACACCCATGCACATGACTCTACTAGATGCGGCTTTTAGACTTCCTAGGAATCTATTGAACCTTAGGCTCTGATACCAAGTTTTTAATGACCCAATTTAGTGAATTGGAATGCTACACGGTGCTCATGACCCCGAAGGACCACAAGCTAACCCATGACTGATATATGTACCTTTATACTGCATAAGATAACATAATAATACAAAAACATGCACTGAAAGGCCATAAGGTTCTATCAAGAACATAGCTGAATAACGTAACATCTGTGTGGGGTAATAGAATACCCAAAACAAAACTGAAGTCTAAAATATGATAGTCTATATCTAGTCTACATCTAGTCTGAAAGCCTCTACTATCTGAAGAATCTGAATAAGGAGTTGATGGGATATGTCCGCAACTAAATGCAACTAATAAACTAATCAATGAGATACTAGAAAATCATTATGTCCTCGAAGAATGAGGAATCACTCCTACTCTGACTACTGAATCTGGAATCTACTACTAATCCGAAACTCATGTCTCTGAACCTATGGTGTAACATAAAAAGAAAGAACCATAGCACAAATGCATCAGTACATATGTACTGAGTATACATGTGAGGTAGGCTATATTCAATGGTTTGCATGCAGGATCAATAATAACTGGTTGTCTAACATGAATGTGAGAATGCATACATAAATACGCAACTGTAACTAACAACGTAATAACATGATACTGATACCGTGGTAGCATGACTACTGAGTCTGGACACTGATAACGTGACATAACTGATAACATAAATGACTGTATCTGAATATAACTGATAATATGGGTGACTGTGTCTGACAATCCTGAATCTGATGGAACTATTTGAGTTTCGTACTATGTCTGAGTTGACTGTGTCTGACAGTCCTGAAATCTGAAGAACTATCTGTAGACACGTAATTTTTTCCCTCCCCAAAAGCATTTTGACCATTTTATTTCCTTTCATCTTACTGTGTACCCTCACCCATGTGATTTTATCCCACAAAAATACAAAAAAAAAAACTCCCTAACAAACTACCTAACAAATTTTATCCTATCCTAACCCTCTTCACACCTCATCCTAACTACCTACCCTACCCCATATCCCTATACCCATGTGACCCCACCCCACCCCATCATATTTTCTGGCCTCACTTAATAGAACAAAAAGGGAGGGGCTCACTTGCAATATGCTTTGGAATTTTTCTTTTGCAATTCATTAAGAACAAAAAGAGGAGGGGACCAGAGGAAAAGATCTAGAAATTTCGATTTGAGGGGATAGACACAAGACAACAATAGAGAAGGGCCAATAATAACCAAAAGGAGGACCATTTTTCCATATATAGATATATTCACACACATATAGGAGGACAGATGTACATATATGCATAAAATACCTTAGCCTCTCCATATTTTATAAAAACACACACTAATCTCACCATATCTGCACACACATATCATCTTCTCCACAATAGACTATACAATCAAAACACACTAAACACAGATATCCTACACATGAAAGAACACATAAAGCATAAAAATAAAGCAAAAAATGGAATAGCAGAGAGACTGAGAGAGAAAACAGTGAGATCGTGAGAGATGGACAGAGAGATGAGTGAGAGAGATAGCAGATAACCAACGAAGAGAGAAAGATTAGATCCAAATGGGAGAGAAACTAGTGACCCTGTCGTTGTTGCTGTTTTGGCAGCGTATCGCCGTAAAACATCGCTGGTTGCTCCTAAATTCACCAAAATCTAACCCTTACTTGTCAAAACTTGCCGAAAATCTTAAAATTCGCCAAAAACTCCGTTTCTCTGTCACTGTTTGATCTTACTAGAGCTTCGACTAAACTGATACAGTCAATCCAAGCGTAACTCCAGCAAGACCCATTTAAAGTTAGTATAAAATTCATGATTTGGGGTTTGCATTGATGAGTCTTCTACTAGTTTAAGTCTGTTTTGGCTGAAGTCGTTACCGAGTTTGGTGTTGTTGAGGTTCTTCTCGTTGGTCGAGGTTCAATTTGCGGATTTGGAGTGCAAATTTCTTCTTCCCATTCAAATAATATTTGAGTTCAAAAGCTTTATTTGAGGTCCAATTTTCTCATGTCTCTCTTTATTTTGATTTCGATATGATTGTGGATGTTATTCGATGCCTTGACTATTTGTTTGGATGATGATTGGATGTTATTTGCTTTTGAATAATTGATCTCAATTGTAGGTGTGAGAATATGAAAGTGGGTTTGTATTGAAAAGAAATTTGGGGGGTGGGATTAAGAAATTGATAAAAGTTGAACGTAGATTAATTTTTATTTTGGTGTTCTTTTGATTAATTCTGTACAAGTATGAATGTGATAGATTTATGCCTTGTTGAAATGGATAGGCAATATAGGTTCGGGTAGGCAAAACTTTAGGAATGATATTTTGGTTGAATGTTGGAATGTGCGTGTGAATGTTTCTTTCTAGTTTATCATATTTAATTCAAATGTATTCATTTAGTCAGGGAATGCCCCGAGACATATTGTATTTATTAACCGGGGAATGCCCCAACGTATCATATTAGCGAAGGCAGATCGTGATCAAGGCCCGAGGCATCGGGTAAAGACAGGGAGCGTAGTTAGGATTAGTATAGGTTAGATAGGATTTATTCTTATATTTTTTTTATTTATTTTATTTTATTTTTGGGACTGTATAATCGGATTGAACATTATATTTTTGGGGATTTATTTTGGTTTGTGTTTGTTTGTTTGATTGTTGTGTGTTTATGTGGTTTATACATTCTTAGTATCAAAATTAGCTGATACGCTCTATCAAGCGACTGTGGTCGAACCACGGGATCAAGGGGTGCCTAACACCTTCCCCTCGGTCAACAGAATTCCTTAACCGGAATCTCTATTCGCAAACCATTTTAAAGAGTCAAATGGTTTTGAAAAGGATTTTCCAATGGTGACTTGGCACACCGGATTATGCCAAGTGGCGAATCTGAATAAAAAGTATAAATAGTCTTTTTTTGAAACAAATTTTTAATCTTTTGTCACTTAATAAAAACCCTTTTGAAACGTAAAATACAATCTTTTCGGGAGTTAAAAAGGGGGTGTGATAGCTCTGGCGACTCCACTGGGGATTTTTCAGAATTCGAGCTTATTTTGGAGTTGTATCGGCTTAGTTTGGCACTATAGGTGTATAGACATTTTGTTTGTGTTGTTTTGTGTTATTGTTTATCATTGTTGAGTGCCTACGTGTTCTTTGTTTACAGTTTTTACTTTATGTGTTACCGTTTTATATCTGGCATTATGTGCATAACCTGAGTCTTTCTTTCTGCAACAAGTCCGTAGTACACGTGTGTACACGACCTATAGTTGAGTCACCCTTATTTTAGGAGGGGGAGCCTTGGGTTGTATGGAGTAGGTGGACAGCTAAAGCAATCCACTATCGACCATACACTCCCCCGAACAGCCTTTTTAGTGGACCCCAACGTAGGTCGGTTGTAGCTTTAGGTTATGCTAATCTGCATCAAATCGAGACCTAGAGGGACCCACATGGCTCTTTGTAGGAGACTCACCTCTAAAGCATCCCTACATGCTAAATGTTGCATCTTTGAGGATAATATGGTCATTTGACGGACTAATTCGGGGAAAGCATGTGTTAGAAGTAAAGTTCGTAGGTAAGAAATGTTGAAAACAAATAGAAAAAAAGTGATTCGAAAAGAAAAAAAGAGTGTATCGTAAGTTTTTAGAGTTCTTTATGGCTTTTGATTTATTTTTTTCACAATCCAAATATTCAAAAAGATTTTTTTTACCTTTCACACTCATTTTCTCAAAAACATCAAAAAGATTTTCCTTTTATTCCTTTACCATGCATTCATAATTTTCAAAATTTTCAAAAAGATCTTTCTTTTATAGCTGTTGGTGTCATTTTTGTATGAAGTGCCAAAAAAAATCCAAAAATATTTTATTTTCATCTTGTAGTCGTGTCTCTCAAGTCAAGGTTTTGTTTGTTCTATAATCCTTAATTGTCCAATTTGAACGAACTATGCACCCCTAATTCTCCTCTCTCAGGAGTGAGATACGTAGGCAGCCTATTGTGGGTTCGGGGATCTTATTTTAAAAATTCAAACAAATATTTTATGCACTCTTCATTTAGAGTAGGTGTTTCATATACATCTTCAAGAGAAAACTGCAACAATATTTTCCTTTAATAGTTTAAAGTTTCATTTTCGTATGAAATTCAAAAATGAAAACCTCAAAAGATTTCTCCTTGGTAATTATAGGTTTTATTTTGTATAGAAATCTGAAAAATTCAAAAAAAAAAAAAAGATCTTCTTCACTCTTCATTTAGAGTAGGTGTCATATACATCTCTAAAAGAAAACCACAAAAAGATTTTCCTTTAATAGTTTCAAGTTTTATTTACGTATGAATGCAAAATTGAAAATCCAAAAAGATTTTTCTTTGATAATCGTAGGTTTCATTTTGTATAGGAATTTTATTTTAACTCCCTAAAAGATTGTATTGTAAGTTTCGAAAAGGGATTTTATTAAGTGACAAAAGATTAAAAATTTATTTCGAAAAAGGATTATTTACATTTTTTATTCAGAGTTGCCACTAGGAATAATCCGGTGTGCCAAGTCACCATTGAAATATCCTTTTCAAAACCATTTGACTCTTTAAACTGGTTTGCGAAAAAAGACTCCGGCTAAGGAATTCTGTTGACTGAGGGGAAGGTGTTAGGCACCCCTCGATCCCGTGGTTCGACCACAGTCGCTTGATAGAGCGTATCGGCTAATTTTGATACTAAGAATGTATAAACCACATAAACACACAACAAGCAAACAAACAAACACAAATCAAAATAAATCCCCATAAGTATAATGTTCAGTCCGATTATACAGTCCCAAAAGTAAAATAAAATAAAATAAAAAATACGAGAATAAATCCTATCTAACCTATACTAATCCTAACTACGCACCCTGTCTTTACCCGATGCCTCGGGCCTTGATCACGATCCGCCTTCGCCAACATGATACTTCGGGGCATTCCCCGGTGAATAAATACAATGTGTCTCGGGGCATTCTCCGACTAAATGAATACATTTGAATTAAATACGATAAACTAGGAAGAAACATTCACATGCGCATTCCAACATTCAACCAAAATATCATTCCTAAATTTTGCCTACCCGAACCTATATTGCCTATCCATTTCAACAAGGCATAAATATATCACATTCATACTAATACAGAATTAAACAAAAGAACACCAAAACAAAAATTAATCTACGTTTAACTTTTATCAATTTCATAATCTCACCCCCCAAATTCCTTTGCAATACAAACCCACATTCATATTCTCATCACCTACTATTGAGATCAATTATTCAAAAGCAAATAACACCCAATCATCCAAACAAATAGCCAAAGGCATTGAATCACATCCACAATCACATCGAAATCAAAATAAAGAGAGAGATGAGAAAATTAGACCTCAAATAAAGCTTTCAAACTCAAATATTATTTGAATGAGAAGGAGAAATTTGCACTCTAAATCCGCGAATTGAACCTCGACCAACGAGCAGAACCTCAATAACACCAAACCCGGTAACGACTTCAGCCAAAATAGACTTAACCGGTAGAAGACTCATCAATGCAAACCTCAAATAACGAATGTCATACTAACTTTAAACGGGTCTCGCTGGAGTTGCACTTGGATTGACTGTATCGGTTTAGTCGGAGCTTTGGTAAGATCAAATAGTGATGGAGAAGTGGAGTTTTTGGCAAATTTTAAGATTTTCGGTGAGTTTTGACAATTACGGGTTGGATTTTAGTGAATTTAGGAGCAACCAGTGACGTTTTATGGTGAGACACTGCCAAAACAGCAACAACAATAGGGTCAATGGTTTCTCTCCCATTTGGATCTAATATTTCTATCTTCGTTGGTTCTCTGTTATCTCTCTCTCTCGTCTCTCTGTCAGTCTCTCACGATATCACTGTTCTCTCTCTCTGTTTCTCTGCTATTCTAGTTTTTGCTTTATTTTTATGCTTTATGTGTTCTTCCATGTGTGGGATATCTATGTTTAGTGTGTTCTGATTGTATAGTCTATTGTGGAGAAGATGATATGTATGTGCAGATATGATGAGATCAGTATGTGTTTTTGTAAAAAATGGAGAGGATGAGGTATTTTATGCGTATATGTGCATTTGTCCTCCTGTATGTGTGTGAATATATCTTTATATGGAAAAATGGTCCTCCTTTTGGTTATTGTGGACCCATCTCTATTGTTGTCTTGTGTTTATCCCCCCAAATAGAAATTCCTAGCTCTTTCCTTGTGGTCCACTCCCCTTTTTGTTCTTAATGAATTGCAAAAGAAAAATTCCAAAGCATATTTCAAGTGGGCCTCTCCCTTTTTGTTCTATTAGGTGAGGCCAAAAAATATGATGGGGTGGGGTGGGCTCACATGGGTATAGGGGTGTGGGGTAGGGTAGGTTGTTAGGATGAGGTGTGAAGAGGGTTAGGATAGGATAAAATTTGTTAGGTAGTTTGTTTTTTTTTGTATTTTTGTGGGATATAATCACATGGGTGAGGGAACACAGTAAGACGAAGGTAAAAAACTGGTGAAAATGCTTTAGGGGAAGGACAAAATTACGTGTCTACACTATCTGAGCTCTATTACTGAGACTGATTGAATGTATCTAATAGTCTTGATTCTGCAACATGAAACTGTGGAAAGTAGTATCTAACCGACATGCTCATCTACCCTTATATAGCAGGCTACGATGTCTCAACCTATGTTGGTTGCATAGTTCTGGAACGCAAGGATTGCTTCTAGGAATCACACCCTCATATAACATGTGAGTCCCCATCCTTGGGTTCACTCGGTGCTAATTCCTACTCTCAACTGAATAGATGCTAAACATGATTTACTGACCTGAACTGAGCATGGACTGAGTTACTGAATTTCCGTGGCTGATGGAATACTACTGATATCTAACAACTGACTGAGTCGTGAGATCATGTAGATTTTTCCTGAGTCATAAGACTACCTGAAGTCTAAGTGTTCATAGCTTGACTTAGAGTATCGTGAAAACATGACATGGGTCTAGGCACACAGCTAATATTTCGGGTACAAGTACCCCTAGGACTCAATGGAAGGAAACTGAAATAGCATGATTTACTTGAAGACTTGACTATCATCATAATACATACTACCTTCATAGGAGCATTTCATCAAACATGTAATAGGCATGATCTTGTACATACATGGGAATTTCATGATATCCTGCTAGTTAGACAATATTCCTCCATCTAGGCATTTAATCAAACATATGATAGGCATGGTACATGTAAACATCATTATTCAATTCTAATTTTATCATTCAAGGGTTTAAATCTTAGGGTTGCATGAATCTATGGCTATAGTAATTAAACCCACATAGAAACTATCAAAAACCATGGAACAGAATCTAATTTCACATTTATCAAACATAAACATGAGCAGCTAAAACATATAAACATATAGAAAATCCATAACTTGAGTTTAGAAAAGGGATTCTTGAACTTCATGGATGAAAGGAGTCCATGAATGAACACTATGCATACTTTAGTTCATGATTTCGTGAAGATTGATGGTGAAACCTTCTGAAATTGGACCTTCTATGAAACTCTAGCTTGAGTTCTTGAGAGTATTTGAGAAAAACATCAATATTTTGGATGAATAAGGGCTAAACCCGTATTTGGAAGCTTATATAGGGGGGGAATTGACCCTTTATAACCCTGTACACGTAATTTAGTTTTCAGTAAAATTTCTCGAATTGGGCCCTTGGCGCGAAGCGGCGTTATCGCACCGTGTCACTGGAAATTGACAATTGGGAAACTACACGGTGGCGCGATGCGGAGCTATCGCATTGCCACCTTGTATACGACCTGGAAGTTTGGCGCGATGCGCCAGTATCGTGGAGCAACACTGGAAATTGACAATTGCCATTTGAGCTATCTTTGCGACGCGCTGAAGGCGCAAGTCAAACACTGTCTCACTAAAAAGGCTCTAACTCTTCACCCGGGTGTCGGATTTGGGCAAATTATATATCGATGGAAATCTTATTCAATTTTCCACGTGATAGGAAGTGAAAATTATGGAAATGCCACATGTATAAGAATGAATTCTTATTTCAAAGAAAGTTCTAACATCCTTGAGATGATTTTCAAGTTAAGAAAAAGCACGGGTATTACAGATATAGTAGAGCTTAGAAATCCTGGAGGCAGATCGTGGTTTTTCTCCCTTGAGTAAGGAGTTTCCATGTAAAACTCTTGTGTGTATTGTTTATCTTTCCAGGCATTTTTATTGTTTATCCTTCTACTAGTTTTTGATTATTTGAGATCATCTCGGAATAGGTCCCTAAGTTGAGGAGGAACCCACTACAACTTTTCAAATTTGCTCCACATACATAAGCCATATAAGTAGAAGTACAAATAGATGTGTTATACCTTTTTGACAACCTTAACCATCAAACCACTTTTATCAAATTTTCTTAAAAGAGCAAAAGATTTGCTCCACATACATAAGACATATAAGTACAAGTACAAATACATATGTTATACCTTTTTGACAACCTTAACTATCAAACCACTTTATTCAGAATGTCGTAAAAGAGCTAAAGATTTGCTCCACATACATAAGAAATATATTAGTACAAATACAAATAGATGTGTTATACCTTTTTGGAAACCTTAACCATCAAACAATTTTTCACTTGCATGATAATAGACGTAGTAAGAGAAACATTATCTGGTTGCACTACTTGGATTTGGTAATTGTGTATGATGGTGGCTGCCACTATTTTCATCTGAAAGAATGCCATTTCCTTTCCTATACAAGTCCTTGGACCCACATTAAACGCTGGAAATTTGAACGATGGCTCATGTTTGATCCATCCTCGGTCAGAAATCCATCTCTCTGGCTTGAATTCTAGACAATCTTTGCCCCACAGAGTCTCCATTCTCCCCCTTGTGTAGAATGGTAGAATCATTCTTTTTTTGGACTAACATGGTGACCACTTGGAAGTATGTCATGATCAAGTGGAACTTTGTGCTCTAAGGAAAGTGATGGAAAGAACCTAAGAGTTTCACATAAAGCACCATGTAGATAGATTAGTTTTCTCGATTCTTGTTTGGTGAAAAGCTTGAGGTTTTCATCTTCTTTTACATGCAATTGTTGTTGAATCTCTTCTCTTATCTTTTTCTCGACAGAGGGATTTTTAGCCAAGAAGGTAAAAAACCAAGTGAGAGCTGAACTTGTACTGTCCCTCCCAGCAAACATCAAATTCAAGAAAGTGTCCCTTAGAAATGTTTGTAAAGTACCCAAGTCTCCATTGTTCCATTCATTGTACATTTTGATGTATGCGTTTAAAAATGTAAATTCCTCGTCTTTGATTGTACTTTTTATCAACTCTTCTTGCTTCCACAAAATGCAAGGATATATGAAGTATGAACTGATCCAACGCCTCACGTGCTTGAATGAGCTTCTTCTCCTTACCAATTCGAAGCCATTTTTGCAATTTCCAAATATATTCTGGCACTATGTGTCTCAGTAGAATTGCTTCAAGAGCATCGCCAAACGCCTTTTCATATGGCAAATAAGGCAAGTCAATTGACAAGCTTCTTGGATCATAATCAAGTAATAATTTGGTGATAGAATCAAAAGTGAATCTGCGCAAAACATCTTGCAAATCCAATGTTTTGGCCTGTTTTGCAAAAGCATTAAGAATTGGTAGAAGCCCTTTATCAATAATATCCCACGTGGTCCTCTCCAACAAACTTTGGAAGTTGGAACTTTGCATGGCTCATTATGGACACCGTGGACTTCCTATGAAGTTCCCATAATTCATCATCAACACTGAAGATTCCATTTCCCAAAACATCAAAAATCTTACGAAATTCAGGTCCTTTTGGATAGTTTGAAAAGTTTTTACTTAAAATATGATGGATATTAGCAGGTTCACAAGTAAAAAACATGTCCACATTTGCAAAAATAGGACCTTTGAACTCGTAAGTGCCACCATATTCTATAAGAACTTCAGTCAAATATTCATGACCACGTTGAAAATTCATAATAACTGCCGGCAACCCTCTAAGTATTGGCCAACTTGTTGGTGCTGTTGTTTTTGTCCTTCTATATAGGATGAACCATATAATATAAGTGAAAAAAGGAATTATCAAGAAAAGAAAAGAATATTCAAGGAAATCCATTGAGGGTTGTTTGCTAATATAGCTTTTGTTTGCTAGTAATTAACCTTTGTAGGGTGTGCCAATTCACTGAAACCTTGTGGAGTTTTATAATAGTGTTGGTTAACTTTGTCCATAAGATTAAGAGGTCCCCAATCTAAAGAAGACTTTAACGTTTATTGTACACGTTTTTGATAATGATTGGCAACTACATTAACAAGTCACCAGTGTAATATTTCATTTAACTATGACCAATTTCAACCTCAATAATTGGTCCAATTAACTTTTCAGGATACGCATTCTTTGCTTATGATTGTTCACGATTTCTTTAGGGTAAAACGAATAAATATTTTCATCTTCCAAGAGAGATATAAACACCTTTTGAGTTGAGAATTTATTAGAAATTGTTGTGTTCTAAGTAAATATGTGAATGAAAAATGGAGAAAAAAGTGAAGTGAACTTTCATTTAAAGAAGTAAAGTTCTTCCACATTGGTGGAAAAATTATTTTTTTTGCGTTTATGAAGAACTTAAAGAAAGAAAAATTTTTGTAAAGAAGAGTTAGAAGTCCTAAGAGAATGATATAGTTTCCATAGAAAATTGGACAATTATTTTATTCCTTGCAAATTACATTTACTCACAATCCTACTAAACCACTAACAAATTGTACTAACCAACCTCTCCTAAACTTTAGAACCAGCTATCCACAAACTTGGTTAAATTTAAACAATGCTGATGCTGTACAACTTTAACACCCTTTCTTGACTTCAGCTCCCTGTCTTAACCATGCCTAGCTGCTAGCAGAAACTTTTCAACGTGTTGAAACTTAGACTTTTTTTGAGCAAGTCTGTAATTTGACGTTCTGTTTTAGTATGATCCTAAGCAATCTCTCCTTTCACGACTTCTTTCCCTAATAAAGCGGTAATGTATCTCCACATGCTTAGTCCTTGTATGAAACACTGAATTTTGAGTTAAACAAATGATACAAGGATGACCAAGAACACAAGAAAACATACACCAAAATAGTCCACAAGTTGAGGAAACCCGAGACTATTTTGGTGAGCACTCTCGGATTCGCTACTTATAACAAGAATAGAGAGAACAACGAGTATTAACACCTCAAAACAGCCAACCAACAAGTTATATTAGCACCGTACAATGAAGAACAACAAGGCTACAGCAACTAGAACCTACGAGTTTTACAACAATACAAGGAAAACCCAAAACTAGAACAAGAAACAAAGATAGATAGTTAGACACAAAAGTTGTAATCTTAAGAACCCAAGAATGGTAACTCTTGGACCCTTAACACCACACTCGACACACACCTAACTCTTACAATAACACAAAAGGTCATCCACCTCTCAAGCACCAAGGTACCAAGCTTTGCAACACACAAGAGAATCCACCCTTATGCTATGCCCTAATTTTGATTTTGGAGCTCTCTATCACAAGAGGAGTGTTCTTACAATCTCAAAAATCAACTAAGGAAATAAACCCTACAAAGTTCTATTTATACAACATTACAAATAATAGAGAAATGACAAAAGAGCCCTTTAGTGACTAGTCTTCAAAAATACTCAAAAGTGTCATGATCATTATCATACTTGTATCATCCTCTCCATCTTGAGAGGAATTTGACCACAAATTCACGGGCTTACCTCTTTTACAAAGGCACTTCACAATCTCCTTCTTGTGGCTAAACATCTTCTACATACTCTACATTTTGCACTTCGACTTCTTTTTGCTCTCTATGTTGCGGTTTGCCATCATTCTTAACCGATTCGATGCTCATATCTTCTCAAAGCTAGTAAAATCTACCCTTCCTTAGAATTATATTCCTCCAGTTTGCGCACTCACTAGCCTTGTGCCCCCACCCTTGACACTTGTAGCATTGAAACCCCTTGGGATTAGAAGTAGAATTCAATTTACCTTCATACCTTCGAGGATGTTTTTGGATAGCCTTGGTGGGCTCGGGTTGAGAATCCATGAATGAGTTCTCTTTGATTCCTCTCTCAACCTCTAAAGCTGCGTGGAAGATGCGATCTATGGTGTCAAATTTGTGAAGCGTCATGCGAGTGGAGATTTCCTTGTTTTAACCCAAACTTGAAGCGCACAATGTTATGACTTACTTGCCCACCTCAGTGGTCAAGTTTCAACATCAATTTTTGAAATTCATCGTAGTAAGCCATGACACTCTTGCTCCCTTACCTCAAATTGTACAATTTGGCAAGGAGCTCATGCCTATAAGTCTCGAGCAAGTACCTTTGCCACATAAGGTTCTTCAACCGAAACCAGGGAGGAGGTTGTCCCTCAATCATCTCATTTTCAAACCGTTTAACATACCCTCAATATGTATTAGCATACCCTTCGAAGTGAGCTATAGCATAGTAACTTTTCTTTTCTTCGGTGAGATCATTAAGTTGGAAAATCTTGTCACAAAATGACTCCTATGCAAGGTAAGCTTCGGGATCACTCTCACCTTTGAAATCGGGAATGCTCACTTTGATGGAATTGAGACGTAAATCTCGATTCGGGTGGCCATCTCTTACCTCTCGGCCTAACTCTCCATGTCTACCCCTTATTCTTTTTTCCCTCAAGTAAACATCATCATCCGGCCCATAACCATCATGTTTTTCTCCCATACCATAGCCCTCAACATGGATGGATCTATTTAGGTTAAGTTGAGCTTGTAGTGGCGGGATTAGACTTGGATAGTGAGGTCTTTGGTCAAATGGAGCTTGGATGGGAGGGTTCAGGCTTGGTGGTGGTATTTGGGTTCCAAGCCCTTCTTGTTGGACTTGGTGGAGTGGAGGATGGCTTGGTATATCTTGTTCTCGACTTCTGGAGTAAAGATTGGTTTGATTTGTGGCAATTGGTGGATATAGCATCTGGTGCAAGGTCTCGGGAGTATGAGTTGGGGAAATGTTTTGAGGGGTGAAAGGTTAACTCCTTTGTCTTTCCACATGTTCTAATCTCCCACTCAATGATGCCACATCCATATTTAATTTCTCAAGACCCACATTCAACCTAGCCACATCTCGGGATATAGTTGTAAGGCGAGCCAAAGTGAGATTGATGGCATTATTGTCCATTGTATGAGCATTTGAAGCCTTGGGTTTCATTGTGTTTGTATCAAAAATTAACCCTTCAAGTTACAGTCCAATCAAGACACTCAATCAGTCCACAACATCACATACAACAATATAATACAAATCTTACAAAAAAAATACGTGAGTTCAAAACAACCCCCACAACGAGATCTCACCTTCAAGTTTCTTCAAACTCAAGCTCAACAATGGTGGATGGCTCAAATAACCTCCAATTTAGCTCAAATTCGAACCCTATACTCCTATAGTGTTAGAGAACACAAATCTAACACTAAAAACACAAGAAAAATACAAAAGAAAAAACTCAAAATTTGACATAGGGTCAAAAACGGGTTTAGTATTTTTGGGGGGAGATTTTCGATTGTGACACTTCTTTTTTGTTGGCATTTGCAATTTCTAGACTCTAATAGTGTTAGGAAAAAAGGATCTACCACTAGAAACACACAAAAATCAAGTTTTTTAAAAAATCCTAAAAACGTGAACAATAACTTTTTTCTTTTTTTCTTCCTTTTCACTTTTTTTTTATTTTCAAGATAACAATCCCAAGATTGATTTTGTTGGAACAAAATCAAATCTTTCTTTGATACCAAATGATACAAAGATGACCAATAACACAAGAAAACATACACCAAAATAGTCCACAAGTTGAGGAAAACCGAGACTATTTTGGTGACCACTCTCGGATTCACTACTTATAACAAGAATAGAGAGAACAACGAGTATTAACATCTCAAAACAGCCAACCAACAAGTTATATTAGCACCGTACAATGAAGAACAACAAGGGTACAGCAACTAGAACCTACGGGTTTTACAACAATACAAGGGAAACCCAAAACTAGAACAAGAAACAAAGATAGATAGTTAGACACAATAAAGTTGTAATCCTAAGAACCCAAGAATGGTAAATCTTGGACCCTTAACACCACACTCGAAACGCACCTAAATCTTACAATGACACAAAAGGGCATCCACTTCTCAAGCACCAAGGTATCAAGCTTTGCAACACACAAGAGAAGCCACCCTTATGTTATGCTCTAATTTCGATTTTAGAGCTTTCTCTCACAAGAGTGTTCTTACAATATCAAACATCAACTAAGGAAATAAAACCTACAAGATTCTATTTATATAATAGTATAAATAATTGAGAAATAACAAAAGTGACTAGACTTCAAAAATACTCAAAAGTGTCATGATCATACTTGTATCAAACAAATTGTGATAAATTATCACAGTACAAAGGCACTACATAGTCCACCGATTGTTGTAAGTCCTTCATCAACTGTATGAGCCATGTACTTTCTTAAGCTACAATTATTATTGCCCGATATTTCATTTCGGTTGTTGATAGAGACACGGTTGATTGCCTTTTGTTGTACCATGAGTTGTTTGCTCCTGATGTAAGCATAAATACATATCCAGAAGTTAAGCGTCGAGTATCACGATCTTCTCCACAATAAGCATCGCAATAACCAAATAGCTTGCAATATTCACCTTTCTTATACAAAATATCATAGCCAAGTGTACTTTTTACTTATCTCAAGATTCGATGAACTCCTTCCAAATGAGACTTCTTTAGATTTTGCATATAAGGAATCATAACACCAACAGGGTAAGAGATGTCAAATCTTGTTAAAGTTAAGCACATCAAACTATCCACCAAATGTTGATACATTAGAGCATCTTCCAAGTCTTTCCGTTCATGAGAACACATCTTAGTATTTGGATCCAGTGGTGTTGAGATTGGTTTGCAATTGAACATTTGAAACTTCTTCAGGAGATCTTTGGAATATTTTTATTGATGCAAACAAATTCCATTAACTAGAAGCGATTGATAAATTCTTCTTAGTTCAAAGAATTTCTTCTTCACAATCTCCTGATATGATTAGATCATTCACATATACTAGCACAATAGTTATTTTTTGGTCAGTAATTTTTACTAACAAGATGAAATCTGTTAGTGCTACTGAATAACTACTATGAATTATAAGAAATTTAGAAATCTTACCATGCAATGCCCCTGGAGCTTTCTTTAATTCATAGAGCATCTTTCGAAGCTTACACACATAATCTGGATGATCTTGTCTTTGAAAATTCATTAGTTAACACGTGTAGATCTCCCAATCCAACTCTTCCTACAAAAAGGCTTTCTTTATGTCCATCTACCACAGATTCCAATCTTTACAAAATGCAAGTGCAAGTAGAACCCTAATCGTAGTAAGATTTTACACTAGACTAAACATTTTATCATAATCTAGTCAAAAAACCCGAGCTACAAGATGATCATTATGCCTTTTAATTGATCCATTTGTGTGTTTATTTGTCTTGTAAATCCATTTGCGAGAAATAGGTTTGGTATCCCTTGATTTTTTCATGAGCTCTCGAGTCTGATTTTGTTCTAGCACAATAATTTCCTCCTCCATAGTTTTAATATACTTTGAATTGTGGAATGCTTCCTCAAAATTCTCTGGATCTTTTACATTTTCTTTTTCTACTATGGCGGTATTGACATATTTAAGATTCTGCTTTCTGATCCATGTTAGCCTTCTGAGTAAAGGTGGTGTGTTTGCTCTATTGAGCTCACCTTCTTTACCTGGTTGTTGGTGCAAACCAGTTTTCCAAGAAATTTGAGTCACATCTTCTTCAATATTATCTTCATTAACTGCATCTTCAGCTTCATCTAGACTCAACTGGCTATGAGACAAGTGCAACACATCTTTGAGAACATCTGAATATGGAAGCAATTTCATATTTGAAGACCACCATGAAGAAGATTCACCAAATATCATATTTCGAGAAGTGTAACACTTTCTTGTTGTTGGATCACAACATCGCTACCTTTTTTACTGGCTGTCATACCCTATAAAAATACACCTAACAACCTTCTTGTCCATCTTGCTACGTAAATGATTAGGTACAAATACATAGCATACACACCCCAAAACACCAAAATATCTGACTGAAGATTTCATATTCCACAACATTTCAAAAGGTGAAAGAAAAAATAACCTTCGTTGAGGAAGTCTATTCATCACATAAGTTGCAGTCTTCATAGCTTCCACCCAAAGTTGTCCAGAAATATTTTTTGGGTGAAGCATGCTCCGATAAATTTCTGCTAGATGTTTATTATTTCTTTTTGTTACACCAAGTTGTTGTGGCGTGTTTGGACATTTGAACTGTTGGTGTATTTGACACTCCCGAAGGAAGTTAGAAAATTCGTATAAGATATATTCCCAGATAAAGAATTTTTTTTACCAACTTGTACTTCAACATCCTTTTTCAATTCTTTAAACTTTAAAAAAGTATCAGACTTTTCCTTAAGAAAATAAATTCATACATACCTTGAAAAATCATCAATGAAGGTCAGCATATATTTCATTCCACCAACAAATGCTTGCTTGACCGGTCTGAACACATTAGAGTGAATTAATTCTAATGGTTCCTTAGCTTTATAATTTGACTCCTCATACGGAAATTGATGTGCTTTACCATACTGGTAGCCTGCATATATTACATTGGTCCTTATTGGAACATTGACTTTTCCATCATGACACTAAACTTAGAGTAGCTAACATGACTCAACTGCATGTGCCATAAGTCTGTAGTGTCATTCTTTCTCGCCCTGTCTACATATGTCGTTTCTGCTGACATTATATAAATGAAATTCAATCTTGGTCCTTTCATCACTGGATTTTCTTTAATCTCAAAGTGTTGATGTAACCTTACATCATTCTGACTAAATAGAACAAAAGAACTCAAAGATTTTAGTTGGGATACTAAGAAAAATTTTCTTCATACCTGGAACATGATAAACATTTTAAAGAGGCATCAGATAAATACAATTCTGTGGAGGCACTACTATATTATCAATGTGAGTTATTGGTAATTTTGTGTCATTGGTTGTCACCACCTTATGATTTTTTTATATTCAGATATATTTTGTAACTCATCCATGTCACCTGTCATGTAGTTTGAGCAACCAGAATCAACAATTTAAATCTTCACATAGTTAATTTGTTTACAGGTTGTTACTGTAAGAGCTAACTCCTCTTGTCTGCAACAAAGAATACTTCAGCATCCCAATCCTCTTCAACCTGAGAAGTGGCAACATTATTTTCAACAATATTTTTCTTTGACTTGCAATATCTGGCCATATGCCCCTTCTTCTCGCAATTATAGCTCTTGTCTTCAAACTTTTTGCCATGACTTTAATTCTTTCAACCATCATCTCCACGAGTGTTCCTTTTACCTTGGCGACCTTCCACCTCGTCACTATTAGATCCACTAGCACCATGTTCCTTGAAATTTCAGCTTCGTTTATTAACAAAGAGTTCTTCATCTTAACCCTTCAGTGAAGCTCCTCCTATCTGCTTGGCCAAGGCTTCCTGATCTGTTAGCAAATTCTCCAATTTCATAAGTGAGGGCTGATTTTTTCATCCTTGTATAGCATCAATAAAGCCTTTATATTTAGGATTTAGACCATGGATGATTATCCACTTCATCCTCGTCTCTCCAATGGGATCTTGTGGATCTAACTCTGAAATATCTCAACATAGCATCCTCACCTTATGAAAATATTGTGCAATTGTCATGTTGTGTTGTCCTATCGAGAGTAGTTCTCTCTATAAGAGTTGGAGCCTCATATCATTTTTCTTTGAAAATAGATTGGCAAATGTATCTCAAGCTTTCTTCGGTGTGGTGGCGTCTTGTATGTGCTCTAGCACATCCTCTTCAGTTTTTGTCTTCAAAACGAATATAGCCTTTTCCATTTTTATCTTCCATTTTTGCAATACGCCATGTGCATCTTCTGCTTCTGGTTGTGTCACACCGTTGTTGTTTAAACCTCCCACGGATCTTACCCTTGCATATAAGACATTATGCAAGTGGACCATGTACTGTAATTGTTATTCTTGAGTTTTTTCCTTTCGTCGACAGCTTGTAGGTCTATCATTGTGTCAACAATAAAAATCTCAACAAAAAACTACAGTACATGATTTTTTCAAAGAACAACCTTGCTCTTGATATCAAATGAAGAACTTAAAGAAAGAATAAGTTCTATAAAGAAGAGTTATAGCCGAAGAGAAAGATATAGTTTGGAAAAAACTGAACAACTATTTTATTCCCTGTTTATGATCCTTTTAAATAAAAATTACAAATTACATACACTCACAATCCTACTAAACCACTAACAAATTGCACTAACCAAATTCTCCTAAACATTAGGACCAACAATCTGCAACTCTAAATACTAGGAAAATAATAACGTAAAAAAATAACAACCTAATAACAAATAAATCTAAAAGATAGCCTACTGTAGACTTGGTCAAATTTAAACAATGTTGATGTTGTACAACTTTAACAATTTATATTGAGAAGCACTCCTTTATGTGGATAGTGAAGCAAGAACAGGAGATGTCATGCGTCGTCATCGATCTCTTAGCTTTAGCTTTGGATAATGATTGGGATATTAATTTTTTGGAAAAGATTTATTCAAACTTGAAAATATGTGAAATTTTAATCCAAAAATTCAATAGAATATTTGTCTCCATTTGCGGATGCACTTCGAACATAATGTGAACACAGTCACAATGCACCTCAAAGAGACGTGACCTTTTGAGACACTATTTTAAGCATAAAAATGACCTGCATGCGCACCTGGTGACCTGCGCGCACAGGTACAGTGAAAACGTCATTGGAATGTGCAAAACATCACCTGCGGCCATAGGTCTGGTGCAGATCGGGCGCAGCTAGCTTGACGTTTCAGAAAGTTGCCTCTTTTTGTGAATCATTGCTTCCTTTTTGAAGGTACACTTTATGACTATAAATACTTGACATTTTCCTCAGGTCAAGGTATGATTTTGAGTTGAAAAACATCTTCTTCTAAAAGCTCTCGTGTGATCATCAAATCGTTGAGTGAGTTTGAAGTTTCAGAAAATTTGAGGTGCTGCTATTTTCTGAAACTAAATCATTTTATCTTGGGAGGAAAGATTTCATTTACCTCGGGTACTTGAGGAGAATAAATTTCTTAAGAACAAACCCTGAATTCGGTGGACTTGATTCTATGTTTTTCTGTTTCATCTTCTTTTCTTAAAGTTGATATAAACTTCATTTTGATAGTTCATTTGATTATTCATTTGAACTTGTGTTTGAAGTTGTTGGAACTTCATTGTAATTCTTGAAGTTGTTATTGAACTTTTGTTTGAAGTTGTTGAACTTGATTGTAGTTCTTGAAGTTGTTCTTGAACTTAGCGTTGAAGTTCATAGTGTAGTATACAGATTTTTGTACCCAGAATAACAGAAACAATCTCTTTATACCATGTTGGTTTGGGCATATGATCAGGAGATGCACAAATGCCCCAGTGTGGAGGAGTGAGAAGTTGGCTATGAATGAATTCAAGAGAGGTTGAGATAGACCGAAAAAATATTGGAAAGGGGTGATTAAACAGGATATGGTGCAGTTGTAGCTTACAAAGCACGGAAAATTAGATACGAAGGTGTACGTGGCGAATACCAATTATGATAGAAGGTTAGAAGTTCAGAGCTAGTGTGTTCATGCTAGTAGAAATTAGTAGCCGTAGTGCTACACTTGTAGTTTTTGTTCTTGGACTCTTCTTGATATATGTTGTTTTGTCATAGATCGCTTGTAGACTGTATTATCATTTCCGGTAGCATTGTTTTGTTATTATTGTCATTATGCTACTCTTTATTATCTTTTGTACTTTCTTACATCTTTTTCTCAATTGTATATTGTCTAGAACCGAGGGACTATAGGAAGCAACCTCTCTACCTCACATTTAATATACTATAGCCTCCCTAGACCTTACTACGTGAGAACATACCGGTACATTGTTGTTGTTGTTTCTTCATAGAGGTAACAATAAGATTTGTGTATGTTCTACTTTCCGCAAATCTCACTTGTAAGACAACACTAGATAGATTATTGTTGTTGGTGAGATATATGAACCAATATATAAAGACATTGATTTTTAGAAATGATAGTTTGGAAGGGGAAAACCCTTTCCTCTTTAACCCAAATAAATTGATTGAGCACTGTTTTTTTTGCGTAGTAACAACCCCAAGATTAAAAGTATAGAGTACCTAACAACTAATAACCATAAAATTATGAGTTCACCACTTGTCGAATCAGTGATTATCGAATACTAAATGATTTTAAAAATAACAAAAGATCCTTTTCATGGTCCAAAAGATATTGTTAGGGTCTTTAATGACAAACTACACAAAAGTAGTTCATACCCCTATATATAATTGAAGCCCTAAATCAGTTGTCATGTATAGTTATCTCTCAATTATACAATTAAATCAAAAAATGGCGGTATTAATGTCAAATTATATGAAGGTTTGTCACGATCTCTATTTTAGTAGTCTTTTAAGTTTTAACTATCCACTTCACTATGTGATAGAATATTCGTCTCAACCCCTTCGCGTACCTTCTCTGATATGATATTTTGATAGCAATTAGTGATATTAAATTGCCACGTATTGAATGTCAAAATTAAGCCCCACATTTTAATTTTAATTTTTTCCCCATTTAATTAATTGCATATCAAAAAGTAAGAATTTTTCCATTTTCCAATAAAAAGGAAAAAAATTTGACGTTTTACAACACAATGATGAAGCCTCACCATGTGGTGGGATGTAGAGTTGTCACGTAGGATTCATCTTAACTTAGTATTTTAATGTAGAGTATAAATATAATATTTTATTAAATTCATAATTTTAAATAATATATTTAATTTAATGTGAAAGAATTTTAAAAATCAAGCCCATATAATTTTCTAAATCCACCTCTGAACCTCACATGTGTCATGTTGATACGGGAAAGAGAAGGGAACACAAAACAAACACCAAATCAGTCCACTAATCTTAAGGATTCGAGGACCAAGATGGAGACCACACTCGGATTCGCTACTAACAACAAGAATACAAGATACAAGAGTGTATATTAACACCAAAACAGCTATGAAACGTGATGAACAAGATGAACAACAATAATACAAGTTTTGGATTCAACGAAGACCCCAAAACAGTCCACTACACAACACATACACGATTTGCAAGAAAATAAAGATAGATAGTGAGACCAAGATTATTACAAGATTAAGAACCAAGTGTATTTCAACACTAACCCCTAATGAATGTAACAATCAAAACCACACTCTTACGGTAACCACCAAGGGAATGAACTAACCTTAAGATCTACCGTTTCCAAGCAAAGATCAATATTGGCTTTTCCAAGCCCTATGCTAAGGATGGCTTTTCCAAGCCCTACAACTAAGGGTGTTACACTCTCAAAGGAGAGAAAATATGTCTTTCAATTCTTCATCCTTGCAAATCTCCAAGAAATGAGCTAAAATGACCTATTTATAGTGTAATACAAAAGAATACAAAAAGACCACTTTGCCCTTAATGATAGGTGCGGCCATGGTGTGTAAATACACCATGTGTAATGTCCAAAATGCCCTTAATTAAGGTCCAAAACCGTGAGTCCTCACTCTTAAATGCTCCAAGCAATCTTCCATACGCGAGATTGCTTTAAGTTACGCTCAAAACGGGTCCTCCATGCATGTTCTTGTATTCTCGAGGTGACCAAGTCTTGAGCCTCTATGTGTTGGCCTCCAAAGATGTCATCAAAAGATAAGATGGTCATTTGTCCCGTATCATCCTCCCCTTCTTGAAAAGGATTCGACCTCGAATCCAAACCTTGCAAAACCGAAGAGAGGACAAACAAATACAAACTCCTCATGGCATGAGGGTTAGGGTTAGCATAACAAATCATCTCAACATGCCAAGGTTGCACATATTTGCAATATAACCAAGAATTCTTTGCAAGGAATATTAAAAACTCAATAAAAGATGTACAAAGGATTTGGTTATAGGATACATCAAGAGTGACACTTTGTTTGTCATGTAGACCAAGCAACAAGTTTGGTGCACCAACATCACCATTTCTAAATTTGGCACCGGGTTCAAATGGGAAAAGTGGCCATAGACACGGGTCTCGACAACACTTCCCTTTCCCGTGGTCTACACCCAAACTAAATGACATACTCTCTACAATAACATACATATGATCCAAATCAAATAGAGAGTAGAGAAAAGTATCACTCAAATCGACTTCTACTAAGGTGCTCTCATGTGTGTACTCACTACTAGTTTCCCAATAATCACCATGAGTACTTTCAATAATGAAATCACACAAAGTAGAAGAAGAAGTAGCTTTCGCAACTACACATTCCTTACCCTTAAGAGGACTCTCATCTTCCAAGAAGAGATTTCCCTCTTTAGGAGGAATATTGTCACACCATAGTGGGTTAGCATATAGGCTATAGCTTCCAAGGCAAGCTATACCATCATTTTCACCACTAGGTTCATTAGAAGTGTTTAAATCATCTTCAAACAAGACATTGTACCTAAAAAGAGTGTGATCTACCTCACGGACAGATTTGGAACAAGCAAGTTCCTCACTCTCTAAATGATCAATATCAAGTTTCAAGGATGTTTCAAACACAATATTACCCCAAGAAGAGCTCTCGGGTTCATTCTCACTTTGATCAACATTTTCAACATTATCACACACTTGAGGTGTCACGGCCCAAAATCCCATCAGGCCGGACTGGCACCCGAAGCCGAGAAGGCCCGGGAGAACCCGTTCAAATACCTGTACTTTCACTTACATGTCACCAAAAATTTGGGCAGCATTTCGCTGCATATAAAAGAGTCTAATTACCTGTATCAGCACAACACGCACAAATATATATACAAATATATAATACTTGGCCGTCGGGGCCACCCCATATATGAATATAACATTACTATATAAACTTCCATGACTTTACCCTTCCTTATGTCTACAAAGCCTCTAGGATATACATGACATAACAAGGGTCGGGACGAACCCCCGCCCACACATGTACAATAACAAAATATAAGAAACCAACTCGGAAAGCTCCGAAGCAAACTGGAGCTCACCAACAGTAGCTGTATGACCTGGCTCCTATCTATGCTGTGAATGAGCTGAAGTACCTGATCCTGCAGCATGAAATGCAGGTCCCCCGTGAGGGATGTCAGTACGAAATATGTACTGAGTATGTAAAGCTGTAAATAATCATATGTGATATGGGGGGGTCAAGAAAATCATACACATGTGAATAAATCATAATAGAAGTGAACCACACTTCATAAACACTTTTAGGATCATGTACATTATTATTAATCTGAATTGGGTTCTTGAATACAAACACATTTGTGGAACTGTATACATTCGTTCATTTCATTCTTTACAATTATTATTCGCCATTACCTCCTCCTCCCGAACCTCCAACCACCTAACAATAATCAATACTGTACCGTACTGTGACCATTAGGCTGCCTCCAGTACATATCAATTGGGATCGACCCATGCTAGGCTTATGCCCCTGGGATACCACCCACACGTATATCAAGTAACACATAAGAGATTTTTTCCAATAACTTAGTTCAAAAGCTTTTGAGATTATTACATTAGTGTTCATGCCAATATAGCACCTTTGGAACAATGATACATCAATAGGAATCAAGTAATAGACCTTCTATACAATAACGATGTAATAAGGACTCATTGGTACATCAACAGTATGTTTCAGAATCATCAATATCACAACAATGAAATAGGAGCCTCTTGGTATATCAATGAAACATTTTGACACTTTATAGAATGGAAACAACTTCATTGGTAATGTAGAACAATACATGTGTTTGGATAACCCCGGAATCTTACTTGATGGAACATTGGTGTTTTCATGCCAAAGAACATCGTTAGAGTATGCTTTACATACCTCGTTGTAGATTCGGATACCAATTCAACACAACTTCCCGCCTTTACAAATCACTTATCTACAATGAAATATTTGACATCTAGTATTAGCAACCCACACCACAATTCTCTTCCATAATTCCATACAACCAATATTTGCAAAGCATTCCAAAAACCAACTTGAACAATAGGTTTATGTGTATATATATATATATATAATCATCATTTCAATACCATATCATCAATACCACATCATCCCTTCACAATTCAACATAATCCAACCATGCACAAGAATGATCCAACATCATTTCCAATCATCTTTCAACAACAATCAAATAACATACTTCTTATGCTCACATGCATATATATATATATATACACATATCCATATAAATAACACCAACATAATTTACATCCTTACCATAGAATGGCCCTTTGGTTTTTGAAGTCCTGTTGGGACAAATAAAGGGTGCTTCTCGAAGCCCTTGAGATGATGAACACAACTACGGAATCAATTTGGACCTTCCACGGTTGAATCACAAGATATTTGAGGTTGAAATTAGCTAGGGTTTTTCACCTTTCCTAAAACTTGGGTAAAATCTGATAAAATTGAAGCTAATTGCAGGTTTTTAAGACAAGTTTTCGTCCAAAGGTAATAGAAAATGGCCATTGTGCCCAAAAAAATTTAAATAATGTCAAATATGTCCTCCGGTGGACTGTTTTGACAAGCTGAAGTAAATAAACCACAACTCTTTGCTCCGATATCGGATTTGGGTGAAATTGGTATCATTGGAAAGATAATTCAAAGGTCTTTCATTTCATATAAATTAGACCACCCAGTTCGTCCTGTACAAGGAGTTATGATCGTTTGAAGTTGACCCTAAAAATCTGTTTTGAGAGGCTGAAGTAAAACGCGTATAACTCCTTACGCAGATGTTGCATTTGGATGAAACCAATTGCATTGGAAAGAAGACTCAAAGATCTTTCTTTTGATATATGGTAGATCTCCCAGTTCATTATATTGAGGGAGTTATGATCGCTCAAAGTTGACCCAAAAAACTGGCAGGCCTCAGTATTTTCCTGCTAATTTACTGTTCACAAAAATCCGTTTTGAGAGGCTGAAATCGAATGAGTATAACTCCTTACTCAGATGTTGGATTTGGATGAAACCAATTGCATTAGAAAGATTACTCACAGAGCTTTCTTTTGATATGTGGTAGCTCGCCCAGTTCATTATATTGAGGGAGTTATGATCGTTCAAAGTTGACCCAAAAACTGGAAATTTTCCTGCAATTTTACTGTTCACATCCCGGCCACCGTTTTATAGTTTCGAACGTGCTCGCTTATATCCGAAACTTATCCGTTTTTGAAAATATTTATATCGTCGGAAAGCTTATTCAATAACCTTCGTATGGAAACATCGACGGGCAAATTTCGGTATAAATAAGGTCGATTCCTATACACATATAATCAAACTATACACTTGAAACCATCTCAAAATAATCAATACTCATATATACCTAACTTAGGATCAATACATATACTCCAACACATATAACAATGGCTAATGCACGTAATTAAGCACGGGGTGTTACATCCTTCCCCCCTTAAGGACATTCGTCCTCGAATGTGAATGTAGTTATTTAGCCGAAACAAGTTCGAATTCATAATTGATATTCACGTCATCATATAGATGTTATGCAGATGTAAAAACTTACTTGTTATTGTCCCAGTTCCACTCCTTGCACTTCTTTTTCATCTTTGAACAAATAAGGGTATTTCAATTTCATTGCTTCCTCCGCTTCCCATGTAATCTCTTCCCTTTGTTGATTTCTCCAAAGTACTTTCACCGATGCTACTTCTTTATTTCTCATCTTCTTAACTTGACGATCTAATATAGCAACAGGCATCTCCTCGTAGGTAAGATCTTCTGTTACTTGCACATCTTCAGTAGAAGTAATAAGGGACGGATCTCCGATGCACTTTCGAAGCATTGATACATGAAATACTGGATGCACTGATGAGAGTTCCTGGGGTAGCTCTAATTCATAAGCAACTTGCCCACATCTTCGAATAATCCTATACGGGCCTATATATCGTGGACTCAACTTTCCTTTCTTGCCAAATCTCATCACCCCTTTCATTGGCGATACCTTCAAAAATACCCAATCGCCTAACGAAAATTCTAGCCCTCTTCTTCTACTATCCGCATATGACTTGTGTCGACTTTGGGCTATTTTCAACCGTTGCTGAATCACCTTGACTTTTTCTATGGCTTGATACACAAGATCCGGTCCGAACATAAGAGTTTCACCCGCTTCGAACCATCCTATTGGTGATCTACACTTCCTCCCATATAAAGCTTCATATGGTGCCATTTTGATACTTGAATGATAGCTATTATTGTAGGCAAACTCAATAAGAGGTAAATGATCATCCCAGCTGCCTTTAAAATCTATAACACATGCTCGCAGCATATCTTCAAGTGTTTGAATGGTGCGCTCTGCTTGTCCATCCGTCTGAGGGTGAAAAGCTGTACTCAGATTCACTTGTGTTCCCAAACTCCGTTGGAAAGACTTCCAAAAGTTTGCAGTAAATTGAGTTCCCCGATCTGATATAATAGAAGTTGGCACTCCATGTAATCGGACTATTTCTTTAACATACAGCTTCGAATATTCTTCAACTGTGTAAGTGGTCTTAATGGGTAAGAAATGTGCGGATTTAGTAAGCCTATCCACAATCACCCATATAGAATCAAATTTCCGAGCTGTACGAGGCAAACCTGTAACAAAATCCATGTTGATCATGTCCCACTTCCAAGTTGGAAGATCTATGCATTGCATATAGCCTCCGGGCTTTTGATGTTCCACTTTAACTCGTTGACAATTTGGACATTCAGCTACAAATTCTGCGATGTTCCTTTTCATGTCATTCCACCAATACATATCTTTCAAATCTTGATACATTTTGGTTGATCCTGGATGAATGGAATACCTTGAAAAATGTGCCTCTGTCATAATCTTCTTTCTTAGCCCGTCTACATCCGGCACACACAATCGGTTTTGGCACTGAAGTACTCCTTCTCGCGTAAGCTCAAATGCCTTGGTTGCCCCACTCTGAACGTTCTCCTTAAGCTGTAAGAAAATAGGATCCGCATATTGCTTCTCTTTCACTTCAGCTACTAATGAAGATTCCACAGCATTATGTACGATAAGCTCTTTGTCCGGAGTTTCAAGAAGGCGAACTCCCAAACTAGCTAACTGGTGAAGATCTTTAACCATCCCTTGCCTTTCTATAGGCATCATCATAGCCTTACGACTTAACGCATCAGCTACTATATTCGCTTTCCCTGGATGATACAAAATATCAACATCATAATCTTTTAATAGTTCCATCCACCTTCGCTGCCTCAGATTTAGATCCTTCTGACTGAAAATATATTGTAAGCTCTTGTGATCAGTATATATATCAACATGAACACCATATAAATAGTGGCGCCATATTTTTAAAGCAAAGATAACCGCTGCCAGCTCAAGATCGTGTGTAGGATAATTTTTCTCATGTGGCCGCAATTGTCTAGAAGCATATGCTATTACCTTACCATGCTGCATCAATACACATCCTAAGCCAATTCTAGAAGCATCACAATACACTGTATACCCTTCTGTACCTTCTGGAAGCGCCAACACAGGTGTAGAAGTCAACTTATTTTTCAATTCTTGGAAACTCTCCTCACACGTATCATTCCATTGGAACTTGGATGCTTTATGAGTTAGCTTGGTTAAGGGTGCTGAAATGGAAGAAAAGTCTTTAACAAACCTCCTATAATAACCGGCCAACCCGAGAAAACTACGAATCTCCGTCGGCGTTGTGGGCCTTGGCCAGTTCTTCACAGCTTCTATCTTTTGAGCATCAACCTTTATCCCTTCACTAGATACAATATGACCCAAAAATGCCACCGACTTTAACCAAAACTCACATTTAGAGAACTTTGCATAAAGCTTACAATCACGAAGAGTCTGTAATGTCTGTCGTAAGTGATTGACATGGTCCTTTTCTGATCTAGAATAAACTAGAATATCATCTATAAAAACTATCACAAATACATCCAGGAATGGCTTAAACACCCTATTCATCAAATCCATAAAAGCTGCAGGTGCATTTGTTAGCCCAAATGACATAACTAGAAACTCATAATGACCATACCTTGTTCGGAAAGCTGTTTTGGGTATATCTTTTTCTTTGACCCTCACTTGGTGGTAACCTGACCTCAAATCAATCTTAGAAAAACACTTGGCGCCCTGTAACTGATCAAATAAATCATCAATTCTTGGGAGAGGATATTTATTCTTAATAGTCACCTTATTCAATTGCCGATAATCAATACACATCCTCAGCGAGCCATCCTTTTTGCGCACAAATAACACTGGTGCTCCCCAGGGGGACATACTAGGCCTTATGAATCCCTTCTCAAGCAAATCTTTCAATTGCTCTTTCAATTCTCGCAATTCTGCTGGGGCCATTCTATATGGAGGAATGGAGATTGGTTGGGTGCCTGGAATTACATCAATACCAAACTCTACTTCTCGTTCAGGAGGCAAACCTAGAAGATCTTCAGGAAATACATCAGGAAATTCATTTACCACCGGAACAACGTGAAGAGTTGGTGGCTCCGCTTCTGTATCCCTTACTCTAACTAAGTGATATAGGTATCCCTTGGAAATCATTTTTCTTGCTTTGAAATAAGAAATAAATCTACCTCTTGGTGCGCCGATCTTACCTTGCCATTCAATAACTGCTTCATTCGGAAAATGTAAATACATCGTTTTTGTACAACAGTCAATTTTGGCATAACAAGACGCCAACCAATCCATACCCATTATAACATCAAAATCTACCATTTCTAGTTCCACGAGATTAGCCATCGTGTCTCGACCACACACAGTTACTACACAATCTTTATAAACTCTTCTAGCAATAATAGATTCCCCAACCGGGGTAGACACTTCCAACGGCTTATCTAATAATTCGGGTGTTCTTTTGAACTTTCCAGCAACCAAAGGAGTAACATATGATAATGTAGAACCGGGATCAATTAGAGCATATACATCAAATGAAAATATGGACAACGTACCCGTAACCACATCTGGGTAAGCCTCTAGATTTTGTCGATCCGCTAAAGCATAAGTGCGATTCTGAGTCCCGCTGGAACTGGCGACTCTTGTTTCGTTTCTAGCGTGACCCACGGGTCGTGCGCCTCTACCAGAATAAGATACCGGTGACGATGATGCAACAGCTGATCCCGAAGGTCGTGCTACACCACCTGCGCCCCTTCGTGGGCATTCTCTCATCATATGCCCTGTCATACCGCACCAATAACAAACATTTGTTCCCATTCGACATGCGCCCATATGATTCCTTCCACATTTATTGCATGGCTCTCGAGGATGTCTCAGTTGGATCATATTCCCTTGCCCATGATAACCCACTGATCGCGAACTATGACCCTCACTTCTTTGCCCAATTTGACTGCCTCTGAACCCCTGATGTTGTGGTGGAGCACTAGCTGCAGAATAAGAAAATAATGGCCTAGGTGGTCTAGCAGAAAATTGAGGTCTAAAACCTCCCTGTGGAGCCATAAACTGCCCTGTAGATCTAGACCTCGTAGAAGATCCGCTTTCAAATTCCTGCGTTCTTATTCTCTGCCTCTGATCTTCCATTTTCTGTGCAAATGCTTGGATCCTAGCTATATCTATATCTTTATTCAGTGCAGCAATAGTACAATCCCTAACCAAATACGGATCCAATCCGTTCACATACCGATGAACTCTGTCATCCATAGTAGCTATAACATTAGGAGCATATCTGGACAAGGAATTAAATCGAAGACTATACTCCCTCACACTTGTATTACCCTGCCGAAGATTTAAGAACTGATCCGCACGGGCCTGACGAGTCTCATATGGAAGATAATGATCAATAAATGCCTCTTTGAACTCTTTCCAAGTAGCTGGGGGTGCATCAATGCCCCTCGACCGTTTCCAGTCTTCATACCAATATATAGCCTCACCTTTGAATCTATACGCGGCTAACTCCACTGTCTCTCTGCCCGATACATGCATCACCTCTAGGGCCCTTTGGATTTGATCAATAAAGTCCTGCGGATCTTCGTTAAGATTGGATCCGGTAAAAGTAGGCGGATCCATCTTAAGAAAATCTTGTGTCCGAAGACTAGCCGCCCTATCAGTACTGCTAGAACCCGCGACAGGAATGGCTTGCCCTTGGACTTGCCCAGCAACTATACGAGTCAAAAGTTGCACTGCATTTCTAAGATCTTGATCAACAACATTAATAGGTGGCTCTGGGGATATAGTTCTCCTCCCCCTTATTTCTTCTGGACTGGGGGAAGTTTCTGATGCATGCTCAGCTGGAGCCTCACTTTGATTAGCTGGTATAGTGGGTGACTTACTAGTCCCCTCTCCTGCAGCCACATCTACTTGCTTACCGGTATTCTTGCTTCTGGTAACCGGCATCATTACTATAATAAGAGAAACAAACTGACTCAGTGGTCAACTATGACTTCATATACAATATAAGCTCTATCGCACGATCTAACACATCAAGAAAAGAAACAATTCCTAAATGTCCATAGCCTCCTGTTTATAGATGTGGTGCACAACACACCGATAAACAAGACTCTACGTAGACACGGCTTTGTAGACTCACTAGGACGAACCTATCTGATACCACTTTTGTCACGGCCCAAAATCCCATCAGGCCGGACTGGCACCCGAAGCCGAGAAGGCCCGGGAGAACCCGTTCAAATACCTGTACTTTCACTTACATGTCACCAAAAATTTGGGCAGCATTTCGCTGCATATAAAAGAGTCTAATTACCTGTATCAGCACAACACGCACAAATATATATACAAATATATAATACTTGGCCGTCGGGGCCACCCCATATATGAATATAACATTACTATATAAACTTCCATGACTTTACCCTTCCTTATGTCTACAAAGCCTCTAGGATATACATGACATAACAAGGGTCGGGACGAACCCCCGCCCACACATGTACAATAACAAAATATAAGAAACCAACTCGGAAAGCTCCGAAGCAAACTGGAGCTCACCAACAGTAGCTGTATGACCTGGCTCCTATCTATGCTGTGAATGAGCTGAAGTACCTGATCCTGCAGCATGAAATGCAGGTCCCCCGTGAGGGACGTCAGTACGAAATATGTACTGAGTATGTAAAGCTGTAAATAATCATATGTGATATGGGGGGGTCAAGAAAATCATACACATGTGAATAAATCATAATAGAAGTGAACCACACTTCATAAACACTTTTAGGATCATGTACATTATTATTAATCTGAATTGGGTTCTTGAATACAAACACATTTGTGGAACTGTATACATTCGTTCATTTCATTCTTTACAATTATTATTCGCCATTACCTCCTCCTCCCGAACCTCCAACCACCTAACAATAATCAATACTGTACCGTACTGTGACCATTAGGCTGCCCCCAGTACATATCAATTGGGATCGACCCATGCTAGGCTTATGCCCCTGGGATACCACCCACACGTATATCAAGTAACACATAAGAGATTTTTTCCAATAACTTAGTTCAAAAGCTTTTGAGATTATTACATTAGTGTTCATTCCAATATAGCACCTTTGGAACAATGATACATCAATAGGAATCAAGTAATAGACCTTCTATACAATAACGATGTAATAAGGACTCATTGGTACATCAACAGTATGTTTCAGAATCATCAATATCACAACAATGAAATAGGAGCCTCTTGGTATATCAATGAAACATTTTGACACTTTATAGAATGGAAACAACTTCATTGGTAATGTAGAACAATACATGTGTTTGGATAACCCCGGAATCTTACTTGATGGAACATTGGTGTTTTCATGCCAAAGAACATCGTTAGAGTATGCTTTACATACCTCGTTGTAGATTCGGATACCAATTCAACACAACTTCCCGCCTTTACAAATCACTTATCTACAATGAAATATTTGACATCTAGTATTAGCAACCCACACCACAATTCTCTTCCATAATTCCATACAACCAATATTTGCAAAGCATTCCAAAAACCAACTTGAACAATAGGTTTATGTGTATATATATATATATATAATCATCATTTCAATACCATATCATCAATACCACATCATCCCTTCACAATTCAACATAATCCAACCATGCACAAGAATGATCCAACATCATTTCCAATCATCTTTCAACAACAATCAAATAACATACTTCTTATGCTCACATGCATATATATATATATATATACACATATCCATATAAATAACACCAACATAATTTACATCCTTACCATAGAATGGCCCTTTGGTTTTTGAAGTCCTGTTGGGACAAATAAAGGGTGCTTCTCGAAGCCCTTGAGATGATGAACACAACTACGGAATCAATTTGGACCTTCCACGGTTGAATCACAAGATATTTGAGGTTGAAATTAGCTAGGGTTTTTCACCTTTCCTAAAACTTGGGTAAAATCTGATAAAATTGAAGCTAATTGCAGGTTTTTAAGACAAGTTTTCGTCCAAAGGTAATAGAAAATGGCCATTGTGCCCAAAAAAATTTAAATAATGTCAAATATGTCCTCCGGTGGACTGTTTTGACAAGCTGAAGTAAATAAACCACAACTCTTTGCTCCGATATCGGATTTGGGTGAAATTGGTATCATTGGAAAGATAATTCAAAGGTCTTTCATTTCATATAAATTAGACCACCCAGTTCGTCCTGTACAAGGAGTTATGATCGTTTGAAGTTGACCCTAAAAATCTGTTTTGAGAGGCTGAAGTAAAACGCGTATAACTCCTTACGCAGATGTTGCATTTGGATGAAACCAATTGCATTGGAAATAAGACTCAAAGATCTTTCTTTTGATATATGGTAGATCTCCCATTTCATTATATTGAGGGAGTTATGATCGCTCAAAGTTGACCCAAAAAACTGGAAATTTTCCTGCAATTTTACTGTTCACATCCCGGCCACCGTTTTATAGTTTCGAACGTGCTCGCTTATATCCGAAACTTATCCGTTTTTGAAAATATTTATATCGTCGGAAAGCTTATTCAATAACCTTCGTATGGAAACATCGACGGGCAAATTTCGGTATAAATAAGGTCGATTCCTATACACATATAATCAAACTATACACTTGAAACCATCTCAAAATAATCAATACTCATATATACCTAACTTAGGATCAATACATATACTCCAACACATATAACAATGGCTAATGCACGTAATTAAGCACGGGGTGTTACATGAGGTTCATTAATTACATCATACACATCCTCAAGTGGTGGGTAATTTTCACACATAAGTTGATCAACACAAATTTCAGAAGATAATGTACTTTCATTCAACATAATGGTTTCAACACTAGGTGGACATAAATCGATCTTACAAGAAGAGTCTATTCGGTCATCAATAGGATCAACTAGTGTATCCACACTCACAACATGTACATCATTATCAAGTGGCAAAGAAATAATACACTCACATATAGGCAAGCTACAACTCACACTCAATGGGCTACTAGCCACACAATTATCATTCACATGTACAAAAGTGTAAGAGTTTGTCATTTTACCTTGAAGTCCTTGAGTAGATTCTTCTTTGTCATGGTGTGAAGGTCCTCCAAAAGTTTGGGCAGCAACTTTTTTTTGGCATTGTTCTTCTTCGCTTTCCATGTTGCTACCTACACAAATGTCCTTAGAAATAGAAGGACAAACAATGTTAGCATGGTTTGGTGGTAATCCTCTTACTTTGCTCCACACAACCTCTCCTTTTTCCACTCTCGGATTACCACCTTTCACTCTCTTACTCCTCTCAATTTTTTGTCTCTCATAATAATTTGAATTGGAGTAGGTAGGAACTTCTTTTTGCGGCCCGGGCAGAATGTACGTCTTGAGGCAATTTCCCCATCGGTCTCTTACAATATTAGGCCAATTTTGCATATTTGGAACTTTATGTTGTGCAAACCAATCGGCGCCTAAGCTCACATGACCATAGGTTATTGGAAAAACATCACACCACACCTCCTCATGGTAATTAAATTGGGAGAAGACAACTTTTACCCTCTCGGTAACCTTAAACCTGTCCAAGAAGTATGGAACAAGTAAAGGCTCACAAAATAACCCTAAGTAATCAACCATGGATGGAACAATGTAGTTTCTATAGTACCTATCATTTAACACAACGAGGCAGCCCGGTATCCCACAAATGGTCACCTTTCCGGAGTGTACACTCCTTCTCGGATCAACATTGTAAAGCACATGAGTACCCCTCGGTTTTGGAAATGCATACCCTCTTCTTCCCATTGGACAACCTACACTATAGCTAGTATAACCATTCACACTATATCGACCTTGATAAGAAGTACTACAAGGTGGAGAATATGACTCTTCACACTCCTCACATGTACTCTCATCATAGCTCTCATAAGGTTTGCGAATGAAAGGGTTATACCTAACACCAAATCTAGGTTCGGAGTGGGGAGTACAAGACTCCTCACATGTCCCAACTTCATCATAAGATCCATCACGAGGTCCTACATTATCTCCAAAGTCACCATAAGCACTAGGCACTTCATTCACCGTATTTTCTCCCTCAAAACAGTAATTTTCAAATCTGCCTATGTTTTGATCATGGCTATTTTCATAGCCTTCGCAATCTCCCTCAACTTCGTAGCCATAAAAACCCTCACTACAATTATAGTCTCCCATATTGTAGTCACAATAATCCTCAGCTATCAAAGTCATGTTCCCCTTATATCACCCTTTAAACCTACAAAATGAACAAACAAGATTAGTAGTAAAGCTCCTCACCAACACTCGTATACACTCACCTTTGTGATTCTCACAATTGGAGCGGCGAATATTGAAAGTTGCTTATACTCCGGTAGTCAATAGGATGTCAATTCTACTTGGTGGCCGGAATAGATTCTTGTTTGATCGACTCAAGACACAAAATAAAATTTCCTTACGAACTTGAAATAAAGAAGTTACAACGAATTAAAAATAAGAAAAGCTCACAAATAACGAAGACACGAAAGAAACGGATTCAACAATTAATCTACAACTAAGTAGGTGATTACTAGTTGTTAATTAATTGGAACCAATAAAATTGAAACTAAGGAACAATAAAAGGAAACTACTAAAATCTGAAATTTGAGCTTATTAATGACGTGAACAGTAGCAAATGGATGACGTGGCAGCATGCAATTGGTTTTGATCCCACCCAATATAATCACAAATTCTGAAATTTTAAATCTTCACACTATTTGGAAAGGGTGACAATTGGTTTTGGAGGGAAAACACAAGTCTTGAATCTCTACAAGTCCACTCTTAAAAGGATGACTTTTGTCTTGTACTAGTCCCACAAGACAAGGTTCTTGAAACAAGAAAAAGTGGGTTTGTCCCACAAAACAAAGTTCTTGAAACAAGAAAAAGTAGTCCCACAAAACAAGGTCTTTGGAATGAGGAAAAGCTGAAAAAGTAGAAGTCTAGTCTAGGAAGTGTTGGGGAATGGTTGATAAAGTCTTTTGTGGTTGTAGGAAAAGTCTTTGAGCCACAAGTCTTACACCTTAAATCTTGGATTTATGCCTTGCAAGACTAACATCAATTCACACTCTCTTTGTTCAACTTATAAGATCAACAACCACCTTTTCTTCAACAACATATAGAGATGGTGAAGAACACCAAGAACACAAACTTTGAGTCTTGAAGTTCCAAGGTTCAAGTTGGACCCCAAACATCAAAAACACTTTTCCAAGCTTAAACTCCACTACACAATCTCCACAATGCACGTTCAAACCTTGAACCAACAACACACCACACGTCCAAAACAGTCCAAACTTTAAATCCGCAACAACAATACCAACAACAATCTGTTAAGTCCAAGTTCACAATAACAACATCAACAACAAAGGCTCAAATCAAGATATAGACTCAAAGTGTTAGTGAAGAACAATACTAACACTAGAAACACTTAATACAAGTAAAAATCTCGGCCAAGACACAACAAGAACACAATTTTCGGCCAAGAACACAAAGTGGACAGATTGCTATTTTCTGAAAATTTCAGTTTTCAGTTTTTTTTTTTTTTTTTTTTAATTTTATAACAAGCAAGCCCAAGATTGATCTTGTAGGAACAATATCAAGCCATGCTTTGATACCAAATGATACGGGAAAGAGAAGGGAACACAAAACAAACACCAAATCAGTCCACTAATCTTAAGGATTCGAGGACCAAGATGGAGACCACACTCGGATTCGCTACTAACAACAAGAATACAAGATACAAGAGTGTATATTAACACCAAAACAGCTATGAAACGTGATGAACAAGATGAACAACAATAATACAAGTTTTGGATTCAACGAAGACCCCAAAACAGTCCACTACACAACACATACACGATTTGCAAGAAAATAAAGATAGATAGTGAGACCAAGATTATTACAAGATTAAGAACCAAGTGTATTTCAACACTAACCCCTAATGAATGTAACAATCAAAACCACACTCTTACGGTAACCACCAAGGGAATGAACTAACCTTAAGATCTACCGTTTCCAAGCAAAGATCAATATTGGCTTTTCCAAGCCCTATGCTAAGGATGGCTTTTCCAAGCCCTACAACTAAGGGTGTTACACTCTCAAAGGAGAGAAAATATGTCTTTCAATTCTTCATCCTTGCAAATCTCCAAGAAATGAGCTAAAATGACCTATTTATAGTGTAATACAAAAGAATACAAAAAGACCACTTTGCCCTTAATGATAGGTGCGGCCATGGTGTGTAAATACACCATGTGTAATGTCCAAAATGCCCTTAATTAAGGTCCAAAACCGTGAGTCCTCACTCTTAAATGCTCCAAGCAATCTTCCATACGCGAGATTGCTTTAAGTTACGCTCAAAACGGGTCCTCCATGCATGTTCTTGTATTCTCGAGGTGACCAAGTCTTGAGCCTCTATGTGTTGGCCTCCAAAGATGTCATCAAAAGATAAGATGGTCATTTGTCCCGTATCACATGTGAACAGGGGTGGACGTTTGGGATCGGCGAATTAGATATGAAAGTTTCAATTTGAATTTTTGGTTTTTGAATGAAATTACAATCTAAATCCAACTCAAATAATCTCGGATTGGATTGGATTTTTTAAGTTTTGTTTTGGGTTTACCGGTTTGGATCTTTTTGATTTTGATTTTGACATTTGAGCCTTCAAGAAACCATAATTCTCCTAAAAATTTGCTCCTTAAAATGTATCATTTTCTATTATTAACAAGGATTGATGTCATTTTTCCACACATACTCTTGGATATTTTTTCTCCATTTTTATCTAAATTAGTAGTCAAAAAAAATACAAGATACTCCCTCCGATTCAAATTACTTTACTTGTTGCCCTTACTAAAAATAATTAATCCAAAATAGTTATTAATTCAAAAAGATAAGGTATAATTAGTTGTTTGTTTTCACTTTTATCCTTAGTCATGCAAAAGAAGGAAGTATTGAATTGAGGGAAGCAATAAATAAAGATATATTAGCGAATTACATTCTAATTAATATTTTTCTTAAAGGCAGGGACGACTGTACCATAGAGAAAAATAGGCGGCCACCTTAGGCCCCCAAATTTGAGGGGCCTCATTTTTTACAATAATATATTATAGATTTTTAGAAAAAAATAATATTATTTATAGAAAAATTAAAAAAAATTATATAAAAGGAAAGAATTACTAGAATTTCATATATCTAGAGTATTATGTCTCAAGAAAGATTAAATGCATTAATTATATTATTACTTAAAAAAGAATAATCAGAAAAAATCAATTATATAATTTTGAAAAATAGAATTACTAAATAAAATAGTAAAAATAAAAATCCTAAAAATTGAAGGTCTCCTTTTTATTTTCGCTTTAAGCCACCAATATGCGTAGCTTGAGCTGCCCCTGCTTAAAGGATATACAAAGTGAAACATGATAAGTAAAGTAGTTCAAAGTTCAAACGAAGTATTAGATGTGGCAATAGAATTATTTAATGTTAATCAATAAAACTACATAATTAGAATTATCCTTTGTTTTGCAAAAGAGGAAAGTATTTATGGATCAGGTAGAGTAACCTCCAAACTAAGGTTTAGAGTAGAGTAGTCTCTAAGAAATCCTAACTGAAATTTGAATGTCTTTTTGAGTCTTGAAAATTTTTGATATCTAAAAATGTCCCTTACTTCAAGATTTGTTGGAGCGTAGACTTGATGAAACTCAAGAACATGAGACTTGAAGTAATTTTCATCTTTGAGGTTTTATGGATTCAGATTTACAGATCTGATTTATGAGAGAAAGGTGAAGCACATATTTGATCCCACTGGACATGCCAATTTGTTTGTAACAAATTTTATAGTGATAGAAAAATAAATTTCAGCCTAAACAAACATGTCAATTTGTTTGTAACAAATTTTATAGTGATAGAAAAAATTTTATAACAAAATCTGAAAAAATAAGAATTTTATTGATAAAACAATATGGGTATAAGTTTGTTCCTCCCTTGATTCTTCTCTCTGAATTTTCTCCGTAGTTCTAGGGTCATTAGTAGTATATTTCTCAAACATAGTGCAATTTGTTGATCTCCATGAAAGGAGAGTTTGTGGATCTTTTTGAAATATTTGATTAGCAAGAAGAATCTGCTCACATATTGATCTCTTTATAAATATTCCAAGGATATGTGGAATTTTAAGATGCCTCTTCTAGGGAATATAGTACCCTTTAAATAGACATAATTTAAATTTACGATAAAATAGTCTCCAAGTTAGAGTTTAGCGGTAGAGTAGCCTCCAAAAAAAATCCAAACTAAAATTCAACTCATTTTTTTTGAGTCCCACAAAATTTTGATGTCTTACTATCTCTAGGTGTGGTTTTACATTTGTGGCTTCTAATGGAAAGGTAAAGGATGGTTGTTGCCTATTGTTTAATAGCAAATTGTAGCATTAATTTCATATTACTTGGCTTTTATTGACGACACGTTGCTTAAGAAAATTTTAATTAATTAGAGATGTATTTACTAAACAACTTTATTGATGCTTTAGAATTTTAAGTTTAACTAGAGTAATAATTTATATAAGTATTTAATATGAAAGGTAGAAATATAATAAAATTCTTTTGATTTTATAAATTGAACAATTAGCCATGGAATATGAAGCTGGGAGTATAATACTGTCTTTTAAAAGAAGATGACATTTGAATTGGAAAGAGAACTAACTTTATTCAGATTTGCTTAATAGAGCTAAAGATTTCCTCCTGATACATGAGGTATATATAAACAAATACATGTGCTACACCTTTTTGGCAACCTTAACCATCAGACCATTTTTCACTTTCATCATAATGGAAGTAGTAGGAGAAATATTTTCTGGTTCCACTACTTGGATATGGTAATTGTGTATGATGGTTGCTGACACTATTTTCATCTGAAAGAATGCCATTTCCTTTCCTAGACAAGTCCTTGGACCCGCATTAAACGCTGGAAATTTAAAAGATGGCACATGTCTGATCCCTCCTCGATCAGAAATCCATCTCTCTGGCTTGAATTCTAGACGATCTTTCCCCCACAGAGTCTCCATTCTCCCCATTGCGTAGAATGGTAGAATTATTCTTGTGTTTGGACTAACATGGTGACCACTAGGAAGGATGTCATGATCAAGTGGAACTTTGTGCTCTAAAGAAAGTGATGGAAAGAACCTAAGAGTTTCACACAAAGCACCATGTAGATAGATCAATTTTCTTGATTCCTCTTTGGTGAAAAACTTGAGGTTTTCATCTTCTTTTACATGCAGTTGTTGTTGAATCTCTTCTCTGATCCTTTTCTCGGCCGAGGGATTTTTAGCCAAGAGGGTAAAAAACCAAGTGAGAGCTGCACTTGTAGTGTCCCTCCCAGCAAACATCAAATTAAAGAAAGTGTCCCTTAGAAATGTTTGCAAAGTACCCAAATCTCCATCGTTCCATTGATTGTACATTGTAACATACGCGTCTAAAAATGCAAATTCCTCGTCTTTGATTGTACTTTTATGCATCATCAACTCTTCTTGCTTCCTCGAAATGCAGGGATATATGAATTGATCAAAAGCCTCACATGCTTGAATGAGCTGCTTCTCCTTGCCAATTCGAAGCCATTTTTGCAATTTCCAGATACGTT
The DNA here is from genome assembly GCA_030864225.1 of Capsicum baccatum var. pendulum. Classification (NCBI taxonomy): domain Eukaryota; kingdom Viridiplantae; phylum Streptophyta; class Magnoliopsida; order Solanales; family Solanaceae; genus Capsicum; species Capsicum baccatum. The sequence continues at coordinate 256,704,885 of CM061559.1, read as the reverse complement.
CTGGCACTATGTGTCTCAGTAGAAATGCTTCAAGAGCATCGCCAAACGCCTTTTCATATGGCAAATAAGGCAAGTCAATTGACAAGCTTCTTGGATCATGATCAAGTAACAATTTGGCGATAGAATCAAAAGTAAATCTTTGCAAAACATCTTGCAAATCAAATATTTTGCCATGTTTTGCAAAAGCATCAAGAATTGGTCGAAACCCTTTTTCGATTATGTCCCACATAGTCCTCTCCAACAAAATTTGGAACTTTGCATGGCTCATTATGGACATGGTGGTCTTCCTATGAAGCTCCCATAATTCATCATCAACATTAAAGATTCCATTTCCCAAAACATCAAAAATCTTACGATATTCGGATCCCTTTGGATAGTTTGAGAAGTTTTTACTAAGGATATGATGGATATTTGCAGAATCACAAGTAAAAAACATGTTCACATTTGCAAAAATAGGACCTTTAAACTCATAAGTACCACCACATTCTATAAGAACTTCAGTTATATATTCATTAATACGATGAAAATTCACAATAGCTGCCGGTAACCCTCTAAGTATTGGCCAATTTGTTGGTGCTGATGTTTTTATCCTTCCATATAGGATGAACCATATAATATAATTGAAAAAAACAATTATCAAGAAAAGAAGAGAATATTCAAGGAAATCCATTGTTGGTTTTTTTTTTTTTTTTTTGCTAGTAATTTTTGTAATTTACTAGACTACAAAGTTCAACAGGACCCAATATAAAGAACGTAACCTAGGACAAATAATTGAGGAGATTGAGGTTGTTGTAGTACACGTTTTATTAATAAGGTTGGGCAACTTTTATAAATAAAAGGGACCATTTTATGATTTCATTTGATTATAAAAAATTTCATCCTATATAATTTCATTTCAGGGATGTGTTGGTTACTCAATAATTGGTCCAACTAAATTTTCAGGATAAGCATCGTGTGCTCTTGATTGATCAAAATTTCTGTAGGGTAAGACGAATAGATATTTTCATTTTCCAAGAGAAACACGAACCCCTTGTTAGGGTAAGACGAATAGATATTTTCATTTTTCAAGAGAAACATGAACCCTTTTTATACGATCTATTGAAAATAAATTCTCAGCTTCATAAAAGTAGTGGTAAATTCATCCAATAAATGATACTTTTTGCATGTAGAAATAAATCCATGCAAAGCGACTTCTCGTATATCCTCATTTTCAAGTGAAAAGATTAGATGTCAAGTTATTTGTCGAGTCAATCATCCTGAAGATCCAAGAGTACTGACGGATACAAAATCTAATGGTACTTTTTATCGATCATAAATAGCTATCTCATCAATCAGATTAAGAAACTGTATCCTAACCCTCTCATGATTATTCTACACCTCTTAAGATTTTTAAAATTTAGCCAAACTAAAACATCATATATATCAGCCAAAGAAAGATAATCAAGTGTGTCACACCCCTTTTTGAACTTACTCCAAAAATTTTATATTTTTAAGTTCGAAAGGGTTTTATTTATTAAAGTGACAAAAATGAAAATTTGTTTCAAAAAAAAGACTATTTATATTTTTTATTAAGAGTCGCCACTTGGCATAATTCGGTGTGCCAAGTCATCTTTGGAAAATCCTTCTCGAAACCATTTGACTCTTAAACTGGTTTGCAAACAGAGATTCCGGTTAAGGAATTCTGCTGACTGAGGGGAAGGTGTTAGGCACCCCTCGATCCCGTGGTTCAACAACGGTCACTTGGGTAGAGTGTATCAACTATTTTGGCATTACGAAATGTACAAACCACACGAAAACCACGCACAATAATCAAACAATAACAAAACAAAACAAAACAAAAATGTAAAGTCCAGTCCAATTATTACAACCCGAAATAAAATACTGAAATAACCTACACTAGTCCTAAACCATGCTTTACCTGATGCCTCGGGACTTGATCACGAACATCCTTAGCGTACAAAATTCCTCGGGGCATTCCCCGGTGAATAATATATATAGATACTTTGGGGCATTCCCCGGCCAAATTATACAATTGAATTAAATACGATAAACTAGAAAAGAAACATTCACACGCACATTCCAACATTCAACCAAAATAACAAGTTTTAAAATTTGCCTACCCGGACCTATATTGCCTATCCGTTTCAACCCATCGTAAATCTATCACGATTCGTACCAACAATAAATCAAATTAAACCGAATCTATCCTTTTGTCAATTTTTCAATTCCATCCCCGACTTTCTTTCTATCCATCCATTAGAACATGATCAAGTTTATGCCTTAATCCTCCAAAACCAAACAACCAAGCATCATGATCATAAAATCAACATAAACAAAATTCAACAAAACCATAATCACACCACTCGTAATCGCAACCAATCCAAACAACCAACCAAATACATATATATATATATATATATATATATATAAAGACGAGTTATGAAATGGACCTCGATAGAATGTTTTGTCGATAATAAGGAAGTCCGAAAGCCGAAGAACCTAGAATACGGAACCCCACAACGAACGAAACCAACTCGAATTGAGAGAAATCCAAACCCGAAATTGAAATCGAACTTAAATTCCAAAACTAGTACCGAGCTCGATGAACCAAAACAGAAATTGCAATAAGAGAATCAAAGAGTTTAAAAATTCGGTAGACTCGTCGAAACAGTAACCGGAACAGTGACTGGGTGTTTTTTGGTGGATTTTGAACTAAAAAAAAAAACAAAGACTTTTTGCTACGCCTGATCTCCGGTGCGTTCGGCAACAATTGGAAACAGAGATGCGATCCTCAAATCTCACTCTCCGGTTCGATCAGAGCAAGCGACGGCGCTGGTGAGCGTTGCGGCGGTTGGTGGCGTTGTCTTCATTTATGAGGTTACCAGAGACGGCTATAGCTGGCGCGGTTGTTGTCGTCGTTGTTGGCGGCCTCGGAGATGAAGGGTTGGCGTGGTTATTACCGTAGCTAGTTGTTGACGGTGTCGGAGAACGGAGGGAGCCAGAGGCGAAGAAGGCTAGTCGGCGCTAAGCTGGCCGGCGTCAGCCATGGATGCCGATGGGGTTGTTGGTTGATCGCCGGCGAAGCGTGTTGAGAGAGAGAGGGTGGGAGTCTAGAGTGAGAGAAGGAAAAAATTCGGTCCTTTTTTTTTACTGATGATGCCAAAAAAATCCTACCCTTGGTATGTGTGTATCTGTTTATATATTGTATTTTCCCCTTTCTAGTCCTTTTCTTTTTGGACAAGAAAAAAAAGGGGGGGGGGGGTGACGTGGGGTAGGGTTAGGTAGGGGTAGGGAGGTGGTTTATTTTGATTGGGTAGGTTGTTAGGATAAGATAGAATTAGTTAGGATAGGTTTTGTTAGGGATTTGGTTATTTATTTTCTGTACTTTGTGAGATGTAATCACGTGGGTGAGGGTACATGAGATAAGTAGTATAGGATGAGAGATAATGCTTCAACTTCTGTGCTACCCATGTTAGGGCACAACACGTCCTTTCAAGAAGAGTATACCTGGCCTTATATACTGTGAACTTCTTACTAAGATAATAGATAGCCTGCTCTTTTTTGCCTGTGACATCATATTGGCCTAGGACACAACCAAAAGAATTATCCATGAGTGATAAATATAAGATCAAAGGCCTACCAAGATTCGGGGTTACCAGCACGGGCGGATTTGACAAATATTTTTTGATTCGATCGAACGGTTCCTCACATTCCTCAGTCCATTTTACCGCAGCACTCTTTTTTAGCAACTTGAAGGGACACCCTTCTTTGGAGTTCTCTTTCGTCTTCGACTCCCTCTGTTTTCATTCCATCGGGATATGGGCTCACAAGTGGTTGTGAGTTGAGCAATAAACCTGCTAATGTAGTTCAATCTACCAAGCAAACTCATCACCTCCGTTCTATTCTTGGGCGGGGGAAAATCCTGAATGGCTTTGATTTTTGAGGGATCCAATTCAATTCCCCTACGGCTGACTACAAACCCCAACAGCTTTCCAAATGAAACTCCAAATACATATTTTGCTGGGTTGAGTTTCAGATTATACCTGCGAAGCCTTTCAAAGAACTTTCTTAAATCTTTTACATGGTCGGCCTGACTTTTTGACTTTATAATCACATCATCCACGTAGACCTCAATCTCCTTATGCATTATGTCATGAAACATAGTGGTCATGGCTCTCATATATGTTGCTCCAGCATTCTTTAAACCGAACGGCATCACTCGATAACAACAAGTTCCCCATGGTGCGATAAAAGATGTCTTCTCCGCGTCTTCATCATCCATAATGATCTGGTGATATCCGGCATAGCAATCTACAAAAAAAGCAACCTCGTGTTTAGCATAGTTGTCTAACAAAATGTGGATATTGGGCAGTGAAAAATCATCTTTCGGACTTGATCTGTTCAAATCACGGTAATCAACACACTCGAATTTTGCCATCTTTCTTTGGTATGGGAACAACATTGGATAACCACATGGGATAGCGAGCTACTCAAATTACTTTGGCTTCAAGTTGCTTCATGATTTCCTCTTTAATTTTAATACTTACATCCATTTTAAACTTTCTCAACTTCTATTTGACAGGAGGGAATGCGAGATCAGTTGGCAATTTGTGAGCCACTAATACAATGCTTAAACCAGGCATATCATCATAAGACCATGCAAAAACATTCTTGTAATCAATTAATGCTTGAATCATTCCATCTTTTAGCTATGGCAAAACATGTACACTGATTTTAGTTTTCCTAACATCTTCTTGATCCCCTAGATTTATTGTCTCAGTCTTATTCAAATTAGGATTTGGTTTATCTTCAAACTGGTCCAACTCTTTGCTTGTTTCTTCTAGTTCTTCTCTTTCATCATATTCCTCATCCTGCTTCATTACATCTTGATTAGTTTGGATTTTAAGATCAGGCTGAAAATTCTGCATGCATGTCATGTCATTAGAATCAGCATAAAGAGAACTGTGTAAGAAAAGAAAAGAAAATATATTAGACACGAAAAAAAAGGGACATTGCATTTTATGAAATAAAAAGATAGAAGGGTTTAAACATAGATTCCAACATAACATAAAAAAACTAATATCTGAATTACAACCCTGAAATAACTCGGATAAACAAAAAGAAAAACAAAATAAACTATCAAAACTCCCTCCTGACAGGGAGAGGAGTGACCTCCCAATTATTGAGCCGGACAGCTAGACCTATGAATTGCACGTCTGCCATACTGGTACCTTCTCCTTCTTCGACCATATCAACTTGAATACAAAGGTTCTGGAAGTCATCAACCAATTCAACCTCAAATTCCACATGCTTCGTGACACCACTCTTAAAAAATGATTCACTGAGTAGTGGCATTGGGCGAGGGAGAGACCATATTTCCTTTTTCCTTCCCTTGGCTTTCTTCAGATCTTCAGTTATAGGCTCAAATCCCAGACCAAACATGCCCACGTTCTCACTCGAACATATGGGATGAACTATACCGTGCAGAGATGCTTCCAAACCCTTTCCTGGCTCAAATCCAAATTTCCAAAGTTCACTCACCAGCATGATAGAAGAAGAAAACAATTGCGGTCCCGGTATAGCCTGCTATTCAAGGATACTATTCACTGGCACTGTATCAAAAATTTGATAGACGAATGTCTCCTCTACATTATTTGCTTCAATAAGAGACAAGGGAGAATCTTCGTAGGCTGACAAATCTCCTTCACCATGAATAACTACTTCTCGCCTATCATGATCAAACTTAATCATTTGGTGCAGTGTAGATGCAACCGCCTTGGCCTTGTAGATCTACGACCTTCCCAATAACAGATTGTAAGAGGAGTGTACATTCAATACTTGAAACTCTATGGCGAACTCAACAGGCCCTATGGTAAACATTAGTTTTATTTCGCCAATGGAATTTGATTTTGCACCATCGAAAGCCCTAACACATACATTGTTGGGCCTGATCTTGTCAGCACCAATATTCAACTTTTTCAAAGTAGAAGTAGGGAAAATATTTGCACCTGAACCTCCATCAATCATAACATAAGTGACGTAGAAATCTTCACACTTCACTATAATGTAAAGGCCCCGGTTATGCCTTGTACCTTCAACAGGCAATTCATCGTCAGAAAAGCTGATCCGATTGACCTCGAAGATTTTTCCAACCATTTTCTCAAGCTGGTTGATTGTAATCTCCCTTGGAACATATGCTTCATTTAATTCCTTCAGTAAAATATCACGATGCTCCTTGGAGTGCAACAGCAAAGATAAAATGGAAATTTGAGCAGGGGTTTTCTTCAAATGGTCTAATATTGAATACTCTGGCAATTTCATATTTTTCAAAAATTCTTCATCTTCTCCTTCAGTGATAGGCTTTTTGATAGATGACGGTCCACTAACCGTTGGCTGGGACTTTCTTAAGGTTTCAGGCACGAAGCATCTTCCTGACCTAGTCAAACCCCTTACCTCATCTACATCTTCCACAACTTCCTTCTCGTGATAGATCATCGCAGTCCGCCTATAATTCCAGGGAACCCTTTTCGTATCAAATATCGGAGGTTGGGTCACCGGTTTGAGGATAATAGGCGCTGCCAGTGCTCCTTTCACCGTCAAGATGGGCTGACTCATATCTCCCACCACTGTCAACTTAGGTTTATCCTAACTTAAATCAGCATACCTTATGGCGCCTTGTACTGTGATCAGGGGTTTCTTTGTGTTTTCTTAGGCTTTATCTTCTCTGATTCCTTCCCTGTTCAATGATATTGCTTTCAAAGACTCCGCTACATTCACCGATTTATCCTCAATGGTCTGTATCTTGACAATAGGCTTATAACCCCTCAAAGACTCTTTCCCGTCATATATCAATTCTAACATATTGGCTTCAGCATGGGTTGGCAGCGGATTCTGATTAATGTTTGGACCCTTCGGGGCCTGGACATTATTGGGCCTGATCCTGTCAGCACCAATATTCAACTTTTCCAAAGTAGAAATAGGACAAATATTTGTACCTGAACCTCTATAAATCATAACATGAGTGACGTAGAAATCTTCACACTTCACTGTAATGTAAAGGCCCCGGTTATGCCCTGTACCTTCAACAGGCAATTCATCATTAGAAAAGCTGATCCGATTGACCTCGAAGATTTTTCAAACCATTTTCTCAAGTTGGTTGATTGTAATCTCCCTTGACACATATGATTCATTTAATACCTTCAGTAAAACATCACGATTCTCCTTGGAGTGGAACAGCAAAGATAAAAGGGAAATTTGAGCAGGGGTTTTCTTCAGCTGGTCTAATATTGAATACTCTGGCAATTTTATCTTTTTCAAAAATTCTTCGGCTTCTTCTTCGGTGATAGGCTTTTTGATAGATGATGGTCCACTCACCGTTGGCTTGGACTTTCTTAAGCTTTCAGGCACGAAACATCTTCCTGACATAGTCAAGCCCCTTACCTCATCTACATCTTCCACAACTTCTTTCCCATGATAGGCTATCACAGTCCGCCCATAATTCCAGGGAACTCTTTTCGTATCAACTATCATAGGTTGGGTCACCGATTTGAGGACAATAGGCACTGCTACCGCTTCTTTCACCGTCAAGATGGGCTGACTCATATCTCTCACCACTGTCAACTTAGGTTTATCCTGACTTAAATCAACATACCTTCTGGTGCCCTGTACTGTGATCAAGGGTTTTTTTGTGCTTTCTTGGGCTTTATCTTCTCTCATTCCTTCCTGGCTCAATGACATTGTTTCCAAAGACTCCGCTACATTCACCGATTTATCCTCAATGGTTTGTATCTTGACAATAGGCTTATAACCCCTCGAAGACTCTTTCCCATCATATATCAATTCTAATATATTGGCTTTAGCATGGGTTGGCAGGGGATTCTGGTTAATGATTGGACCCTCCGGGGCCTGGACCAGCATCTGATTTATGTCGATTAAATCTTGGATACCTCTCTTTAAATGCCAGCATTTCTCGATATCATAGCCTGGCATATCAGAACAGTACGTACACCTTAAAGAATAATCGAGATTCTTTGGCGGTGGATTTGAAAGCCTTCCTTGAATTGGGCTCAAAACCTTCAACTTTCTCAACCTGTCAAACAACCTAGCATATGACTCCCCAAGAGGTGTGAATTGATTTTTGACCGCCTTCTCCTTCTTATACTCAGGCCTAGGCTGAAAACTGGGTCTGGAGGGGTTTCGGTAATTTAGTGGAGCGAATGGGCGATTTTGTGGAGCTTGCGCGCGCCATTGCGAGTAAGAAGGGATTTGGGCATATGGCTGCGCGCTATATACTGGGTATGGTGGTGGTGGAATGGAATATAAAGGGTTTTGTGAAGGGTAGTAATGGTTGGGAGGAATATATAGAGCTTGGGTGTAGACTTAGGCTTGGGATTGGGGGTAGGGGCGAGGTGATCTTTTGGGATAGGAATGGGTTCCACCTACGACGGTCGCTACATCCTCTTTCTTCTTTTTACATCCAAATGCGCCAGATCCACCTTCAATCTCTTGTGTGGTGGCCTTTAGTGCGGCAAAACTTACTATTCGGTCGACCTTAATTCCGTCCTCTATCATCTCCCCCATTTTGAGGACTTCCATAAAAGAATTTCCCATTGCCGAAAGTAAATGTTGAAAATAGGTCTCGTCCTGTGCTTGAATGAAAACTTCTACCAACTTACTTTCTTTCATTGAAGGCTTTACCCTGGCGGCCTGTTCACGCCACCTTATCGCGTATTCCTTAAAACCTTCAGTGCTTTTTTTCTTCATGTTGACCAAGGATTTTTCGTCCGGAATTAGGTCTATTGAACAAATTCAGAAGCCAAATTATCCCAGCTGTTCCATTTATCGATATCTAGATCGATAAACCATTCTGAGGCCAAATATGAAAAACTCTCACCAAAAAAGGCCATGAGCAGTTCTGCCTTTCCTCCTGCAGCCCTCAACTGGTTGCAATAATGTCTCAAGTGTGCAGCGGGATCACCGTGTCCTACATACTTCTCAAACTTAGGCATCTTAAAACCGGGGGGAAGATTGATGTCTGGGAACATGCAAAGATATTTATAGGAAACTCTCCTATAATCTCTGATCCCTTGCAAATTTCTCATAACCTGCTCTAAACTCTTCAGTTTCCGGGCTATGATATCCTGTTCCTCTGCTGCGATAGGTTTCTCCATATCAAATGGAAATGCAGGCGACTGAGTGTACCCATACGGTTCATTCATTTGCAAAGTAGGCTCCGGGGCATAATACTGACTATCTGAAACCTTCAGTACTGGCTCATTGGCAGACCTACGAAGCCTCTTTGTGGGACGCACAATGTATATGGGAGTTTCATATGGTGGCGGAGCCACGAATACCGGTGTGATCGATTGCGCTGGCTGAGCAGCTGGTCTTGATTGGGGAGCTGCCAAGGGCATACCAGAAATGTCAGGATAATCATGTCGCGGAGTGAATCCTGGCGCGTGCTCAGGTGACTCAGTAGGAGCCAAGAATTGCGCCTGAGAGAGCGGTGGCCAATTAGAGATATTTCCAAGATCTTCAGGAAGCGGAGTAGGAGGCATTCAGCTAGCCCATGCCCAGTGTAAATCTATCAATTGTTGCCTGAGCCTTACTACCTCATCATTGTGTTCAGAACTTTCTTCCCTGTGATCCTGATCCGGGTCAATGAGCGAATTTTCAATCTCCCTGCTAGCCATGGTGAGCTTTGCTTTGGATCTAGTGAAGTATGGGTGACTAGCCAAAGTACTGCAAACCTACCACTGTTATCTGAAAGAACATGCACATCAAAGACGAAACCCATTAGGATTAGGGCACACAACAAACATGGGAATCACATTGGTAAAATTATCCTAAATTCATATTCATTTCTACCAGCTTTTGAGGGTGGAGAGGTCATTTTAACATCATCCTGATTTTGTCTACACTTATTTTTATATTCTACGTTCCTTATCATTATTATTTTTATTTTTATTGTTTTCGTATCCATCTCTATTTTTTTTCTTTTCTCTCATTATCTACCTTTATTTTATCATTCCTTATGGCTTTGTTTTTCTTTAAAAGAGGAAAAATAATGAAAAACAACGAAACAAAATGATTAGATCGAACCCAAAAGTGGTTGCCTACGTATCATGTTGTACATGAATCAGATCTTGCTTAGTTCGGGCAGCATGTGCATAAACATTTTTTTTTGCGAAAACAAAAATAAACAAACGAAGGAAGAACGTAGCATCATAACATTTTGAAGAAATAAAACAACAAATACGAAACAACATTAGAGACCCCTAATACGACGTAGGTGAAGTTACTAATAAAGACTCTAATACCAAAAACAACTTAACTTCGACTTGAAACCGACACCACCCTACAATGACAGACACATAAAAGACTCAAACTGAATAAAGATAAGAAGTGCTCTTTCAGACTGGTGCTCTGCGTGATGACCCTGGCTGCTATGGACCTGCCTCTGAAGTTCTCTTTCTCCCATTTAAACTTTGTAACATATTCTGGAAAGACACCTTGATATCGAGGAGGAAGCTTCGGGCCCGCATTCCTGCTTCATGAGGAGTGCACTTGGAAAGATTATTCTGACACCTTTCTACCATCTTGAACAAATCTGCTAACTGCACTCTCAGCGTTTCCACTTTGGACCTTACACTTTCATCCTGATGGTCGTCTACTATACATTCTTCCTATATTCTCCCTCTAAGCTGCACTGGTAAGGGTTGACTGATACCCCGAGGGATAGATTGAAGTCAGACCTCATATCCCTGAGTGTGGCCCAGATTATTCAAACTTTCTTTGAGTGTGTCCACACCCAGCTTTGTTGCATGCTTCCAAAACTACTCGTACTTGCTCTCACTTAAGGCTTGGTCCTTGAAGTACTCAACATTCTTCAGAAGATTCACTGCTGGTGGCACGTCCTACAGCCTACCAACTGGCGTATTACCCTAGAAGGACAGTATGGTCTAGTGCAATTGAGTCCTAACATAACTAAAGGGAGCTGCGTCTGACAACCCAACAGTATTATCTTTGGTCGAAGCCACAGATAAGTCCACAGGATATTATCCCTAGTTCTTGACTCAAGAAATTCAATCCAAGCGTCGACTCTCACGGGTAATGAGAATTTATCCAAACGCAACCTGAAATCCATGGCTTTCACTCTATTGGGAATAAAACGATCTACCACGTCTGATCTAACTAAAGAAGGCGCATGCAAATGCTCTATCACCCATATCTGCAAAATCAGGTTACTGCCCTCAAAAAATCTACTTCCCCCCTTCACTTCGGTTAAAGCCTTATATATTTCTGTTAAGATCATGGGTATGAGAGTAAACCCGCCCTTTTGATTAATGTCGTTGTCTTTTTGATCCTTATGAAATAGGGCCATCACCACAGATTGCAAATGGGTATTAATACGACTTTCTTCTAGTGGAAACACTAAAGTACCTAATAAAGCGAGGGTGAAGACTTCAAGACGCTTTCTCTCCCACTTCTCCTTAGTAGCATGAAATTCATTCCAAAAGCAATCAAAACCTTCCGAGGGCCCAAATCTAGCGAACAAAAAATCTAAGGAAACCTACGAATCACTTAAACAACCCAAACGGATACCCTTACTTTTTAAACCACAAGACTGCAAAAATCTCACGCCAGTATGATTTCGTGCTCGAATCATATCCTTCTCGATATAGGGCAAATGCAAAAAACCGGATATTTCTGCCAAAGTAGGAGTCATTTCACACTCTCCAAACCTGAACACCAAACTACTTGGATCCCAAAAGGTCAACAAAACCTCTATTAAATCTGGACGAGGGGCAACATGCAGAAGTTTCGTAAGATCACCTAATATTTTAATCAGTTTCTGTTGATCAACATAGTTAAACATTTCCCACCATTTGATTAACTTTTTGGGCACCTTGACAACCATCAGAACTCTAGATTTGGTGGACAAATCCATTCTGTAATAACACAAAGACGTTATCTCAAAAATTCGACAGGAGTAGAAGATTCCCAACCCTTGGGATTTTTGACGCAAACATATGTCAATGGGACAGACCACATTCAGGACTCCAATTTGCCGAACAGAAGTACTGAGCGAAATCAGTCTTCTTGGCAAACAACTCTAGATTGCGAGGCGAGAGACCTAAGCTAATACTAAGACAAAGGCCAACACAAAAAATTACTGGGCCCACCGAGGGTTGCCTACGTATCCCAACCCAAGGGAAGGGAATCAGGTATGCGTTGTTCATCTAGATTGGACAATTAACGATTAATTAATACATTGACCCTAACTTACGAGACACTACCAAAAACAAACGAAAAAAAAACTTTTCGATTTTCAGCTAGACACTTTAACTAAGACTGACAACACCAATTATGAAGAAAAAATCTTTCTGGTATTTTGTTTTTGACAAATAAGTAGAAGAGGCAAACAAAACTTTTTTTTTTCGAATTTACGGTACTTTGAGAAGACAAATGCAAAACGAAAAAAAATCTTTTTGAGTTTTTGGATTGTGAAGAACCAAAGCCATAAAGAATTCTAAAATAAACTACGACATTCCTCTTTTTTCATTCTTTTCGACTCACTTTTTTTCTATTTTTTTTTCTTTTTCATTTTTGCCTATGCACCTTACTCCTAACAAATTTTTTTTTCAAAAATCAGTCCGTCAAATGACCACGTTACACTTAAAAATATAACAGTTAGCACGTAGGGATGCTTTAGAGAGGAGTCTCCTACAAAGGGTCATGGGGGTCCCGCTAGGTCTCCGTATGATGCACATAAGCATGACCTAAACGCTGACCTACATTGTGGTTTACTAACATGGCTGTTCGAGGGAGCGTATGGTCGATACTGGCTGCTTTGCTTTCCACCTACTCCATAACACCGACGGCTACCCCCCTAAAATAAGGGTGACTCAACTACAGGTTGTGTACAACACGTGTACTACGGACTTGTTGCGGAAAGAAGGCCGGGGAGTGGACTCATGATGACAGATATAAATCGGTAACACATAGGATAAATACTATAAACAAAGAGCACGAAAAACACACAAAAGTGAAAACCATAACACAAACAAAATCACAAACAATGCTTATACACTCGCAATGTCAAACAACGCCGATACGACTCCAAAAATAGCTTGAATTCTGAAAACTTGTCATCTTCCCCAGCAGAGTCTCCAGAAGTTGTCACACCCCTTTTTTGAACATACTCCAAAAGATTTATATTTTTAAGTCTGAAAAGGTTTTATTTATTAAAGTGACAAAGATGAAAACTTGTTTTGAAAAAAAGACTATTTATATTCTTAATTCAGAGTCGCCACTTGGCATAATTCGGTGTGTCAAGTCACCTTTGGAAAATCCTTTTCGAAACCATTTGACACTTAAACTGGTTTGCAAACAGGGATTTCGGTTAAGGAATTCTGTTGACCGAGGGGAAGGTGTTAGGCACCCCTCGATCCCGTGGTTCAACCACGGTCGCTTGGGTAGAGTGTATCAACTATTTTGGCATTACGAAATGTACAAACCACACAAAAAGCACACACAATACAAACCACACAAAAAGCACACACAATAATCAAACAATAACAAAACAAAACAAAAATGTAAAGTCTAATCCAATTATTACAACCCGAAATAAAATACTAAAATAACCTAGACTAGTCCTAAACCATGCTTTACCCGATGCCTCGGGCCTTGATCACGAACATCCTTAGCATACAAAATTCCTCGGGGCATTCTCCGGTGAATAAATATATACAGATACTTCGGGGCATTCCCCGGCCAAATTATACAATTGAATTAAATACGATAAACTAGGAAAGAAACATTCACACGCACATTCCAACATTCAACCAAAATAACAAGTTTTAAAATTTGCCTACCCGGACCTATATTGCCTATCCGTTTCAACCCGTCATAAATCTATCACGATACGTACCAACAATAAATCAAATTAAATTGAATCTATCCTTTTGTCAATTTTTCAATTCCATCCCCGACTTTCTTTCTATCCATCCATTAGAACATGATCAAGTTTATGCCTTAATCCACCAAAACCAAACAACCAAGCATCATGATCATAACATCAACATAAACAAAATCCAACAAAACCATAATCACACCACTCGTAATCGCAACTAATCCAAACAACCAACCAAATACATATATATATAAAAAGACGAGTTAAGAAATGGACCTCGATAGAACATTTTGTCGATAATAAGGAAGTCCAAAATCCGAAGAACCTCGAATACGAAACCCCACAACGAACGAAACCAACTCGAATTGAGAGAAATCCAAACCCGAAACTGAAATCGAACTTAAATTTCAAAACTAGTACCGAGCTCGATGAACCAAAACAGAAATCGCAATAAAAGAATCAACGAGTTTGAAAATCCGATGGACTCGTCGGAACAGTAACCAGAACAGTGACTAGGTGTTTTTCGGTGGATTTTGAACTAAAAAAAAAAACAAAGACCTTTTGCTATGCCTGAGCTCTAGTGCGTTCGGCAGCAATTGGAAACGGAGATGCGATCCTTAAATCTCACTCTCCAGTTCGATCAGAGCAGGCGACGGTGCTGGTGAGCGTTGCGGCGGTTGGTGACATTGTCTTCGTTTATGAGGTCGCCAGAGACGTGGCTGGCGCGGTTGTTGGCAGCGTCGGAGATGAAGGGTTGGCGTGGTTATTGCCGTAGCTATTTGTTGACGGAGTCGGAGAACGGAGGGAGCCAGAGGCGGAGAAGGATAGCCGGCGCTGAGCTGGCCGGCGTCAGCCCTGGATGCCGACGGGGTCGTTGGTCGATCGCCGGCGAAGCGTGTTGAGAGAGAGAGGGTGAGAGTCTACAGAGAGTAGGAAAAAATTCGGTCCTTTTTTTTTTACTGGTGATGCCAAAAAAAACCTGCCCTCGGTATGTGTGTATCTGTGTATATATTGTATTTTCCCCTTCCTAGTCCTTTTCTTTTTGGACAAGAAAAAAGAAAAGGGGGGGCGGGGGGACGTAGGGTAGGGTTAGGTAGGGGTAGGGAGGTGGTTTATTTTGATTGGGTAGTTGTTAGGATAAGATAGAATTAGTTAGGATAGGTTTTGTTAGGGATTTGGTTATTTATTTTTTGTATTTTGTGAGATGTAATCACGTGGGTGAGGGTACATGATATGATAAGGTAAAAATGAATAAAATCGAACTTTTGAGGGGGACAAAATTATGTGTCTACAAAGTGAAATTTAGCCTTTTATTTTTTGAGTTTAAATTTGATGCACCGTCGATATATTTTCTTTTTATACCATCATGTGACTTTTACCTGTTATAACAGGTCATTTATTTTTACTATATTTTTAACTGAGAAATGGATGACCTGCTATAACAGATAAAAATTACTTTATGATGTAAAAAAAAAAATACACTGACAATGCACCAAACTTAAATTCTTATTATTATTTTTTTCTGTATGAGTCTAAACTAATTCTTGAGAGCAACAACTCCTTTTAAAAAAAAAAAAAAGAGAATAGTGACATACAAACAAACGGACTGAGCGTTCTTATGAACATAGTATACTATAAGATGAGTACCTATGACAACAAAACTATGAATTCGCAACTTGTCAGACCCTTTTTTAATTAAATTTTCTTAGTTGAATCAGTGAATATGCTGAATATTAAATGATTTTAAAAAGATTATAAAAGATCTTTTCTGTCTTATAGTCTAAAAGATATCGTTTTGGAGCGACAAAAATTAAACACAAGAAGTTTGGAATGGCAGATACTTCTTCTAATCTAATATAAATGAATTATTGAAGTCTGATATATTTAAAAAAAAAAAAAAATGTAAATATTAATCAGATGATAATTTAACAATGTTGCCCTTTTAATTCTTTCCGGACTTTTCTTAAAAATAGAAGTAATCATTATTTGATATTTAAACATAGTTGAAGACTTCATTAAACAGAAGGGTTATTTTAGATAAAAACAATTGATAAATCCTTAAATTTTATAAATTCATTTATATTGAATCATAAAAAAAAATGTCTACAATTCATTTATATTAGAGTAGAACGAGCAGTATTTATGAAAGTCGACAATTAATTAATTTCAAGACCCTACGTGAGTTGTGATAGATTCATGTTTACTATCGATCTCTAAATTTGTACAATCAAAACCAGAAATGGAGGCATTTATAATGCCAATTAATTTTGATAGCAATCTTTTCTACTTTATTTTTTAAAATTGACGTGTCTAATGAATAAGAAAAATGTTGTCAATTTACATCGACGAAAAAGGGGAAAAAAATTGACATTTTCCAAAACTATAGTAAAGCCTTACCCGGGCCGGGTATAGAGTTGTCGTGTCATATTTATTTAAATTCAATACTTTTAATATGAATTAATTTAGGGATTGTTTGGTAGAAGATATATATATATAGTAATTGATAATCTTTCGTTTGATACATTTCATGAATAATATAAACATTGTTAATTTTAACGCATACAAATATAGCATACACTTTATTTGGTATTAGAAATATCAAGGTTATTAATATATGTATTAGCATGATTAAAGATATAATTGCTTCTGAAAGTGTACAAAGCTAAAAAATATGAAGGGTATTTTAACAAACGAGTAAATTATTTTTAGAAATCATGCATGTTATTTTCAGTGCATCAAATCAAAAATAGATAAGAAAAATAATGTTATGAATGTATTCTTGCGCTATTAATTCAAGCATTATCAATACATTCTATTTAGCATTATTTTTTTCATGTAATAACATTATTTTTATACATCTTATACTTGACGGTTTCTTAAAAATTAAACTCAAAAAAATTATTTTAAAATTTGTATCCAAAACCAACTTGTGTCATGGGTTACTGAAAGGCATATACTGTCGTGTACGATGAAAATTAAATTGGAGCGAGATTTTTTCAAAAAAAGAGAAGAAAAGACATGAGCTTCACATGTATACCAACAATATATATATATATGCTGTAATGTAAGCTTTCTTGTACATTAAATAAAGGAGAGAGATCCAAAAAAAGAAAAAAGAAATTTACAACTCACTAAAGCAAGTGGCGCTTCATTTGAGTCTGTCTCTGATCAGGTCTAGCTGGACAATTTATTACGAGTTGCAATCTAGGATCTTAATTTTTTTCATGTTTGGTTTGTTAAAATAATTTAGAAACATTTTCTTTAGGATAACAAATTCTACAAATAGTATTTCATTGATTATATATTCTCTGTCCTCCGACACACCTCATTTGTAACTAATATGACCACGATCGAAGACTCATTTGGGGAGTTAGCAAATTACCTTTAGGACCCTAGCTAAAAGAAGCCTTTACACTTTGTGATGATGAGTATATATATTCAAGAGGAAAAAGTCTATGAAGTTGTCTTTTATTTTTGTTAGTTGCTTAGATTGATTTTGAAACCTTACTTCTATCTCTTCTTCCCTTGAAAGATTTGATCACTGCTGAAAATATAATTAAATAATTAAAGTTTGCTTTCTGTAACAGCTTAAATTTTTTGATGAGATGACCACTCACTTCAACATGATATCAGAGCAGGCAAAGGTCGGGCCTGGGATCGAATCTCAACCCGCACGTGAGGGGAAGTGCTCTCTCTAACAACTTAAATTTTTAGATTAGATGGTTACACGTACAATCCTCTTTCATCATGTCATCTTCACCGCATACCCGCCACCTCACGCCCCTATTCTCACCTTTACAGAGGCGGAGCCTGGATTTCAATTCAGGGGTTGAATATTTGAAGAAACCTAACCAAGGAGTTCAACACCTACTATAGAGACATAAAAACTAATTTTAATCATGTATAAATGATATATTTTTCCATCGAAGGGTGTTCGGACGAACCCTCTCCAAAAGGTTGACTCTGCCCTGCCTTTACCTCCTATATTATTTATCTAGATTATATACATATATTTCTAGACACCATCTTCACATCATCTTCAACTAAAGGTGTCTAATGGGCCGGGCCGGGTCAACCCGTAACCGGCCCTCCCATTCTACCCGGGTTTCGGGCCGATTACGGGCTGAGTTTGGCGTTAACCGGCCGGGCCGGGGCGGGCCAAACAGTAAAAAAATTAAAATCCACCCGAAACCGGCCCACTTAACCCAATCCGGTCAAACCCACCAAAACCCGGTCAAACCCGATTAAAAACCGGTCAAACCCGTTTAAAATTTCAGATTGTAGTGGTTGTAAACTGGCAAAATTTTCTGCCTTACCGTTTAATAAAAGTGTGTCTTATTCTGTTGCTCCTTTTGATATTATTCATTCTGATGTATGGGGACCA
The DNA here is from genome assembly GCA_030864225.1 of Capsicum baccatum var. pendulum. NCBI lineage: Eukaryota > Viridiplantae > Streptophyta > Magnoliopsida > Solanales > Solanaceae > Capsicum > Capsicum baccatum. Next base: position 256,686,586 of record CM061559.1, on the reverse strand, counting down.
GCGCCAGTTTCCACTAAGGGTGGATCGACCTATTATGTTTCGTTTATAGATGACTATACTCGTTATACCTGGGTGTATCTTATGAAACGCAGATCTGATTTCTTTGGCATTTACAACAACTTTAGAGCCCTTGTTAAAACACAACATTCGGCTGTGATAAAGTGTTTCAGGTGTGACTTAGGGGGTGAATATACCTCTCATGACTTCACTCAGTTACTTGCCTCTGATGGTACCATACACCAGTCATCTTGTACCGACACTCCTGAGCAGAACGGTCTGGCAGAAAGAAAACATCGTCATATTGTTGAGACAGCACGCTCTTTACTTTTGTCTGCAGAGGTTCCTAGTATTTTTTGGGGAGAAGCAGTCCTAACTGCTGTACATGTGATTAATCGTATTCCTACTGCATTGACTTCAGGGATGTCTCCGTTTGAGAAACTATATGGTCACCCGCCGAATTATTCTGCATTACGAGTTTTTGGATGTACTTGCTTTGTTCTTCGTCCTCATGTTGAACGAAATAAGTTAGGGTCAAAATCAGCTATATGTGTGTTTTTGGGGTATGGTATTGGACAAAAAGGATATCGTTGCTATGATCCTGTAAGTCAGAAATTATATGTTTCACGACATGTCACTTTTTTGGAACATATTCCTTTTTATTCCATTCCAGCTAAAACCCATGATGTGACAAAGTCAGATATTCGGCTTATTGATCCCTTTGGGATTGACATAGAGGTTCCAGTTCCGGATTCATCCATGCCATCTGGTGTGCCACCTGATAGTGCTTCAGCCTCGCCTGTGCCTGAGTCTGCTCCTTCGACTGTTGAGACTGGAGACCCACCACCTCTGAGGAGGTCTACTCGACCTTGTAAGTCCACCAAACTGCCAGATTTTTCCTATTCTACATATTCAGCCTCATTTGCTTCCTTTATTGCAAACATACATCATTTGTCTGAACCTGAGTCGTATAGAGAGGCTGTGTCTGATCCTCTTTGGCAGAATGCTATGGCTGAGGAACTTGCTGCTCTTCATCATACACATACATGGGATTTGGTTACTCTCCCACCTGGTAAGCATGCGGTTGGTTGTCGATGGGTGTATAAGATAAAAACAAAATCTGATGGGTCTGTTGAGCGATACAAGGCGAGACTTGTGGCAAAAGGGTACTCACAACAATATGGTATGGATTATGAGGAGACTTTTTCCCCCGTAGCAAAGATGACGACTGTTCGCACTATGATTGCTGTTGCATCCGTTCGACAGTGGAAGATATTTCAGATGGATGTCAAGAATGCTTTTCTGAACGGTGATCTCCACGAGGAAGTTTATATGACTCCTCCCCCAGGTATTGACCACCAGCCAGGTGAAGTTTGTCGGCTTCGAAAAGCTTTATATGGTCTCAAACAAGCCCCTCGTGCTTGGTTTGAGAAATTCTCCACTGTTATTACTTCCCTTGGTTTTGTCCCGAGTAACCATGATTCAGCATTGTTTGTTAGATATACAAGTGCAGGGCGAATTCTATTGTCCTTATATGTAGATGATATGATTATTACTGGTGATGATCATAGTGGTATTGACTTATTGAAGCATGATTTGGCTCATCGATTTGCAATGAAGGACTTGGGCTTGCTGCGTTATTTTCTGGGTATTGAGGTGGCTCAGTCTAAGAAAGGGTATCTTCTTTCTCAGACTAAGTATATATCTGACTTGTTTACACGGGCGCGTCTTTCTGACAACAGGACTGTAGATACTCCCCTTGAAACCAATGCACGTTACTCTCCTAGTGATGGTGTTCCATTATCAGATCCGAGTCTTTATCGGACTATTGTGGGTAGTTTGGTTTATCTTACGGTTACTCGTCCAGATATAGCACATGCAGTTCATGTTGTTAGCCAGTTTGTTACTGCTCCTACTTCTGTGCACTGGGGAGCTGTACTTCGTATTCTAAGGTATCTTCGTGGCACTCAGTTTCAGAATCTCTTGTTTCCCTCGACGTCATCTCTCGAGTTGCGAGCCTATAGTGATGCTGATTGGGATGGAGATCGCAATGATCGTAAATCCACCACTGGTTTTTGTGTGTTTCTTGGAGACTCTTTAATCTCGTGGAAGAGCAAGAAACAAGATGTTGTCTCTAGATCTTCCACGGAGGCTGAGTATCGTGCCATGGCTGTGACTACATGTGAGATTATTTGGTTACGTTGGCTTCTTGCAGATATGGGGGTTCACATTTCTATGCCTACTCCCCTGCATTGTGATAACAAAAGTGCGGTACAAATTGCAAAGAATTCTGTCTTCCATGAGCGTACGAAGCACATTGAGATTGATTGTCACTTCACCCGTCATCATTTGCAGCTCGGGACCATATCGCTTCCTTTTGTTCCATCGTCTTTGCAGATTGCTGACCTTTTTACGAAGGCTCAGTCGGCGTCTCGATTTCGTTTTTTGTGTGACAAACTCTCAATGCTTATTGCTGTTGCATTGTGAGTTTGAGGGGGGATGTTAGCCCATATGTTATTGGGCCTTTAGTTTATGGACCTTTAGGTTATTGGCTATGTATATATAGCCTCCTTTTGGTTTAGTCAGTTTTTATGCTTTTCAGATTATATTGAAAACCTTAGCCTTTCTTTCTTTCAATAAAGTTCTATTAACAAGAATCAAAAGTGAATCTTTGCAAAACATCTTGCAAATCCAATGTTTTGCCTAGTTTTGCAAAAGCATCAAGAATTGGTCGAAACCCTTTTTCGATTGTGTCCCACATTGTCCTCTCTAACAAATTTTGGAACTTTGCATGGCTCATTATGGACATAGTGGTCTTCCTATGAAGCTCCCATAATTCATGATCAACATTGAAGATCCCATTTCCCAAAATTTCAAAAATCTTACGAAATTCAGGTCCCTTTGGATAGTTTGAGAAGTTTTTACTAAAGATATGGTGAATATTTGCAGGATCACAAGTGAAAAACATGTCCACATTTGCAAAAATAGGACCTTTGAACTCATAAATACCACCATATTCTATAAGAACTTCAGTCATATATTCATGAATACGATAAAGATTGGCAACAACAGCCGGCAACTCCCTAAGGATTGGCCAATTTGTTGGTGCTGATGTTTTTGACCTTCTATATAGGATGAACCATATAATATAAGTAAAACAAAAAATAAACAAGAAAAGAAGAAAATATTCAAGTAAATCCATTTAGTGTTAGAAGTTTTTTTTTGACTTATGTATGTTAATTCACTAAAACCTTGTAGAGTTTTATACAAGTGTTGCTGAATTTTGACCACAAGTTTAATAGGTCCCCAATTTAAAGAACCTAAGACAACTAGCTAGTTGATGAATTTGATTTTGATGTTGATTGTACACGCTATTGATAAGGATTGGCAACTTCGCTTATAAAGTCATGACCATTTAATGTTTCAATAATTGAGTGTGAACAATTTTATCCAATTACCTTACAAGGATTTGTTACGTTGGTCTAAATAATTGGTCCAACTAACTTTTCAGGATAAGCATTGTCTGATTTTGATTTTTCAAGATTTCTTTAGGGTAAAACGAATAAATAGTTTCATCTTTCAAGAGAAATGTGAACCCCCATTTTGAGCGGAAGATTTATCGAAAACTCTCCTCTGCCTCACAAAAATAATGATAATATCTACTCTGCAAAGTGCTTTTCACTTATCTCCGTTTTCAAGTGATGAGAATATGGGTCATGTTGTCAGTACTCTCTGATCAAGAAACTGTATTCTAGAGTAACGGTACCTCAAACACCAACGATTTCATCAAAATGCAGAAGTGAAACAAATCACACGACTCTATTTAGTTGTTTGTTAGAAAATATGCAGACGAAATTCAAATATTTGATCCAGAATCCTCTAAATTTATAAAATAACTGTTATTGTGCCTTATCAAAAAAATCGTAATATATTTAATATCAAAAGGTGATAATCAACTTAGATCATTTCTCCTCTTATAATATATATCAATTATAGTGAATGTCTATCAAAATCAATTGGATGTCTATCAGGATTTGATGTATTTTTCTTTTAGTGTGAAACTAGGGGCAAATTCAAAAGCGGAGCCAGACTTTAAAGTCTGGGGTTCGAAACGCTATTCACTATTTCACTTCACCCACATCTTAAAACATCGACGATGAACAATACACTTCACCCACATGTTTTTAAGCCTTTCTATGCCTTTGTTCCAACTTCGAAAATCATTCGGTGTGAAAGATTCTAATACTGTGTTGCAATCACAATTCACAAAATACGAAAAATATATGTTGCAACAGAATTGCAGAAACAATTCATACTAAAACACTTCAACCCAAAATCTAAAGCAAAATTGAAAATCTAATCACAATTTATTGGTTGCGACTCATGAATTCCGATGCAAAACTATGAGACTAGCAATAAGCAATCTAGCATCTTGGAAAACTGAAAGAGAAATGGAAACCAGAACCTTGCTTAAGCAAATAAAGAAAAAAAACAGCATATATTATGGCAGTTTTCAAGACATAATCTTGATTGTTAAGTTCAGACAAACTGTAACACCCCGTATTTTGGGCTAGAATGAAAATTGTTATTTCAATGCATAGATGATCCAAAAGCCATAAATCCTATGAAAATTTTTCATGTTAATCAGTTAGGTAGTGTGAAAAATTGAATGAGCTTTCCGTCGATATAAGATTCGCCCAAATTCGATACCCGGGCAAGATGTTATGGCTAATTTAAGTCCTAATCGTAAAACACCGTCATTTGGTGCTTGACGCGTTGTGGAGGTGGTCTATTTAATAATTATCAAATTCCAGCAGCCTAGCGCGATTATGGCGCGTCGCGCTGAAGTTCCAGGTCCCAACTAGTGGGACAACGCGATGGCTCCGCATCGCAGTGACCCCAAGAATCTCAAAGAATTCAAGATTCAATCGTGGGTTTTTGAAGATAATTAGGGATTTAAAATCCCTAATTCGTAAGCTTCAAGAATCATTCATTATTTTTCGAAATAGAGGCACGTGGGGTTTATCCTAAAAACTACATGGGCTTGAAATTATTAAAGCATGATTTAAATGTTTTGATGCATATATTTTATGGGGGTTTTGAAAACTATATTATTGATTATGCATTTCGAAAGTTTCAATGCTACTATTGCTTTGGCCTTGTGGTCTTTTCCCCTAAATTGATTTACATATATATGTATATGTATGAATTTGAGATTTAAGATTGTTGAGAGCAAAAATTATAAACTCCCTCTCTCGTATTGAATTAAAGATTATGGTTTTGTAATTTGAAAGATGTTTTTGCAATATCCTGGCATTTGAACATGATTTGAAATGGTTGAGAGGGTGTTTCTTGATATCAATATGTTCTTGTGTATATGAGAAAGAATTACATGTGTTTACATGAGGTTTGAAAAAAAAAGATTCACTGAATTGAATTATTGAAATGCTGGTCTCAAAACTTGTGTTTTAAATACAGAGATTTATGATGGACTAATAATGGCTCAGAGATATGACTTGCAAGTCAATGGTATGACGATACCATATGTATTTATGTCATAACAGAGTATGTTTTCAAAGTACGTTTTCAGAGCATGTTTTCAGAGTATGTTTTCAGAGACCACATATTTGATAGAGTTTTAAAAGGGGACTTAAAAAAGGTTAGGTGGTTACCCGAAGAAGGCGCGAGTTCAAGCAACTCTTAGCCTGAAACCGTATTTGCCGATATGGGTAAATTATTATTGTATGCTGGCGACGGCTATGTGGCGTAGTAGATTCAGAGACTCCGATCCTTGCGGCACACTTGGGTTGGGGGCTTGGCTGCCGAGTTAATGGCAGTTTCCATATAACCCATGAAATTTTTCAGAGTTGGAGGGTATACCACCTAGCGCTGAAGTAACACAAATTTCTCAGAGTTGAGTTGATTTTTACAAAGTCTTTAAAATGCCCATGTGAATTCTTACTATATGATATACTTATGAACTGTTTTAAATTGCTCTCATATATGTTGAATAATAAATGATTATTTTGGATATGCTCTGCGTACCAGTACATCTGTATTGACCCCCTCCCCCTACCTCTCAAGTTCTAAGACTCAATCTAGGGGTCCAGATAAGTAGTAGTAATTTAGAAAGCTGATCAGATTGTGCAGTGGTGAGCCTTCTCTATTCCAGAAGGCCTGTCTTTCAATATTATGTCACTTATTTCAGTTTTAGTCTACTGGGGGCCTTGTCCCAATTTCAGACAATTGTCAGATTTTCATGTAGTAGAGATTTCGCAGACTGAGTCAGATGTTATTTAAATGTAGTTGATTTACAATTTCCATACTTATGTTGAATTCAGAGTTGACCATATTTCCGTAGCAGATTATGTTTTGGCATCTTCTTTTATTATATGAATGTTGTGCATGATTATCAGATAGAGAAGGGCGTTACGGGCCTTTATGGTTCGGGATATCCATCACACCCAGACCCTAGTTTGGGTCATGTCAAACTTGGTATCAAAGCACGGTTCATGGTTCCAGGGTGTCTGCGAAATTGCATCGGGTAGAGTCTTATTTATGGGTGTGTAGCGCGCCACACTTATAAGCAGGAGGCTACAAGGCGTTTAGGAATGTTTTCCTTTCTTGATGTTCTAGTTCGTGCAAAAGATTCAGAATATTCCTCTTTCATACTCTAATTCGTGCTATGGTGTCACCCATACGAAAGTAACAGTCATCCCAATTCTTTCCTTACTTTGGTGTGTTCAGATTGTCTCATTGTTGAGGTGAATCAAGTCCAGAAGTTTAGAGTTTAAATGGTATGGTCCTTTCTGATTGATCCATATAAGATTTTAAAATTTTGCAAGGACTTGAGATGAGTCCGTTAGTGCTACAGAGTGTATTGATTCTAGTGAGAACTTTGGTTCTGATGAAATCGTGCTTTTGAGCCTGCGGTATTAAGTGTATTCAGTCCCTTTCAAAAAAATTTATGTTGCAAATGTCATGCTTAAGAGGGAATGAGGTATAGCAGAATGTTGGAACTGTATTTTCACCCGAGTAGTAGTATAAGTTAAAGTGTCGGTGTCATGACCTATTGGTAGTGAGATTAGACCAAGAAGTTGGTGATACGAAGTCACAAGGTTAGAAGTCAGAGTGAGGGTGACTTTTTTGTAGATAAATGTGTTTAGTTAAATAACTGATGTTTGAGGATGATTTGCTCCTTTATAGTGATAGACTAATATGGTAGTTAGTAGCATGTGTGGATTGTATGGTAGTCTGTTGGGCTCTTTCGATTCGCTAGCAACTTGTTGTTCATCTTGTTGTTCTTGTGTTGGTTGGAACTAGGGTTTAGAGGCGTAATGGCAAGAAAAGTGGTAAGGGCGATTTAGTGAATGTATGTATAGCCGAATATTTTGGCATGAGATTGAGTTGGTATTAAAGTGATACGTCCTTGTGTGTTAGTTCAGTAGAAGGTAGAGAAGGAGTTATTAGCTAAGGTGAGTTGTTGTTTGCTCGAAGTATGAAAATGGCTAGATTAGCCAGTAAGTTATAATTATAGATACAAGGTTGTTTGTGGAATTTGAAGGTAGTCTAAATGTACGCTTGGGTAAGTAAGTGTGATGTGAGAAAGTCATATAAGTAGATAAGATTGTATGAGGTGATAAAATAAGATTAAGGTTGACCATGTCTATTATGTGACTCTACCCCCTTGACTTTCTTTCCTTTGGTAGTTGTAGACTAGTACTACTTGTGAGCAGGTATGTAGTAGATTTTGAGGCATAGCAGTGATGTCATGAAGGTGGGTGTGATTATTTCTTGGTTAATGATACTAGTTTTATGGAAGCGATCTAATAGGCTTGAACTGTGCATACAAGAACTTAAGTTTATTTGGTTCGTAATGAAGTATGATGTTGTATGTATGAAGTAGAAGTATGCCAAGGTGATATGAAGTTGCAGTATTTTTCTAAGGCTATTACATATTGTGTGTGGCTAGTGGTGCCATTGAGTTGCTAGATGGAGAAAGACTAGTTAAATGGTATATGATGTTCAAAATAGCCAAGTTAAGGAGTTTTGATAGATAATGTTAAGCCTTTTGATATGATCTTGATTCTCATAGTAGAGAGATATAAGTTTGGAGTCGTGATGCTAGTAAACTATGACAAAAGTGGTATGGGCTGACAAAGGTTTGGAGATATCCATGTTTAGTATTAGAAGAATATGAGTTGGTGAATGTTTAAGCTATTATATAATGACTTTGGGGGCTATAGAAACCTAAGGGTTGAATCTTAGAAGTAGGTATTAGCATTGGTTGCTATACATGAAGATACCGTATTACAGGATAAGTTTAGTTTTATATGTATTGTTATATCCTCGACTCTAGAGTAAAGTGATTTCAGTCTATACCAGAGTGCATATGGTGGTTCACAGACTTAGAGTAGGGAATTAAATCTAAGGGGGAGATGGGAGAATGAGTAATCAAGTCAAGTTTTCAGATGATAATAGATGTGCCAATAAGTTGTGGAATTGGTTGTGAGAAAGAATGATGCTCAATCTATTCTTATTTCAGTAGTTTACTTCAGTTATTCCGATACATGCTCATGCTTTATGTCCAGCTACATGATCATAGCTCGTGTTCAGGCATTATAAGGAATCATGTACACTCCTACTTCCTAGTATGATGAGTTACCAGTTTGTTTAGCAGTCAGAATCGCTTTTCGTAAGTTATGAATTTCAAAAAAAATTCAGATCATGCAGTTCATGACTCTTGGGCACATGTGATACCCTTAACGATCAGTGAAAATTCTGATTTATATCAGGTACGTCCTCAGATTAGATCTCTTTAATGAGTTTATGCCGTGAGTGCTCTACTCCTCACGCCTCAGTAGGGTATCAAGTTGTGCTTAGTACTTCCCTTATGTTTCGGATTTCGGTATCCCAATTTTTCAGTGACCTTTTTCCTAAGGTCGAGATAGTGATGGTGAATAGTTGTCTAGATGGGAAAGAGTAAACAGTTTTTCGTTGATGAAAGATGGTTGTGTGCTTATTTGAGTTAAGGTAGTAATTATGGAGTAAGATTGAGGCCAAGTCTTTGATACATGTCAAGGTTAGTTGAAGTTTTATATGTTATATTGGGGAAAAATTATTGTGTGCTTGTTTTATGTAAGTCCATAAGTTGAGAGAATTTTGAGGTGAAGTTTCGTGTATGGCTTGGTTAGTTGAGGATATTTTATGTGTACCATCTGAATAGTGCAGGGAAGTTGTTATGGATAGAAGTATTAGAGAATATGAGAAATATGATTTATAAGTTGTTATTTAGAAGTGCATTTGTGGGTAGGAAGGTTGGCTTCAATGCCATGTTTGTATGCATATGAATGGATACCTTGAGTGTTTGTGAATGTCTAATACGAAGTTGAAGGTGATTGTTGGAGTGACAGTAAGAATTATGCAGGAGGTAAGGAATTGTGAAATGCAGAGTGTGCTAAATTCATGATTCAGACTAGTACTACAGTATTATGTGGTGTGGCTTGTGATTTTGAGTTAAGCTTAAAGATGATGAGGGGATTTAGTTCAGTTTAGACATTAGTAAATGGAAATATCAGTGGCTATATGAGAAAAATAAATGGAATCAATGAACATGGTGTTAAAGGGGAAAGTATAGTTGAGAGAGTATTTTAGAAGTGTGGCTAATCTCGAAAGTAAGAAGTTGCAATGCCTAAGGTTTGGTAATTCTATCCTAGTTTATGAGTTATATGTCTATATTCCATGATATAGAGTAGTGTCATTGTTGTGATTCCTTAGTTGGATGTCTTGTGTAACTCATGTTAGAGATTCTTTGCTCCCTAATGCTACTAGCACTTCTTTAGAAAGAATCTTGAAGAGAAACTCCAGTTAAGTATAAGTATCCAGTATAATTCTGTTTAACAGTCAGGCAAACAAGTTACGGTGGTTTTCCACCTTTTCACCCAATCCTACTATCCGAAGTCTCATACGTATGACTATTCCAAAAAGATAATCTATTCCATTCGTGTAAGTTGTGAACTCAGTTCAGTCCAAGCATCATGTTTCAGATTCAGTTATTTAGTCATGACTCAGTTCATAAAAGTTCAACACATTATCTTAAATTTTTTCAGCTATTTTAGCTCAGACAGTGTTATACCTTTGTACGATCTAAATCTTGTTGCCTCATGATTCGTACCTACAAAAGTTATCACTTCCAAATTCAATGTATGTGATTTGAGCATAAACACTTCGGTGGGAATCATAAACTTTCAGTATGAATCGGCTCTTTGAAGCAAGTAAAAATCAAGTCAGCTTAGAATTCAGTTTCACGATAGAAGTTGAAATATTTCAGACCAGTTTATCCTTTCTTAGAAGACACATCAGGTCCGCGTTATTCCATACCTTTAAGCTTCAACATTCCAACCCATCATTCGGGGACGAATGATCCCAAGGGGAAGATATTGTAACACCTCATATTTTGGGCTAGAATGAAAATTGTTATTTCTATGCGTAGATGATCCAAAAGCCATAAATAGTATGCAAATTTTCCTTTTTAATCAGTTAGGTAGTGTGAGAAATTGAATAAACTTTCCGTTGATATAAGATTCCTCCAAATTCGATACCTGGGCAAGATGTTATGGCTAATTTAAGTCCTAGTCGTAAAACACCATCATTTTGGTATTTGCACGTTGCGGGGGTGGTCTATTTAACAATTATCAAATTCCAGCAGCCTAGCACACTTATGGCGCATCGCGCTGAAGTTTCAGGTCCCAACTAGTGGGACAACGCGATGGCTCCGCATCACAGTGACCCCAAGAATCCCAAAGAATTCAAGATTCAACCGTGGGTTTTTAGAGATAATTAAGAATTTAAAATCCCAATCCGTAAGCTTCAAGAATCATTCATTATTTTCCAAAATAGAGGTACGTGGGGTTTATCCTAATATGGGCTTGAACTTGTTAAAACATGATTTAAATGTTTTGATGCATGTATTTTATAGGGGTTTTGAAAACTATATTATTGATTATGCATTTCGAAAGTTTCAATGCTATAATTGCTTTGGCCTTGTAGTCTTTTCCCCTAAATTGATTTACATATATATGTATATGTATGAATTTGAGATTTAAGATTGTTGAGAGCAAAAATTATGAACTTCCTCTCTCGTATTGAATTAAAGATTATGGTTTTGTGATTTGAAAGATGTTTTTGCAATATCCTGGCATTTGAACATGATTTGGAATGGTTGAGAGGGTGTTTCTTGATATCAATATGTTCTTGTGCGTATGAGAAAGAATTGCATGTGTTTACATGAGGTTTGAAAAAAAAAGATTCATTGAATTAAATTATGGAAATGCTGGTCTCAAAACTTGTGTTTTGAATACAGAGATTTATGATACACTAAGAATGGCTCAGAGATGTGATTTGCAAGTCAATGGTATGATGATTCCATATGTATTTATGCCATAACAGAGTATGTTTTCAAAGTATGTTTTCAGAGCATGTTTTCAGAGTATATTTTCAGAGCATGTTTTCAGAGTATATTTTCAGAGACTACATGTTTGATAGAGTTTTAAAAAGAGGCTTAAAGAAGGTTATGTGGTTACCCGAATAAGGCGCGAGTTCAAGCAACTCTTAGCCTAAAAACGTATTTACCAATACGGGTAGATTATTATTGTACGCTGGCGACGGCCATGTGGCGTAGTAGATTCAGAGACTCCGACCCTTGCGGCACACTTGGGTTGGGGGCTTGGCTTCCGAGTTAATGGCAGTTTCCATAAAGCCCATGGAATTTTTTAGAGTTGTAGGGTATACCACCTAGCGCAAAAGTAACACAAATTTCTCAGAGTTGAGATGATTTTTACAGAGTCTATAAAATGCCCATGTGAATTCTTACTATATGATATACTTATGAACTGTTTTAAATTGCTCTCATATATGTTGAATAATAAATGATTATTTTGGATATGCTCTGTGTACCAGTACATCTGTATTGACCCCGTCCCCCTACCTCTCAGGTTCTGAGACTCAGTCTAGGGGTCCAGATAAGCAGTAGATAATTCAGAAAGCTGATCAGATTGTGCAGTGGTGAGCCTTCTCTATTTCAAAAGGCCTGTCTTTTCAGATTATGTCACTTATTTCAGTTTTGATCTACTGGGGGCCTTGTCCCAGTTTCAGACAGTTATCAAATTTTTATGTAGTATAGATTTCGCAGACTAAGTCGGATGTTATTTAGATGTAGTTGATTTACAGTTTTCATACTTATGTTGAATTTAGAGTTGACCATGTTTCCGTAGCAGATCCGCATCTTCTTTTATTATATGAATGTTGTGCATGATTACCAGATAGAGAAGGGCGTTTCGAGTTTTCATGGTTCGGGATGTCCGTCACGGCTAGGCCCTAGTTTGGGTCGTGTGAGAAACGACAAAGAATAATAATCCTAGGCTCCTAGCAATTTAGCATATTCTATTTTTAACTTTTAGATGAGAATTTGGGAAATAAATCTACCGTTCAAATCAAGTTTAAACCTCTTTCCACAAGTTTATTACCACTAGGAGTCAGGAGAACACAAATCTGATTAGTAATTGCATACCTTGGCACTTGGCAGAGTAGCAGCTACCTTGTTTGAAGAAGAAGAAACCCTTAAGATTTTTGAAGAAACCCGTTCGGACATTGAAGAAACATTTTTTTTTACCTTTTTTATTACTAGTTTATGTTTGTTTTTTTTGGAGGCGGGGGGGTGTTTGGTAATTGAAAACTGACTTTCTTTAATTAGTATATGAATTTTGTAAAAGCAAATAAAAAAAGCTTAATTAAAAAGCGTGCACTTGCTGACACTAAGAATTAAAGAGTAAAAAAAAGCAATGCTATTAGTGGGGTTCGAACACCCATCTTTGGAACGCGGAGGTGATGCACCTACTACTGGGCTAACTGCCAATATTTGTATGGAGGTTCGGACGTATATAATTATATATGTTTTCAGAATTTTTTAATTACAAGTATAAGGTCTACGTAAAAGCTAATGGGTTCGGCCGAACCCCCGTGAAGCACTGTGGCTCCGCCCCTGGGCAAATTCCCCCTATAAATAGAAGGGTTTCCTTCATTGTAAATCATCCCTCAAGAGAAAAAATAAGAATCATTGTTTCTATTCTCTCTTCTCTTCTTTTTTTTTTGTTATTTCTTGTTTTATAACACGTTATCAGCACGAGACTCTACCGTCTCAAATTTGAAGGCTAAGGCTAAGGTATTATTTTTTTTATTTCTTCTCTTTTCTATATGGCTAACAATCTTACAAAGTGTGAGTTCGTTGCCCTTCAAAGTTCGGGCAAGAACTATATTTCATGGGTGTTGGATGCTGAAATCCACCTAGATGCTATGGGTCTTGGAGACGCCATAAAGAATGAAAATACAACATCTAGTCAAAATCGTGCTAAGGCTATAATTTTCTTGCATCATCATCTTGACAAAGTTCTAAAAATTGAGTACCTTACTACTAAGGACCCACTCGTATTGTGGAATAGACTAAAAGAAAGGTTTGACCACTTAAAGATGGCCATATTCCCGAAATCACGATATGAGTGGATGCATCTAAGATTTCAAGACTATAAGCCTGTTCATGAGTACAATTCTGCTATTTTCAGAATTTCTTCTCAATTGAAACTATGTGGAGAGACGGTCAATGATAATGATATGATGAAAAATTCGCTCTCCACTTTTCATGCCTCGAATGTGCTATTACAACAGCAATATCGAGAAAAGGGTTTTAAGAAGTATATTAAACTGAGTTCTCATCTTTTTATGGCTGAACAAAATAATGATTTGTTGATGAAAAATCACGAGAACCGACCAACTGAATCTGCACCATTTCCTGAGGTGAATGATGTGCACGCTCACCATGCTAGGCATGGAAAAGGTCGTGGCCCTGGTCGTGGACGTGGTCGTGATCGTGGTCATGATGACCAAGAAAGAAACCCTGTTTTCGGGTGTTAATCATTCATCAAATAAAAAAAAAAGATGAGAAACGTGAAATAATTACTTGTTTTCGATGTGGCAGAAAAGGATACTATTTACGTGACTATCATGCTTTTAAGCACTTAGTGGACCTTTATCAAGCATCGCTAAAGAAGAAAGAGAGAAATTCTGAGGCTAACTTTTTCTCTGAAAATAATGTTGACATCACATGCTTGGATGTAGCTGATTTTTTTCAGCATCCTGAAGAAAAGATTGATCGGTGATGGTTCCGTAAACATGGAAGAATGAATGCTTTTAAATTTTCTTTTGTTGATAAGAGTTAAAGAATAAAGAATCATGTAAAAATAGTTGTTTGCATGAGTATTATTTTTTATTAATATTTATCAGTTTAAATATAATATTATTATTTATTATTGAGTTGAATCAAATTTCAATTTTGTCACCATTTATTGAAAAAAAAAGGGTGATTCATTAATTAAAAAGCAAATTGAGGCGCTGCAAAAGAAAAAGAAATAAGACGTGATTGGGGGTCATGCAGCTATTATAGTTTTTTTTGGTAGGAATAGAACATATATTATATTAACTTAAGGAGGTTTACAAGATAAATGTGAATTCCTATTGATTTTTAGCTCCCTGTGAGCGACTCTAATATTAACTTTCTATAAATATCTACCTTTTCTTTATTTTTATCATTTGGTTGCAAGTCTTCAAGGTTTGCATGCTATATGGAGTTCAACTGTATTTCCCATTTGATAATTGTAACAGAAGCATAACATGGCACGGTTTCTTGAAAACTTAAAAAAACACATTCATCTAGTATTATCTATAATATGGTTATCAAGAGTATCATCTTTGATATGAATTCATCTAAGATGACCTGCTATGCTAGTTTATTAGTATTAATTGTTAGCAAATGCATTTTTTTTTTCTTCTTTAGCAAACTATTGAAAAATAAATGCTAAGCTAAGCACACACTAATTGAATATATTTTTTTTTTTGCTTAGTAAAGTGTGATTAATAATTCCTTATGGTACAAGTTTTTATTTTGTATAAAAATTTAATATATATCTTATTTGGTGTATGTCATTTTATTTGAAGATATGGATAATTTTCAAGAAGATATTTGTTTGATTGATTCCGGCACTACACATACGATATTCAAAGACAAGAAATATTTCTCTCATCTAAACATGAACAAGATTAATGTTACTACAATTTCTGGTAGTGCTAATTTGATTGAAGGCTTCGGAAAAGCCATTATAATTTACCCAAAGGGAACTAAACTCATCATAAATAATGCTATGCTCTCTCCCAATCCGTGAAAATGGTTATCATATAAAGACATTTTATAAGATGAATCTTGAATATCTTGGTATCACCAAGAATGTCTCTGGCCAGACATGTGTTATAGAAAAGTTCCCTGCTTTATCTTCTCGCCTGTATTGGACAAAGATTTGTGCAATTGAGGCACATTCTATAGTAAACCGGAAGTTTACTGATTCCAACACTTTCGTACTTTGGCATGATCATCTGGGACATTCACGATCAATAATGATGAGACGAATCATAGAAAATTCAAATGGGCATCTATTAAAGAACTTGAAGGTTCTTTCGAATGGTAAATTTTCATGCAATGCTTGTTATCAAGGCAAGCTGATTGTGAGGCCATCGCCAACAAAAGTTGGGATTGAGTCCCCCGCATTCTTGGAACGCATACATGGGGATATTTGTGGACCCATTCACTCACCTAGTGTTGGGTTCGAAATCGAGAGGGTGTCATGCGGAAACTTAAAGTCTACAAACCAAGACGGTGATAATTCAGATGACAAATAAAAGTATACTAAAAAAGACACATTATTGATATTATTTGGTCAATTGATCTACACATGAAAACTAATATTAAAAAAAAATATATAAAATTGTTGGGAGAAAATCTCCTCCTAAATAAAACTCTTAAATGACTACATTGTGGATTCTATTATGTTATGGTATGAGAAGAGGGGTCTTGTATTTATAGATATTCAAAACCTTTCCTCCAAGAAAGAGATTAGTCAAATATAAAAAAGAATTATATTTTTTTCTTTCAGGAAAAGTAAAAGTAATTATGATAACTTTTATTTTCCTTTTAAGAAAAAATAAAACTAAATTTTGGTAAGAAAATTAGGGCAAAGACCCTAACAAATCTCTCCCTTTTGGCTTGATTTTCTGGCAAAATATTCTTGATCCTCCTTCTTTAATGCCAATTTGTTTTTTGTGTGGAAAGATCAACGTGTTATTATTTGGCAAAATGGCTTAGCGAACCTCCGTATTAGATCGGTTTTATAAGTTAGGACACTATTACTTACATGTTTGTCATCTGAATTTCTGAACTTACTAAAAAATAATATTTTAAACACTTTTTTATGAGTATAACACACTCTTGCCACATCAGCTTTCACGTCATTTTAAGTACTCTATTAAATTCCACATCATTTTTAAAATACCACATAAAAAATTTTAAAAAAAAATAATTAAAAATTAAAAAAAAAAATAATAGTGACTGATCTTCTTCATCTTCTCTCTCCTCCATCTCTCCACTCTCTCTTCTCTATTACCAACAGAATCAAAACTCACAATTCAATCAATTTTCACAAACACAATTGTATCAAGAAAGCATAAAAACATAATCAACTACAAAATTGAAAAAATTGAGTTATTTATAGTGATTCATGTCTCACTTCCTTCAACCAACAATCCTTTTTTTTTTTTTTCATTTCTATTTATATTTTTCGTATCAATTTTTTGGTGTGTGTATATTATTGTTGTTGTATATTATAGTTACTGTGGGTAACTGGTGGGTTGTTCGTTCGTTTATGGCAAATTAGTATTCATGGAGATGGAGGAAAATCAAAGGAGATGGGTGGTGGGTGTGGCGTTTAAAGTTGTTCATAGTAGAAATTGTAGTGGAGTGTTAATGGATATGGATGTTATGGGGTAATTTAATGGAGAAATTTACCTGGGTTTTTTGTTGTATGTGGGATTTCCAGGATTGGAGCAGAATCCTTCCAAATGAAGGTTCAAGATCACCTTCATGGTATTACTCGTCATTGGTGTGTATATTCTTATGGTTTTTGCTGCTTAGTTATATATATATATATATATATATATATATATATATGTAAGAGTGAAAAAGATACAATCTTTGATAACCCCTTTTGCTTAATTCATGCCTAAAATTTTCAATCAAAAGTAAGAAAATGGAAAATTTAGACACCCTTTTGATCAATTTGGACGAGATAGTGATGGACGGAGACGATGATGAACGAGATAGTGGTGGACGGAGACGACTGACCACCATGTGTAATATTAATATTATTTTAATATTACTTTAAAAAAAAAATTATTTTAATGTAAAAATGACCCCACTCGCACCTCAAGCGAGTGATTACACTCTCCTTGTCTTAATCAACATTCTAATGTCATATAGGCAAAGTCAATGGTCAAAGAGTTTAAAATATAGTTTTTTAGTGGGTTTAGAGATTCAAATAACAAACATGTAAGTAGAAGTGTCCAACTTACAAAATCGATCTAGTACAGAGATCCACTGAATTATTTTGCCTTATTATTTCAAAAGAAACTTTCATCAAAGTTCACTATGAATATTTAAATATACTTTTGTTGAGATTTAACACTATCTTATAATAGTAAGAAGTCTATTAACTAGTACTTTTTATATACATTCTAACTATTGTTGATCATATATATTGCTCTTTTATTTATTGGAGAATCGAAGAAGCTAATACACAGGAGTTTCTCTTGGGCTTATTCAAAAAAGAGAAAAAGATATAAGCAGAAATGTAAGAAGTTATTAAAATTATAATAAATAATAAGTCTAAAATCCTAATTTAAAACTATAATAAGTAGTAATAAGTTTAACGCGAAGAACGTTAAAATTAAATGAATAATGTTTAAATTCTAAATCCAAATCTAAACAACATGTGAGTTACTATTTACTATGAGGCATAAACTGTCTTGTACGATGAAAATTTAATTGGAGTGAGATTTTTTCTTCTTAAAAATACAATTCACATTGTACCAATAATATAGTGAAGTCTAACATCTGCCATGCTGTCTTGTACGTTGAAATAAAGGAGTTATATTTTTAAAAAATATATATATAAAAAAAACTTGGAGAATTTTACAGCTCATCAAGACAAGTGACGTTTAATATGTGTACGATCGTACCTAGCTGAACAGTTCATCAAGAGTTGTTATCAAGCTAGGACCAAGCACTAAGCACTTTTAGAGGTCGTTTGGTAAAATGTATAAGATCATTATAAAATATAATGTATTAATAATATTTGTATTAGTTATGTATGTAGTATTTTTATACATTATTTGATATGATGTATAAGAAATAATACATCTTACAAAATTTCTATAAAAGAAATGTTTGTTTACAAAAATACCCTTCTTTGATTTTGTACACTTTTTTGCAATAATTTTTTTTTATCATGTCAAATATAATTAGTATTGTTAAACTAGTATATAGATGTTTTGGATTAATTGCAAGACCTTCGTCTTTGCGCATGAAATATTACGTCAACGGATTAACATAGTCGAAATAAAAATAAAATAAAAGACGTAAAATTAAGAAATAGTCTCAATTTTTTTTAATCTTTTTAAAGACCCTCGAAACAAAGCAAAAATATATTACAAGTGTTTAAATCAATTATTTATTGTTATAGATTAAAATGGTGGGAAAACAATTGTGAAATGTTTTGAAAAGATTCACTATTGCAAATTAAAATAGCGGGAAAAGGAATGATGAAATATTTTGAGATGAAAATTGAGAGGTATTAAGGTCATTTAAAAAGTTAATGCATTTATTAAAAATTTGGATTACAAATACATAGAAAATGAGTGGTATTAATAATACACACTTTAATACACAATAGAGTGTATAACTAATGATTGCATTAATTATACATTGACTAAAAATTGTACCAAACAAAGTATTCATAATACACATTAATTAATACATGTAGTATTATTTTTGTCAATACACTCTACCAAACGACCCCTTAATATTCTTTTTCAATTGATTTTAATAGAATTGACAACTGTCATTGTGGTAAAAACATAGTACTATTTGAAAGTAGGTTGAAGATAATGATGTACTTGTTGGTACAAGGAGAGGGGCGAATAATTTTAGTTCTCATTCTTCTTCTGCTTATTCTTTGATACTAATTAACAATATACATGCTGAAATTCTACAAATAAAGTTTGAAGAAGATTGAATATATGCAATCTTATCGATTTAAAATAATTCAATCTTTAGAATAATGTGTCTAAGAGAACGAGGACATTTATATATAGTCATATTTCTTTCCTGGTTTTATCTCCTTAATCTATTTTAAAATCGTATTTGCAATACTGCAACTTCACAAAATGATAAAATGCACTTTTATCTATCATTAATCATATTAATTATTTCACATAATACTTATAATGTTTTTTAAAAAAATATTCTCTTTACATTGATGAGATAGTATTAAGGTTTATGTAGGCTCTACCTTTTTTTCAAATTCTACTCGTAAAATTCCATTGATACGTAGTAATTGTTGTTGCCCTTATTTTTATTGATGATTAATGAGTGTCTCACAAGAGGTGGACATGATATAATATGATATCGAATTGAAAATTGCAGTTCAATAGTTTAGATTTTCAAATTTTTAAAAGCATTATATTATTATATCAAACAAATTGGATATTTTTCCAATTTCTTTCAAGGGAACAATCAATACAAGTTATATTCCAATATTACTGAGATAAAAACTTGGAAAAATAAAAGGAAAAAGCTATGAAAAGGATCACAACATTGAGCTCCAAAAGTTGCATATATTAATTTACTCATGAGAGGTGTTTTATTCATTTCAAAATAAGTATCGCTTTAAATTATTTTCAACTATACTTTTGACGTTGAAAAAATAGTTTTTTTAAAAAGAATATTTTCAATTGCTCTAAAAAAGAAAGTACTAAAGTACATAGGGTTAATTTAATAATTTTTTCATCATATTATTATTTTTCAGAACTAATTAGAACAACAATATAATTAAGATGGACGGTGAGAGTTCATATCAAATACATTGGGACAATATAATTAAGATGGACGGTGAGAGTTCATATCAAGAACATTGGGGCCATATAGATGTATGTAACACATTGATTAACTTTAATAAACTAAAGTATAAATTACTAGTTCTATATTTAGCCAGGTCATTATTATAATTGGTAATTTGGTATATGTCTTTTTCATGAAAAAAAGACTTAACATAATTATGAAAATACTTACCAACTTTGGTACAAATGGGATGTAAACAGACATGAGTGACAAGCAACTACTTTCTTGGATCCATTTTAATTATCGTGCCTCCTATAATAATTCATTTAAAATGATTATTATTTTTGAAAATTAAACGATAATTAATTAAAGAGATTAATATTAGATTAAAATCAAAGAATAAATAAAAATAATTAAATTAAATTTATTCGTATCATTTCAAAGACATGTTAAAAGAAAATATGACAAATAAAATATACTGAAAAGAGTAACATCAACTAATAACTTTTTCTTATCCCAATCATGTGGGACTAAACATAAACATCATACGCCATTACTAGAATTTTCCTAATTTAGGCAATCTATCACATCATTTATTTATTGTACAAAGGCTAAACTACTAACAACCTGACTAAGGACTTTTAATAACTTCATTGATTAGTTATCTAAAATTCGGTATAATATTTGATATTTTGTTATTTGTTTTTATAAATATTGAAACCGTATCAAATATCAAGATATATTGAAATGCATATAAATACTATAATATTAAAATCACAATATCAAAAATTTCTATTTAGATATGATATTTTATATCTCTTTTTTTTTTTTTACGTTGTTTTATTTTCTGGTACTCACATTGAAGCCCGACTAAATCCGAATTTGCATGGGGAAGTTCTACATTGGGGAATAAAGTGCTCCCCAACAAAGATGATTCCGTACTTATTTAAGAGAACTCGAACCCAAGACCACTGATTAGTACTTACCACTCCACCATAACCCTTATTAGTTATGCTATTTGGTATCTACCATACAATGCCCACCTTATTACTACTCTCAACCGACTCATATACAGATGGGCCTTTTGGTTTCTGATGGGCTTATATGTTTGAATTTAGAGGCAGATGAGCTTAGGAGTTTCTGGTGGATCTGGCTTAAGTCTGTGTTGGGCTTAAATCATGGGCTTTTAGGGAGTTGGGCCTATAGCTTTTGTTTTGCTGTGGGGCTTGTCTTTTCATTCCTTTTCCTATTCTTTCTTGGAAAAAATACATAAAATAACATACTTAAATATTAAATTATAAAAAATAATAACACTTTTATCAAATTATATTTTGTAGCATGTGTATTTGTATGTATTTGTATTTTTGTAGCAACAGTTTGCAAAAATACAAAATACATATCGATCATAAGGGCAATAAAAATTATATGTATTTGTAATTTTGTAGCAACAGTTTGCAAAAATACAAAATACAACTTGCTATATTATGTAATTATAAAAATTTTGCTATGAAACTCATAATTAACGGGATAAGTATGCTATTTGTGAATTTTGCCCTTCTTTGTTTTCATTTTATTTAAAAGAAGATGTTTATTTGTCTTTAAAGTTTGACTTGATATTTAGAGCTTCTAAAAAAAATGGCAAACACTAATATGTTTGATGCTTATCTAATTGAATTCGGTTGCATGTTTAGATTGATGGATGCTTAATTTTCTAACCTTCAACTTCTTCACTATTTTTGTCAACGTATTAGAATTCAAGTTTATATGTGTTTTCTTTGTTTTCATTCAAGTCATTCTTTAGTATCAAAATTTTCGCCTAGACAAGAATTATTTTCATAAAAACTGAACCTTTATGATCACTATTGTATTATTTTTTTGTAATTTACAGGTCGTAGATGAATTTACAGATGGGAGCTGAATGTCGGTCGGCTTTGAGGAATTTTTTTAGGTAAAAGTTAGGTTTAATTATATTATTTTTATATCTCTGTTTTGAGAATTTTTTTAGTATAAAGTTAAAGTTTAGTTGTATTATTTTGATATCTCTATTATCGTATTATTTTGTTATAGTTTATAGGTGGTAGATAAATATCAATCGACTTTGAGAAATTTTTTTGGTAAAAATTAGATTTAATTAATTAAATTCTCAAAAAAATATTGAATTTAATTATTGTAGTCGTCTTTATTATTTAAACAAATATCTTATTTAATGTAATATTTAAACTCAATAAAATTACGTACGCGAAAATGAGGGATTAATAAAATGAATAATCAATCACTCCACGTAACTCGAAAATGAGGGATTGATAAAATGAATAAATTGTTAATTACACTAAACACTGATATAATATGATATGATAACAAAATAAAAACTCTATATCATAAAATACTACATTTTAAAATTAAAAAAATGCACACTTCCTATGTTGTCAAAATTCTATGGTGGTTGGCAACCCTTTATTTCTTTTCATAAAAATGAAAACAAAAATAAAGTAAACATAAAAATAAAGCTTATCTCAAATTGTGACTCTATTTTTAAAATCCTTTTTCACAAGTTTCCGAATAAAGTCTACAAAAAAAATAAAACAAAAGTTAAAATAATAATTAATACGTAAAAACTATATTTAATACTAAAAAAATAAATTAAAGCTCGGAGAGAATAAAAAATCACGTGTCTACAAACTACAATCTAATTGTTAAAAATATTTAAAGATAAAATTTATAAAATATGCTCAAATTTTATGTCCTAACATATGTTTATCTTTAAAATATAGTTTCAAATTTATGATCAAACGCTGGTCCGTTAACTAATTTATTACACAAAGTCAACTTATTACAAAAGGAAGTTTTAATTTATGGCAGTTTTGTGTGCACGTTATGTCATAAGAAAGTCACTTTTAAAAACTCAACAGTGCAATAAATTTTGGTTGGCCAATGTCTCATAATTTTCAATAAATTTTCTGTCCTTCCCAATCTCATTTATTTGCACTTTTGATGCTTTGATATTTATTAAATTTAACATAAATTAGATATAATTATATAAAAATGTATAAAATCTAATATAAGATTTGAAAAAATATCTGGTAAGTCAAGAAAATAGAGGAATGCTTTGGACGTTAATATATGTATTCGAACTTTTCATGCACTCACAATCCCTAAATCTTTGATCCACCACTAGACGAGATTAGGAGGAGGATAAAAAGAGATTTCAAAAGGTAAGTATTCTTTTTTTGAATTTTTTCTGCGAAATTACAAAACCATATAGTTAACCAAAAGAAATATAATTCATAAATGTGACATTTAATTTGACCTTAATCGACAATTATATTCTCCAACTTTAGATATGCACAAGCAAATACTTAAATTTATATAAAATTAACAAGTTTAGATGCATTATTTATCTATAATCTATATCTATATCTATAATCTATAATCTATATCTATAATCTATAATATATTAAAAGTGTGAAGCTTAGAAAAGTGATTTGAACTTTTTGTCCTTCATTAAAAGACTATCCTTTAGACAAAACTGTTTTTTTAATTATTTTCTTCAATTTACTATTTAATTATTTTTATTATATTAACTAGACTCCTAAAATATATGGGACTTCTAAAATATATGGAAGGATAATCAATTAATATTTTTCTTTATACTAATCAATTAGAAAAATACTCCTAAAATAAGACTCTATTAAAAAAATACTTTTATAAATATTGAGATGCTTGTTAAACTAAAGAATAAGTTGATTTACTTATTGAGAAAATATGTTTGATGCTTATCTAATTGAATTCGATTGCATGTTTAGATTGATGGATGCTTAATTTTCTAACCTTCAACTTCTTCACTATTTTTGTCAACGTATTAGAATTCAAGTTTATATATGTTTTCTTTGTTTTCATTCAAGTCATTCTTTAGTATCAAAATTTTCGTCTAGACAAGAATTATTTTCATCAAAACTGAACCTTTATGATCACTATTGTATTATTTTGTTGTAATTTACAGGTCGTAGATGAATTTACAGATGAGAGATGAATGTCGGTCGGCTTTGAGGAATTTTTTTAGGTAAAAGTTAGTTTAATTATATTATTTTTATATCTCTGTTTTGAGAATTTTTTTAGTGTAAAGTTAAAGTTTAGTTGTATTATTTTGATATCTCTATTATCGTATTACTTTGTTATAGTTTATAGGTGGTAGATAAATGTCGATCGACTTTGAAAATTTTTTTTGATAAAAATTAGATTTAATTAATTAAATTCTCTAAAAAATGTTGAATTTAATTATTAAGTCATCTTTATTATTTAAACAAATATCTTGTTTAATGTAATATTTAAACTCAATAAAATTACGTACGCGCCTCGGAGTATATAAAACCAATCACTCCACGTAACTTGAAAATGAGGGATTAATAAAATGAATAATCAATCACTCCACGTAACTCGAAAATGAGGGATTGATAAAATGAATAAATTGTTAATTACACTAAACACTTATATAATAAGATATGATAACAAAATAAAAACTCTATATCATAAAATACTATATTTTAAAATTAAAAAAATGCACACTCCTATGTTGTCAAAATTCTATGGTGGTTGCAACCCTTTAAAATTATACACAAATAAAACTTCATCTAAATAAGTATGAGTTTAAATTTTATGCATTGTAAGCACCATTAGGTAACTTTAACCTGCTATAGCAGGTCATCTATTTTTTTTTATTTTTTTTATTTTTTTTAAATAAAATTAAAGAACTGATTTTACTTTTTTCCTCTCGCATTCCTTAAAATTCTCTGTTTCCATCTAAAATAATTGTTTCTTTTTCTCTCTCAACGTTTCTTCTACCACCATTACTCTTATAGAATTTTCAATTACACCATAAGTGGTGAATTTTACATGCTAATGAAAATGTATCCAAAAGAGTTTCTTTTTACTATCTAAGCTTCACGTCTCTTAAACCAAAAGTTGTATTAACTACTTTGTCATTCGCCAAAAGGTATAGTATTTGATGGTACAATCTTTTCCTAAAAGTGTTTTGCTGCATCTTTCCTGTGACGTTCAAACAATTAGTATCTGAACCAATTACAGCTTAATGAAGCTTAACTTCTAATAAGCTCTCACTATCAACGATTAGATATGTTATGCTAGTGAACAAGAAAAGAATCTAGAATTTGTTTGAAATGTATGATGACATACCGCTAAGAAGAAGAAACATGTCGTAACTTTTGAAACTTACTTCAAAAATTATTTTTTTATAAGGTCCCAACCTTCAATGCTTACTTGAATCGATGAAGCATACAGAAATATTCATAATTGTATTAAATTTGGAAAAGAAAATAATTTGGCTATGAAAATAATTTTGGTTGGAATCAAGTAGGATTCTACTTGCCATGAATATTCTTTTTTTTTTGGGTATATTATTGATATTTTTTCTATAATTTTTAAAAAATAGATTATTGTGATTAAATATCACTAAAATTATCTGATGGTGTAAAAAACTAATACACTAACGATGCATAAAATTTAAACTCAATAAGTATTTTACACTTTAAATTAAACTCACTCTTGGTAAGTTGAAGTGTATTACCAATTTTCATAAATTTGTGTTATACAGAAAAAAAAATGTTTTGGTCCCAAATTTTCTCCTTTTTTCCATCTTCATTTATTTGCATCATTGAAATTTCTAACTTATCTTGGCTATTAATTTATAGGTGTATGGGCTTTTCAGAAAATGCAAGATATGTATTATTCATTAAAATAATACTCCCTCTGTCTCCTTAATTGATCATTTTATTTAAAATAGTTGTTTCACATTCATTATTCACCTTATTAAATAAGAAAAATATTAATTAAAATTTTCTCATATTATTCTTACTATTAATTCTTATTGAAAGTATTTACAATTATTTGTAAAGTTTTAAGAAATTTTTTGAAGGGTAAATCAATAAAATTAACCTTTTATATATGATTTTTTAATCACAATGTAAACTGAAATATGCCTAACTAATATGGTACAAAGGGAATAACGCATAAATTTTACTATAGAATTTGGTGAGGTATTTCTCATTTTTTGTACACTCTTTTATATAGAATTGTCGAGCTGAACCTACGAATTATAGATCGAACTACGTTAAATAATTGTGTCTCTGATATATTTCTCTTTTGTTTACTTAGTGTAGTAGATTCACCATGAGAAATATTAAAAATTCAGTTAATTAACTATCTGAACTTTCACTTCTTTTTTTTTTTTAATGAGGAGTCAATTCTCATTTTATAATTCCCTCCTCTATTTCCTCTCCCTCTACCCCCCACCCCCCCTTTTTTGTTTTCCTAAATTGATTGACCATACTATTAAAATTGTATTATTTCCTACTACAACTACTATATAGTATGGTACCCCCACCCCCACTCCCACCCCACCCCCACTCCCACCCCAAATTAGCCTTGCCTTTTAAAATTCTTAAATTTTAATCTATTTCTATACTATAAAACCCCATCAATTTTATCAAAGATTTGCACTCAAAGGCTTACTATTTGGAAATCTAATACAAAAGGCTTCATATGGTATTTTTCTAAACCTTTAATGTGATCATAATAATACAAGCACTTAGTTCCACAAATCTTTCATATTTTTCCATTATTCTTTTCCTTTTTAATAAAGAATTTTGTTTGTTCTTGAATGTTTATCAAAAGAGCAAAGAATAAATAGACAGATTCTTTTGGATTTGATTGATAGGATAGATGGTTTGTTATTTTAAGAGTTTTTTATTACTTTATTTTTTGTTTATTTGATGTTTCTTGCATTGAGAATATTATAGTATTTTGTTGTAGTTATTATATAATTTATCATACTTTCTTTAGCATTTTATTTGGTTTCTTCTCTATGTTTGTTTTCTTTTTTAGAAGTGCTTGGTAATGTTTTTTCGTTAGTTTTGAGAATCTTTCTGAAACACCTGATCTTTACTTCAAAAAGTAATTGTAAAATTTACGTATACACTATCCTCTAAGATCTTATTTGTGGGTAGGGGTCTTTGGACAAGGGGTTCATTTGAACCCCTTCGGCAAAAAATTGTGTTATGTATACATAGTTAAAATTATTTTTTATGTATATATAGTAGATGTCGACCTCCTTTGGCTAGTTCATAGGTTTACTTCTAAACCCCTCAGTGAAAATCCTGGTTCTATTGCCACTGAAAATCCTGGCTCTACCGTCATTGTTTGTGCGATTATATTAGGTATGTTATTGTTGAAATTATTATTATTAAATATGCCTTGAAGTTATCATCAACACTGATATAAATGTTTCCTCTTTAATTCATGATATGTGTGTGTGTGTGAATAGGTGAGAATATAAGTTGTTAATAAATTTGCTTGTTCTTTAATTTCCCTTTGTTTTAGGGGGAAGTTAAATAAAAGTCTTTTGAATAGGATGTTTGGGTGTTTGTTGGAAATTGATTCATTTTTTGAGATCTAAGGAAAAAAAAGTTTAATCCAAGGGTGTTAGCCAAACAAATGAGGTGACCTTTTAGGAAACTAATATTCAACTCTCAAAAAATGTTAATAGGTGAATTCTTCACATCTAGTTAATTAGTTTTGTTGAGTAGAAGTTAGTACTTATTAATCACATATCACAAATTTACCATATCCTCAACAAGGCTCCTGTCAAGCAGTTTTGTGCTTTGGTCATCATGATTACTATTACATAAGTTAATTCTTCTTTCATAACACCTACGACATCAGATGGCTATGGTCGGTATATCTTTGAAAACTCAGATGTAGAGAATAAACGAATTTCTCAAGGACTATTTAGGCCACTTTAGTGCAAACTAGAAGGACCAGAGCCGTTGGATCATGGATGTTGCTCTTTCCTTAGCAAGCACTCTACAACATTATATTGTAATTAGATACGTAGAAATTATTCATTCTAGTAGTTCTTTTGTTCATGTTGTAGTTATACTTGTCTTACTTTTTTTGCAGACACCAAACCAACTTGGACACAATGGATGTTCTTGAATACTCTCTTATTCCTTTGATAGTCTTATGTTTCACCTATTTGACATGGTATTACTTTAGAAATAAATGGACCAAAAGTACTTCAGCACCAACAAATTGGCCCTTAGTTGGAATGTTGCCTGGATTTGTTCACAATGCTCATAGAATTCATGCATTTTTCACTGATATTCTCTTAGAAACTAGTAGTAATTTTGAGTTCCGTGGCCCTTTTTTCGCGAACATGGACATGTTATTCACTTGTGATCCAGCAAATATACACCATATCCTTAGTAGAAATTTCTCAAACTATCCAAAAGGACCTGAGTTTCATGAAAGATTCGATATATTAGGAAATGGGATCTTCAATGTTGATTCTGAGTTATGGGAGATTCATAGGAAAACCACAATGTCCTTAATGAACCATGCCAAGTTCCAAACGTTGTTGCAGAGGAACGTGTGGGACACTATAGGTAAAGGTGTCGTGCCAATTCTTGATGCTTTTGCAAAACACGGCACCCCTGTTGATTTGCAAGACATTTTTCAGAGATTCAGCTTTGACATGATTAGCAAATTATTACTTGATCACGATCCCAAAAGTTTGTCCGTAGACCTACCTCATGTGCCATGTGAAAAGGCATTCAACGACATAGTGGATGCAGTTTTATACAGATACGTCTTGCCAGAAAGCTACTGGAAGTTGCAGAAATGGCTTCGAGTTGGTAAAGAAAAGAATTTAATGAAAGCGTGGGAGGCTATCGATAAATTTATATATCCTGCCATCTCGAAGAGGCAAGTGAGGCTGATGAATAACAACATCAAAGACGAAGATCATGACTTTGACTTATTCACTGATTATGTTAAAGTATACAATCAGTGTACGAAAGGAGATAATGCTAGTAAGTTGGGTAGCCTACAAGATTTTCTACGAGACACTTTCTTGAATTTGATCTTTGCTGGTAGAGACACGACGAGTACAGCTCTCACTTGGTTCTTTTGGCTCTTGGCGAAAAATCCCTTAGTAGAGAAAAAGATCAGAGAAGAGATTCAACAACAATTGCATCTAAAAGAAGGCGAAAATCTCAAGTTTTTCAACATAGAAGAGTCGAGAAAATTGGTCTATCTACATGGTGCATTGTGTGAAACTCTTCGACTATTCCCACCTGTTGCAATTGAGCACAAATCTCCAGTTGAACTTGACGTCCTCCCAAGTGGTCATCGTGTCATCCCAAACATGAAAATACTGATATCGTTCTATACGATGGGGAGAATGGAGAGTCTATGGGGGAAAGATTGCTTAGAATTCAAGCCAGAGAGATGGATTACTGAACGAGGAGGGATCAAACACGAACCATCTTACAAATTTCCAGCGTTTCTTGCGGGGCCACGGACTTGTTTAGGGAAAGAAATGGCATTCATTCAGACGAAAATGGTGGCAGCTACCATCATATACAATTACCAAATTCAGTTAGTGGAAGCACAAACAATTATGCCAACTGCTACTGTTGTTATTCGAATGACAAATGGTTTGAAGGTTAGACTTAGTAAAAGGGTTGTATGAAAAAAGTTCATTTCCTAGTAATAATTGTGTTAAACTGATATCTACTAAAGTAGTTGTAACTAATTGTTGTATTTCTTTTCTACACAACTTGATTGTTATATCTTATTATTGTTGTAATTCCTTTCGTTCTTAAGATCAATCTAATTTACATACCTTTAAATCACATTGATAAACTCAAATGTATCATTTTTCGAATAAATATTAATACATACTTTATCCTTCAACTTGTAAAGATTTTACTCAACCGACAAACTTGTAAAAGTGAAAAACTTGACAATTTAAGCAAATTTTCTATGGCAAAAAGAGAGGAAAGCGAAAAGAAATTATAAAGTACGGCACATGTTCACGTGGATGATGATATAACTTAACAAACAAATTCATAAAGCATGTTGACCCAAAACGGAAAATACATGTCATGTGTTTGAGACTGACTGACTGAGTTTGAACATGATATGATGAATATTGAATTGACATTTTTGATACGTTATTTATTTATTATATGTTATTGGCATATCCCCATACATGTTATATTGACTTTTAGGAAATGCATTTTATGCATTCGTAATACATGAAAAAAAAAAAAAAAAAAAGCTTAATATACATCTTCAACTCCTTAAATTTATCAGTAAGCTTCGCTTCGATACTCCAACTAAGTCTCATTAAAGTTGAGCACCTAGATACATATTAAGGTGTTCTTATTAGACACTTTCAATTTATAATTTGAAAAACAAACTGTTAAGCATCTTCTAAAGTGTTTATTACATTGTTAAGTTGATCACATTAGGTATATTATCTCCTTTTAAGTATACAAATAAGGTATGTTATTCCTTTAAATAAAAAATAATACTTCCTAAATTTCAAAATAATTGAATTGTTGGAGGTATGACACAACCCTTAAAAGGGTTCAATGAAAACTCATTTCCTAGTAATAATAGTGTAACTGTGCTAAACTGATACTCCCTCCGTCCCAAATTACTTGTCCCAAATTTTGTAATTTGATTTCCTATTTTACTTGTCCTTTTTCATTAACAAGAAGAGACAATTTTTTTTCCATGTTTTACCCTTTGCATTAATTACTTTTTCTTCAAATTAAATTATAAACATCATTTAATAGGGGCACTATGGTAAGCTAGCCATGTTATTAATTATTTTTCTGAATCAACGTGTCATCTCAATTTGGGATGGATAATTTGGAACGGAGGGAGTATCTAATAAACTAATTGTTGTATTTCTTTTCTACTTTTTTATTGTACGACTTTTTAATGAATTAAATCAACAAGATTTTGGTTCGAGTCCAAAATGATCAATTATTTAGAGCTTCAATTTCTACTTCTGTTTGCAGTAAATTTTTAATTTATGGACAATAAACTCAATTATATACAGAATTTTAAGAAATAAGAATTTTATTGATAAATAATGTGGTACAATTTTGTTTTGTTAGTAGCTATTTTTCTAACGTATGATGATCTCATTATGAATATCTCATGATTTTGTGGGATATTGAAGATGACCTTTTCAGAGACAATATTTATTCCTTAATATAGGCATAATTTAGAGTAGTCTCTATACGGTAGGTTTAGGGTAATTAGCCTCCAAAAACTCTAACATAATTTGGATTCATGTTGTAGAGATCCACAAAATTTTGATGTCTATGAATGCCCCTACTTCAAGACTTGCCGGCATGTAGATTTGATAAAACTCAAAGACGAGTCTTGAAGTACTCTTTTATCTTTGTGATTTTTTGGCTCCAGAATTGCAGATCTGGGTTATGAGAGAAAGATGAAGGACATATTTGGTCCTACTGAGCATGTCAATTTGTTATCAATAGAATTTAATTTATGAAAAATAAACTTCAAACACAAATAAATTATAAAGAAATTAGAATTTTACTGCTGAACATGTGGGTACAATTCTATTCCTCCTTTATTCTTCTCTCTTGATTTTCTCCATAATTCGAGAACAGTCAACAACATATTTCTTGAATGTGTAGGAAGATTTGAATTTATTTCCATGGTAGGAGGGCTTGATTTCTCCAATAATTCGAGAACAGTCAGTAGCGTATTTCTCGAATGTGTAGGAGGATTTGAATTTATTTCCATGGAAGGAGGTCTTGATTTCTCCGTAATTCGAGGATCGTTATACCATATTTTTCGAAAGATTTGGATCTGATCTCTATGAAAAGAGGTGTTTATAAAATTTTAGGGTTGCCTTTTAAGGGAATATTTGCTCTTTTATATAGGCATAATTTAGGGTTTAGAATAGAATAGGTATCAAACTAGGTTCAAGGTAAAGTAGCCTCCAAAAACTTTAAAAAATTGAATTCTTCTTGTAGAGTCCACAAAATTTTGATGTTCATGGTCTAAATAATCGATTTTGATTCTTCATGTTAGTATTGAAGCGGAACCAATACCCCCAAATGCAGCCCGTCTAGCTAGCTCCAGAAAGACAGAATCTGGATATAGAGACAACAACCAACAATGATGGTAAGATACGTTTTCCAACCCAAAAATTACTTGAGAAATCAAGATTTTCACCAGCGCAATGAACGAGGGTCCAAACCCTACAAATGTAGTTACCTAACTTTTTTTTAACAATAAATAGCTTGTTAGGTATCAACAATAAATTATAAAGCATGACACAGATTCACGTGGATGATGATATAACTTAACAAACGAATTTGTAAAGCGTGTTGATCCAGAATGGAGGAAACATGTCCTGTGCTTGAGATGTGACTCATATCTCAAACACATGACATGTTTCCTCCATTCTAGGTCAACACACTTTACAAATTCGTTCGTAGTTACATCATTAGGGATGAATATGATATGATAAATATTAAATGGACATATCAAATTGAAATTTTTGATACCATATTTTAATACTACTCCATGTTATTGACATAGCTTCCATCCATGTTATATGGCCTTTTCCATAGCATTTTGTATTTCATATGCTTCAACAATCATAGACTTCCCAATGAACTGAATCAGGAATCTATAGAGATGAAGCAAAGCATCCCTGCTATTCATAACAATCAAATCAATACTTGTCTTTTTTGATTCAACTTACTAATTTGTGAGTTCAACTAAATTGTATGATGACTTTAGATGAATTTGTATACAGCACGCACCTATACATGTTCAAACCAAAAAAGAAAGTGTTAACGGTGGCCAGATACACAAGCCCAATAGCATATACAAGACCCGAAGGCCCATTACATTTATTTTTACATTGTATTTTTATTTTTATTAGTATTGATAAATATAAAAGGACAAAGGGTCTTTCTAGATCTTTCAGTTGAATGAAAAGATATTTTCTCTCTCTGTTTTCTCGTCTCTATGATTGCTAAGGTTTTGTGTTATATTTTAATGGCGATCTCGAGCAGTAATGCTCTAACATGGTATCAAATAACAAATCTTTGATCCTTACGAGTCCCTCTATCTTCCGATACTACCCTCGAAGGGTTTTCTATTCACGTGAAAGTCCGTCGCCGTTATCATTTTGGGGTTTGTCTTCGAAATCAGTTTACACAAGGCCTTACTTCTTCAGGTTGTGAAGAAGGGCGGTAATCGATCAATTTTTTTTTAATTTTGCTTATATACTGTGATTTCTCAATATTTGGTATCATTTTGCGATATTTGATGAAAATCTAGTGTGTATACTCTTAGATTTGCTGTAGTATTCTCAATCTTTACATTTCATATTTTAGTTTGTGTTATCTAGTGAACCATTGGTTCTTGTTTTTCTTGTAATCTTGCAACCGTTGGTTCTTGTTATCATAGTGTCGTTTCTTCCTACCATATTGTTCATATCTCTTGTTGTTGTTGCTGTTTTTGGTGTCAAATAAACCTACATATCTTGTATTCTTGTTGTGTTTGTCGAATTCGAGAGAGGTCCCCATTTGGTCTGTGATTTATTGTGATTTGTGGACTATTTTGGGGTGTGATTTTGTGTTTCCTTATTTTTTCCCGTATCATTTGGTATCAAAGCCGAGTTTGATTTCGTTCCTACGAAGTCAATCTTGGGTTTGTTACTTAGAAAATAATAAATAAAAAAAAGCTGAAAACTGGAAAAAAAAAATCAGAAAAGTTGAAATCTGTCCATTTTTGTTTCTTGGTCAAAAATTGTGTTCTTGTTGTCTTGACCGAGATTTGTTTGTTGTGTGTCTAGATCTAGTAGTGTTCTTGTTTGTTTTATCGTTTCTAGTGTTAGTTTCTTGTTCACTAATATTTTTGAGTCTAGATCTAAACTTGAGCTTAAACTTATTGAAAGTTGTTGTTGTGAACATTGTTGTGGCCGTGTGATATTGTTGTTGTTCAAGCTTGGCTGTGTGTTGTATTATAGATTTGGAGTTGGACGTTGGGTTATTGTTGTTTGTTGTTGGATATTTGAGGTTGAGCTTGTGTTGTTGATGATGGAGAACCCAACATGAACCTTAGAATTCCAAGTGTTGTGTTCTGGGTGTTCTGGGTGTTCTTCACCACCTTCATAACTTGTTGAAGAAAAGATGTTGTTTGATCTCAACACTAAGAAGAAAGAGAGTGGTATTGTTGTCAGTCTTGAAGACTTTTTTCAACCACCCTTAAGCCTTCTCCAATAATCTTCCAAGTTTTAAGGTCTTTCAAGACTTTTCTTACACAAAACAAAGACTTTACAACCACTTCCAACAACCTTCCATGATTTAAGGACCTTTTTTTGTGGGAATAGTATTAGCCAAGTCAAGACTTTTGTTTGAAAATTGAAAAGAGTTTCAAGACTTGTAGTTTTCCTCCACTAACCAAATCTCAACCATCCAAATTGAAAATTGACCAAGATTTCCAAATTGAAAATAACAATTTGTTTAAAAACCACAACCAATACATAGCTACCATGCTATTATTTACTGTTCACATGACAATTTTAAGCTTAAAGTTTGATTTCTTAAGTTTCAATTTGTTGTTTTCTAGTTTCGTTTGTTGATTCCAATTCCAACTTACAAACTAGTGACCATTACTAGATTGTGAGTTGGTTTTGGAAACCGTTCTTTGTGTTTACGTCCTTGTGTGTTTCTTTTCTTATTCTTTAGATTCGTTGTAAACATTTGGTTCACCTCTCAATACCTCATGGAGTACAATCAAGCTTACAACATTTGTGAGATTAAAGTATGAGGAATCCGAGAGGCAAAGAAATAAAGAGAGAGTGTGAGGACCTTTCTTGTACAACTAATTTGTTTGTGTTTTGTAGGTAACTTCTTAGCGACAATGAATAACAAATTCCTAATGCTATCTTGGCCGGGAATGAAACTCAATTGAGCCGAATGAGATTGAAGACAAATATCAAGATGGAGAGAAAGTCGAGGTTCAAAATAAAGTTGTTATGTTCTCGGTTTCTTCTTATTTTATGGGCTATTTTGGAACCATTTTCATTTGATTTGTGCCGTGAATTTAAGGTCAAATTCCTCTCAAGGTGGAGAGGATGATACGGGTACAATCATAAAGATGGATGTTTTTTAGTGTGTTGAATGCAACCTACGGAGTGTACGAGTTAGAGTGTGAAAAGGGCTCAAAAACCGTCCCTCTATTGCACTCCATGGGAGCCATTTTGTTCATTTAACACTAAGGGGAACTTTTGTTATTTTGCCTATTATTGTAATAAGTCTATAAATAGAACATGTTAGGGTTTATTTCATTTGGTTGTTGAATATTAATGTAAGAAAACTTGAGAGAAGGCTCTCTAGGCCGAAAACTAGGACATGGAAAGTATGGAAATACTTGTTAAAGTGTATTGCTTGGAAACGTTGGTGCTTGAGCGGTGGAATCCCTCTCGTGTCTTCGTAAGAGTGTGGTGTTGCTATTGTAAGTTCTAGGGGTCCTTAGATGGAATATGTTTATGGGTTCTTGGATCTTATTGTAGTGTATGTCTCACTTCCAATCTTTACATTTTATGTTTTAGTTTATATTGTCTAGTGAACCATTGGTTCTTGTTGTTCTTGTAATCTTGTAACCGTTGGTTCTTGTTATCATAGTGTTGTTTCTTCCTACCATATTGTTGATTATCTCTTGTTGTTGTTGCTGTTTTTGGTGTCAAATAAACCTACATATCTTGTATTCTTGTTGTGTTTGTCGAATCCGAGAGAGGTCCCTATTTGGTCCGCGATTTATTGTGATTTGTGGATTGTTTTGGGGTGTGATATCATGTTCCCTTGTTTTGTCCCGTATCAAAGTACATTCAGATTCAGAAAGAAATCAATTCTACTGTGCAAGGATCTTCCAATATATCATCCTATTTCACTAGGTTGTGCACACTCTGGGATGAATTGAGCACTTCTTATGTTGGTCCTGAGTGTACTTGTGAGGATTTAGGGAAGTTCATGGAACAACAAAAGTTGTTCTAATTTCTTAGTGGCTTAAATGAAGAATATTCACTCTGTAAGAGTAACCTTCTGATGATGCCTACACTACCTTCCCTTAGTGGTTCTTATGCTATGTTGCAATATGTTGAGAAGCAGAATGAGACATCCTCTCCTATTACTGGGTTCTCAAATGATTTAACTGCCTTCAATACAGTGTCTTAGAACACTTCTGTAGGAAAAGGGTACAATCAAAGATTTAATTTTTATTCTAAAAGACCTCTTCCCTCACCCCTGGCATATGATGCTAGAAGAAATTACCCTGATGGCAGAAAACTTTCCAATCCTACTTTTGGTCCCTCAGCTCCGTCACCTATTTTCTGTAAGTATTGCAAGAAGTTTGGACATCTTATTGATAAGTGTTACAAACTCCATGGATATTATGCTAATTTCAAATTCACAAAAGGCAGGAGGTCTGTGTCTTTTGCATAATCTGACAGCTCCTCAGTCGATCCTTCTACCTCTCATGACAAGATTGAAGATGGTAACTACAAATTGACCAAGGATTAATTTCACCACTATCAGCATCTTCAACAGTTACACAGTACATGTGATAGCAAATCCTCTTCTCCACATCATAGGTCTCATCACCACCCTACTGAGGATTTTGCTCATTTTGCATGTGTGTTCAATCACCCTGCTGTACTGTCTGCTGCTTTTCATGCTAGTGTTGTGTCAAATCTAGGACTAAATCCTTGGATACTTGACTCTGGAGCTACAAATCACATGACTCCCCACAAAAATCTTCTTCACAATATAATCCCTCTATATTTACCTCTGTTAATTAGCCTTCCAAATGGATATAAGTTCAAAGTTGTATCAACTGGGCCACTAAGTCTCAAACCATATATGACTTTGCACAATGTACTCTTAGTCTATTTTTTTAGTTCAACCTTATTTCCATACACAAGCTTCTTTCTCAACTTGAGTGTACTGCTATTTTTACCAAGTCTAACTATGTTTTACAGGGCCCTTCTCTGAAGAAGTAGTTGAAAATTGGTAAAGTTGCACATGGGTTGTACTATTTTTCTCCCCATGTCTCCATCTTTCCCAATGTATCTTGTAGTGTTACTGATTCTACTAGTTGTACTTTTTTTTCACAAAGTATAAATAAAACTGACTTGTTCTAGCACCAAAGGCTTGGTCACATTCCCTTCCACAAAATGAAATCTATTGGTTTATTGACTGGGAAGATTTCTTCCAAACAGTATTTTGTTTATGATATATGTCCTAAATCTAGACAACATAGATTACCTTTCCAACCTAGTTCTTCCACTTCTTCTATTCCTTTCCAACTTGTCCATATTGATGTTTGGGATCCTTATCACACCCAAACCTGCAATGGTTTTAAATATTTTCTCACATTGGTGGATGATTTTACCAAGATTACCTGGACACATCTCCTGTCATCAAAATCTAGTGCTTCCTCTGTCATATAAATATTTGTGACTATGGTACAAGTTTAGTATCAACATACTATTCAAATTTTTAGGTCTGATAATGCTTTTGAACTAGGTAACAGCACTGATCTACAAAAGTTCTTTACTGATCATGGCATTCTCAACCAGACCACCATTCCACACACTCCCCAACAAAATGAGGTTGTGGAGAGAAAACACAAGCATCTTTTAGAGGTTTCCAGATCATTACTTTTCCAAACAAAACTCCCTTTAAAATACTGGGGTGAATGTGTCTTAACTGCTACATATTTGATCAATAGGTTCCCTGCTGTTCCTCTGAATAATATTTCCCCTTTTGAAATGCTTCATGGATTCCCTCCATCTTATAATCATTTGAGAAGTTTTGGGTGCCTTGCGTATGCAGCTACTCCTGTACCTCTTAGGGATAAACTTAAACCTAGATCCATTCCTAGTTTTTTCTTAGGTTACCCTTTTGGTAAGAAAGGTTACAAACCTCACAATCTCTCAAATTTCTCTATTTTTTATTCTAGAGATGTTCTATTCCATGAACACATTTTTACTTATCCTACTTTTCTTATCCATCTCCTTTTCCTACACCTTTTGTATATGTTGAACCCACTCCTTCTGCTCTATTTCCAACTACTCCTTTTATCATCCATTTCTCTCTTTCTTCTCCCCTTCCTCTTAGGAGGAGTTCTAGACTTTCTCATCCTCCTTCTCATATTCAGGACTATGTCTTCTCCTCTGTTATTCCTTCTCCTCTACAAGTTAATTCCAAGGTGTCTAGTGCTGACATACACATGCATGAGCCTTTATTTTACCAGCAGGCTGCTTCTAACCCTGCTTGGCAAGAGGCCATGCTACAGGAATTTAAGGCTCTTAAGGACAACTATACTTGTGTTATTATTCCTCTTCCTTCTAATAAGAAGGCTATTCCTTGTGAATGGGTGTACAAAATCAAACAAACGTCTGATGGTACTGTTGAGAGGTATAACGCTAGGCTTGTTATTAGGGGTGATACTCAAAAGGAAGGCATTGATTATCATGAGACTTTCTCTCCTTTGGTCAAACTCACCCCTGTTAAATATTTCTTATATCTTGCTGCTAAGCATCACTGGACTATTTTCCAGCTGGATGTCAACAATGCCTTTCTCCATGAAGACGTATACCTGAAAATTTCCTCTGGCCTTGATGTTTCTTTCTCTTCTTCTTGTGCAACTTCTTTGATTTGCAAGCTCAGGAAATCCTTATATGGCCTCAAACAGGCATTCAGGCAGTGGTTTTCAAAACTGTCTGAAGCCTTGTTATCTAGAGGTTACATTTCTAGCAAAAATGATTATTCCCTTTTCACTAAATCTTCTGGTAACTCTCTGGTTGTTCTTGTGGTTTATGTTGATGATATTCTATTGACTGGGTTAAACATTGATAAAATGAACAGTCTAAAGTCATTTCTTGATCACCAATTCAAGATTATAGACTTGGGTTTAGTTCATTATTATTTGGGGCTGGAAATAATTTCTCATGATGATGGTTATCTTACGCATCTGCATAAATATGCTTCTGATTTACTAGAAGAATTCCATTGCTCCCAATTCACTCCTGTTGCATCTCCTTTGGAACCATCTGTGAAGTTGGTTCCTGATATGAGTGGGCCTTTACCTGAGCCTTCTGTGTTCAGAAGGTTAGTTGGTAAACTCAATTTTCTGCAGCATACCAGACCGGATATCTCTTTTGTTGTACAACACCTGAGTCAATTTTTACAATCTGCTTGTGTGGCCAATATGAAGGCTGGGATTCATGTTCTCTGGTACTTGCTTAATGCACCAGATCAGGGCATTTGTTTCCCAGCTTCCCCCAATTTCTTGCTTTCTGCATTTACTGATTCTGACTGGGTTGCATGCCCTCTTTCGAGGAGGTCTGTCACTGGTTATTATGTGTTTTTGGTGGATGTCCCATTTCTTAGAAGAACAAGAAGCAACCTACAATTGTTTTTTTCTTCCCCTGAGGCTGAGTATCACGCCTTACGAAAAGTAGTTGCTGAGATTGTATGGCTCTTACGATTGTTTGCTGACTTGGGCCTTCATATTTCTACTCTTGTTCCTATTTTCTGTGATAGCCAGGATGCACTTCACATTGTCAAAAATCTTGTTTTCTATGAACGGACGAAGCATATTGAAATTAATTGTCACTATGTTCGTGATTGCATTGCTGCACAACTCATTTCTCTCCATCATGTTTCTTCTGCTGATCAACTTGCTGATATAATGACTAAATCACTCAGCGGACCCCTTCATCGTCATATACTCTCCAAGCTGGAAGTGCACACACCCTCCAGTTTGAGGGGGGGGGGTTGTTAACGATGGCCCAGATACACAGGCCCAATAGCATATACAAGACCCGGAGGCCCATTTTATTTATTTTTACATTGTATTTTTATTTTTATTAGTATTGATAAATATAAAAGGACAAAAGGTCCTTCTAGATCCTTCAGTTGAATGAAAAAGATATTTTCTCTCTCTTTTCTCGTCTCTATGATTGCTAGGGTTTTGTGTTACAATTTAATGGCGATCTCGAGCAGTAATGCTCTAACAAAAAGAGAATTATATATGGTCCCAAAATTTCTCTCTTTTTTCCATCCTCATTTATTTACACCTTTGAAATCTCGAGCTTATATTGACTTCCAGGGCATGCATTTTATGTATTTGTAACACATGAAAAAAGAAAAAGCTAGATACATATATATTAAAGTGTTCTTATTCGACACATTTAATTTACAATTTAAAAAATAAACTTTTGCACATCTTCTCGAGCATCTGTTACGTAGTTAAGTTGATCACATAAGATATGTTATCTCCTTTTTAAGTATACACATAAGGTATGTCATTTCATTTATATAAAAAACAATAAGTATTTTGCTGATACTTGTCTTAATTTTGTGCAGACAGTATAAGAACAAAGCTGCCTAGAAAATAAACTCACAACCACAATGGGTATTCTTGAATACCCTCTTATTCCTTGATATTAATCTTTTGTATCACTTATTGGTACTTCAAAAATAAATACCAAAAGTAGTTCACTGCCAACAAATTGGCCTCATGCAAATAAAATTAAAATTAAAAGGATATCATTAACGTCCACTTATTTTTATTTAAAAATAAAATGAAAAAGTTAAAAATACCATTTATTTTAAAATAGTGGGAGCAACAATTTAAAATGTACTGTAGAAGAGTCAAAATGTTCACATAAGCAAAGGATAATGCAATAGCTAAACAGTAACAAAATATATGGACCAAACAAATGACAAATCAAACATTCAATTACTAAAATGTCCTTAGAGCCTATCCATTACATGAAACTGCACATAAACTATACAACAGCCCAAGCAGAGCGTACAAATAATAAAGCAACACAGAATAAATTGAAATGACAACAATGTCCTTAAGTGCAAAATCAGGGTCGGCATGCCTGCTTTGGCACCACTTGATTGGCTTCATTGCCATTTATAAGTAAGGATAAGGAGAAAGAATATCTACAAGATTTGATTTTGAGTCCAAAATGATCAAATTAGATTTAAGAGCTTCAATTTCTAGCTCATTCTATTGTATTTTAGTATTTCGGGTTGATTTTAGTTGTTTGAGTATTTCGCAGTTTAGAAGATTGGCTTTGATTCTTCATGTTAGTATTGAAGCGAAACCAATACCCCCAAATGTAGATTCGAATATAGAGACAACAACCACTGTGTTTTTTCAAAACCAAACTTTGTTGTTCAGTATCTTGAACGAGCCATTATAGACACCTAATTTTGTCCTCCCAAAATTAAATTTTTATCCATTTTTTAGCTCTCCTTACTATATACCCTCACCCATGTGATTATACCCCACAAAAATACAAAAAAAAATAATAATAACAAACCCACTAACAAACTTAATCCTCAATTATTCTTTTGTTAACAAAATTAACCACTCCTCCTATCAATTTTGGACAACACATCACCACCCCACACCCTACCCCTCACCCCTACCCACGTGTACCCACTGCCCCACTCACTCTCACAATTTCACTCACTATCTGCATATACCATATATATACACAACAAAAATAAAAAAGAAAAGGGGGACGCACATAGGAAAAGGGGGGGACGCTATTTTTTTTCCTCTTCTTCTTTCCTTCTTCTTCGCACCAAACATCCATCATCTTCTCCACAATTCTCCTCACCAGAACTCACGCACACACCCAGATATGAGAGAGATTGAACAAGAGAGAGAGTTGAACAACGAGAGAGAGAACGAAGCAGAGGTGGGCGTGAGAACTGAGAGAACGCGAGTTTGTGAGTTGGTTACTGTTCCGGCGACAAACTCGCCGAAAATGCATCAAAGCCATCACGAATCTAGTCAAACCCATCGCAATACATCATAATCGGTATTTCTTTGTCGTTTTCAGTCATCACTAAGGTTACCGGAGTTGCGCCGACGTAAAATGGTTCCGTCATGTATTGGAGTTTTGGGTTCTTCTGTTTTGCGTTTCGTTGTCGATGGGTCTTTGGTTATTTCATGGTTTTGATCGAGTTGGCAAGTTCGTAGTCGAGGTTCGAATTGAGGTTCTTCGGTGCGCGGATTCTGCCTTTTTGATTGACTGATATTTGGAATAAAATCGTCATCGAGGTCCAATTCTACTCTTTACCTCTTTTTATTTTATTGTTGATGGTATTCGATGCATTGATTTTAATATTGTGTGTTGGTTGATTCGTGATGATATGAATTGTTGTTATTCTGGTTCGGTACTTGATTTCCTTGATTGTGGATTGATTATGGATTATGTGATGAAATGATATCTCGTTTGAGAATTAAAATTGATTGTTGTGGGGTGGGAGTTCAAAGTTGATAAAATGATTTTGTTGATTTGATTCATTGATATTGAGCGTGATAGCATCATGTCATCGAATTGGATAGGCAAACATAGGTTGGGTAGGCAAAGTTTAGAATTTGTGGTTTTGTTGAATGTTTGAAATTTCGTTGAATGTTGGAAATTTGGCTGAATGGTTTGGTTTTCTCACATTAAAAAAATTGTACTCATTTGGCCGGGGAATGCCCCGAGAGATTTGTATTGATTTATCCGGGGAATGCCCCGAAGTTATCATGTACTTGAAGACGACGCACGATCAAGGCCTGAAACGTCGGGTGGAGAAAGCAATGGTTTGGAGCTTAGTCTAGCATTAGCTTAGAATAGGATTTATATTTTCGTATATTTTTATTTTTTGGACTGTATAATTGGACCGGACACTATATTTTGGATTTGTTTTGGTTTGTGTGTTTGATTGATTGTTTTATGTTTTTTTTTGTGTGGTTTATACATTCAAAATGCCAAAATAGCCGATACACTCCACCAAGCGACCGTGATCAAACCACGGGACTGAGGGGTGCCTAGCACCTTTCCCTCGATCAACAGAATTCCTTAGTCAGAATCTTTGTTCGCGGATCAGTTTTACAGAGTCAAAATCATTTTGAAAAGGGTTTTCCAAAGGTGACTTGGCACACCGGACTATGCCAAGTGGCGACTCTGAGTTTTGAATAAAATGAATCCTTTTCGAAAACAAATTTTCATCTTTTGTCACTTAACAATAAAACCCTTTCGAACTTAATACATAAAATTAAATCTTTTGGATTTAAAAAAGGGGTGTGACAGTTTTGGCGACTCTGCTGGGGAATTATTTCAGAATTCGAGCTTTTTTGGAGTCGTATCGGCTTTGTTTGGCATTAATAGTGTATAAGCATTGTTTGTGATTTTTGCTTGTGTTTTCACTTTTGTGCGTTTTCATGCTCTTTGTTTACAGTATTTATCCTATGTGTTACCGCTTTTATATCTGACATCATGTGCATAACCCGAGTCATTCTATCCGCAACAAGTCTCGAAGCGCACGTCGTGCGCACGAACTCTAGTTGAGTCACCTTTATTTTAGGGGGGGAGCCGTTGGATGTATGGAGTAGGTGAAAAGCAAAGCAGCCACTATCGACCATATGCTCCCCCGAATGGCCTTGTTAGTAAACCACAACGTAGGTCAGCCTTTAGGTCATTCTTATGTGCATCATATTGAGATCTAGCGGGGTCCACATGGTCCTTTGTAGGAGACTCACCTTTAAAGCATCCCTACGTGCTAAATGTTGCATCTTTGAGGGTAACGTGGTCATTTGACTGACCGATTTGGGGAAAACATGGGTTAGAAGTAAAGTCTGTAGACAAGAAAGTGTTTTAAAAAAAAAGGGAAAAGGTGAATCAAAAAAGAGTTTCGTAGTTTTTAGGTTCTTTATGGCTTTTGTTTTCCACGATTCAAAAATTCAAAAAAAAGGCAAGATTTTTTTTAACTTTTTGCACTCATTTTTCAAAATAATAATAATAATAATAATGATAAAAAAAAAAAACATCAAAAAGATTTTACTTTTGTTTCATTTTGCAAGCATTCACAATTCGTAAACTCTAAAAAGATTTTTTTAGGATTTTTTTTATATAAGAAAAATTCAAAAAAGGTGGTAGAAGTTTTGTACATTTTACATAACGACAATACCAAAAAGATTTTCTTTCATAGCTGTTGGTGTCATTTTTTATGTGAAGTGTCAAATTGAAAACTCAAAAAAAAAATATTTTGTTATGTTGTTCATCGCATGTCTTTGGTCGTGTCTTAAGTCAGGGTGCAATCCATTGTTTAATCATTAATTGTCCAATCTAGACGAACTACGCACCCATGATTCTCCTCTCTCGGGAGTAAGATACGTAGACAGCCTATTATAGGTTCGGGGATCTTATTTAAAAAATCCAAAAAAAAAATTCTTCACTTTTCATCTAGAGTAGGTGTTTCATACATGTCTTGAAAATAAAAATACAAAAAAAATCCTTAATAGTCGTAGGTTTTATTTTTGGTTGATCTTATTCCAAAAAATTCAAAAAAAGATTTTTCTTCACTCTTTATTTAGAGTAGGTGTTTCATATACATCTTCAAGAGAAAACTACAAAAGGATTTTCCTTTATTAGTTCCAAGTTTCATTTTCATATGAAATTTAAAATTGAAAACCCAAAAAGATTTTTCTTTGGTAATCATAGGTTTCGTTTTGTATAAGTATTTTACAAGTAAAAAATGCAAAAATAGTTTCGTCAATTCTTTTGACAAATTTTTATTTTTCTTTTCTTTTTAAAGTTTCAAGAAAAAGAAAAAAGAAAGAAAAAGAGTTTAATCGGCCATTTTGGCAAAACTTCACGAATTACGCATACCTGATTCTCCTCTCCTGGAGGTGAGATACGTAGGCACCCTTCTTGGGTTCGGTGATATTTTCAAAAAAAGAAAAAAAAGAGGTTTTGAAAAATATTGAACTCTAACATATTTGTTGCCTCTTGTTCAGTTAGTTTAAAGTGGTTGGTTTGTGGTTTCGTGACTGGTCCTCCATATCACACCAAATCCAAGGAAGGATTAGTTGTGTTCAACAAGGATATAGAGAGTGGCATCATGGATGAAACAAAGAGTCAGGAAATTGAGAGTTTAAAGGAAGAGAATTTGAGACTGAGACAAC
Organism: Capsicum baccatum var. pendulum; assembly: GCA_030864225.1. Taxonomy (NCBI): domain Eukaryota; kingdom Viridiplantae; phylum Streptophyta; class Magnoliopsida; order Solanales; family Solanaceae; genus Capsicum; species Capsicum baccatum. Next base: position 256,641,630 of record CM061559.1, on the reverse strand, counting down.
AAATGATAGGAATGTACCGAGCTTGGGCCAGTGGGCTGCCTCCACCTCCGTTCTCCACTTTTGACCCTGCAAATACCTTGAGTCTTCCACCAAAATCACAAAGTCAGTTTCCTACTATTGTTGATGCACCACATCATGCCTCAGAATCCATTCCACGTCAAATGCACCTCAACACTTCCACCACTCTTTCTTTATCTCCTCAGTATAAGTCTACCATATTCAACAGCACCACATACCGTCTGTACTTTTGTTGCTCAACCTTCTACTAAGGCTTCCACTTTGTCTATCAATCCAATGATTTTGCTTCCCCAGTCCACTAGTGACTCCACATTCAATACTGTTGATGATCATTGGTATACTCTTGAGCCTACAGTTAAGTTAAGTGAATCGCCAAAATTTCTTACTAAGAAGCCTATCATGCCAAAAGAGCCAGAGAAAATGGTTGGGAAAGTGAAGAGTGTAGAAAATGATATAAAAAATTCCCCTGGACTTATGGGCTATGAAGATGTTTCATATAAAAATTGGGGCATGTCTTCAAGTGTTAACCTTCCTCCCAGCTTTGAGACATCAAAATTTAGGGAGCCTGATGGACAGAAGGATTCTGTAAAACATTCGGGACGACATTGCAATCAACCAAGGGAAACTGAAGGAAAGAAGAAGGAAAACACACTTATTGTCATGACAGGACCAAAGCAGAGTTTGAGAGGTCCAACCCACCAATACTGTCAGCCTCAATCCCGAGATTACATATCATATCTACATAACCACTTGCATATCAGATCTACATAACCACTCGCAACAAGGTTTCTTTCTCTGAAATCCAAGAAATCCCATTCCACATCCTCGATATCCTGTGAACAATGCACAATTGTATGCTCATCCATCTTCTTATCCACAATGGCATGCACCTGTCCCTCAATATCGTCCTCGACCCCCACAAATTTACCAAGGGACCTCTAAATCCAACTTTTATCCAAGGCCAGAGTTCGCAATGATGAGGAAGGAAAAGGATAATTTCACTTCTATTGGGGAGTCCTATGCTAGTTTGTTCCAGATATTGGTACAACAGGGCATGATCACTCCTCTCCTTGGGTATACTCCTGACCCGCATTCAAGAAGCTTTGATCCTAATGTGTGATGTGCATATCATTCTGATGTTCAGGGTCATAGCACTGAAGATTGTCGCACTTTGAAAAAAGAAATAGAAAATATAATTCAAGATAAATTGACTATGTTGCAAAACATTGGCCCTTCGACCATCCTGCAGAGTTCTTCACCAGCACGCGGTACTGCACAATATGTGGGAGGCAATGAGTTAAGCATAGGGATCCGAAGCTTATTTGTTGAAGAAAATGTGTCTGACAGTGGTGGAAGCTCTAGTCATGTTGATATGCAAACCAATGGCTAATATGTCAGGCTAAGCAATTGAAAAGTCGCCCCTCTCCCTACTAGGAAGAGGTCTGGTAGTTTGTTTTGTTTTCTTTTCTGTTTTTCAAATTATTTTAGGGTTGTAGTTCGAAATCTATGTTGTTTTGTCCCTTTGTCATTTATGTTCTCACTCTTTTATCTTTTATTTCAACTAAATGAAGTGTCCCTTTTCTTTTGTGTTTCAAATATGTGTTGTTTGTTTGTTTTCTTTATACAGTCACTTTATGTTGATTCTAGTGATATGACATGCCTACGGAATTTTTAGTCAGATCTTAAAATCCAGGTTAATCATGAAGCATTGAATCAGAGAGTTAAGTTTAGGAAAAGAGAGCATTTGAGAAAATAAATAGAGTGTTGGGGCATTTGTTGATCAACTTGAAGCCTTCTTTGAAAATTGAGACTTTTTGAGAATCGCAAGGATAACTTGGTCATCAATTGAAAGACATGTCTTAATTAGGTCAAACAGTGTCTACGTGATCCTATCAAGAGGAACATGAAGAAAATTAGCTCCACAAAGTCATGAGTCCTTCAGCATGAGGAATGTACAATAAAGTGGAGTTGTATGCTGGGGAAGTGTAGAAAAAGAGGTGGCACACATGCTCGGGACAAGTTAGTGTTGTAAAATATTTCATAAGTGATCTTGATCATGCACATTCGTATTGCATGCTATGTACTAGTATTTTCAAGAATTGATATGATGAAGGCATTTCATTCTGCTATCCAAACACTGTGTCATCCTTTGTTTGACCCTATTTGGACCTTATTGTTATTTTCTTTCATACCCCTCTTTTGGAATCAAGATAAGAGTCAACAAAATTCAAAAAAATATGTCAAAAAAGAAAGAAAAGATGAGTGTCAAGAAAAATAAAGTCAGAAAAGTCCCAAAGACAAAAGAGTCAACAAAATAAAAAAAAATAGAATCAAGTGAAAGAACAAGCTACCAGAACTACGCATGTTAGATTCTCCTCTCTCGGGGGTGAGATACGTAGGCTGCCCTACTAAGGGTTCAGTCCAACCAAATAAATAATATAGAGTCACCTAGTCAAAAAAAAACTGGGGCATGAGTTAATTCTCATTGTTTGAGTCGATTCCAAAAGTTGTAAGTCCTACCCCACTTCAAGTGTCATTTGGACCCCATGCCATCCTTTCTTTCTAACCTTATCTAAAAGCCAAGTTACAACCAAAGAAAGACCTTCAAATCAATCTTTGAGGATGCTTAAGGTGGAGCATGCAAGGGATATGATGATGCATTTGGGAAACTATTTGTCTTCCTCAGTATAGGGAATTAAGAGAGAAATAAAAATGAGAGAGTCTTATTGGTGAAAACCCTTACGGGCACCATAAGGCGATGGCAAGTTGAGAGAAATAAAAATGAGAGAGTCTTATTGGTGAAAACCCTCACGGACACCATTAGGCGATAGTGAGCCGAGAGAAAATGAAAGAAGCTTGTTGGCGAAAACCCTTCAAGGCACCACTAGCCAAATGGGGTCTTAAATGCAATTGACCTAAGAAAGCAACTCAGTTTCAAGGCCATTAACTCAACAATAATGGGTAGAAAGTTTGGATGAAAAGATCGAGCTGCTTAATCCAAAATGCATGGCATAATCATTAGTGTTGACTGTCATTTTTAGATAAATTTTTCGTTTCTTTGTTTTAAAAGGGGACATTCATTGTCTTTTCTTTCTTCTCTTTATTTAAATTTTATCTTTCTTAAGTCAGTTATCAAAACAAAAATTGTCATTCTTTCTTTGTTTCTTATCTTTGAGTCAAGTCCGTGTCAAAACAAGTGAGAAAAGATTTTAAAACTGGCTACTAGCTTCTTTAATTGCACAAAGCAAGACAAAAGCTAGCACATGAAAGAGACATGATTGTGAGCCCAAAAAAGGCATGCAGGAAGTTTTGTCAACAAAGAAGTCGGGGAACTCATGGAAATACCAAGGTTCAAAGGGTTTATTTGAGAAACACAACAAAGCAGAAATACTGTGTTTGTTTCAGAGTCATTCTTAATAAGCTGAGTTTGATTCAATGATATAGCAAGTCAATGAGATATTCTAATGGTTGGAAGCAAAGCTAAATGTGACGGGGGCAGGAGCAATTGCCTCAAAAGACAAATCTACAAACTAGCCACCATGTTTTTAAACTCACAAGTTTTCTTTGTATGTAATAGGAATACATGTTGCATTCAGATCAAGGATTTCAGAGCCTAAACATTAAAGGACGTAATTTCTCACCTCAACAAATACAAGAGGCAAGGTTACTGCACAGGTTTGGTAATTAAAACCATGGTAAAATTCATAATTCAAGATCTCTAGGAGACACACTTCCTTGTTTTGGTAATTCAAGCAGCTATGGTAAGGAGACGCACTTCATTGTTTTGATAATTTAAATAACATTGATAAGGAAACACACTTTCTTGATTGGGTAATTCGAATTTTGCTTCTTAGGTAATGCACTTCCTAACTTAGGTCTTGATTCCTAGAAGACATACCTTTTAGTCGAGTCATTCACTTTGATTCCTAGAAGACGTACCTTTTAGTCGAGTCATCCCCTTTGATTCCTATAAGACGTACCTTTTAGTCATGTCATCCCCTTGATTCCTAGAAGACATACCTTTTAGTCGAGTCATTTCCCTTGATTCCTAGAAGACGTACCTTTTAGTCGAGTCATTTTCTTTGATTCCTATAAGACGTACCTTTTAGTCGAGTCATCCCCTTGATTCCTAGAAGACATACCTTTTAGTCGAGTCATTCCCTTTAATTCCTATAAGACGTACCATTTAGTCGATTCATCCCCTTTGATTCCTATAAGACATACCTTTTAGTCGAGTCATTCCTATTGATTCCTATAAGACATACCTTTTAGTCGAGTCATTCCCTTTGATTCCTATAAGACATACCTTTTAGTCGAGTCATCCCCTTTGATTCCTATAAGACGTACCTTTTAGTCGAGTCATCCCCTTGATTCCTAGAAGACGTACCTTTTAGTCGAGTCACTCCCTTTGATTCCTATAAGACGTACCTTTTAGTCGAGTCATCCCCCTGATTCCTAGAAAATGTACCTTTTAGTCGAGTCATTCCCTTTGATTCCTGTAAGACGTACCTTTTAGTCGAGTCATCCCATTTGATTCCTATAAGACGTACCTTTTAGTCGAGTCATCTCCTTTGATTTCTATAAGACGTACCTTTTAGTCGAGTCATTCCTATTGACTCCTATAAGACATACCTTTTAGTCGAGTCATCCCCTTTGATTCCTATAAGACGTACCTTTTAGTCGAGTCATCTCCTTTGATTCCTATAACACGTACCTTTTAGTCGAGTCATTCCTATTGATTCCTATAAGACGTACCTTTTAGTCGAGTCATTCCCTTTGATTCCTATAAGACGTATCTTTTAGTCGAGTCATCCCCTTTGATTCCTATAAGACGTAACTTTTAGTCGAGTCTACCCCTTGATTCCTAGAAGACATACCTTTTAGTTGAGTCATCCCCTTGATTCCTAGAAGACGTACCTTTTAGTCGAGTCATTCCCTTTGATTCCTATAAGACGTACCGAGTTATTCCAATTAACTCATAAAAAATGCATTTCTTTATTTGGGATAATTTTTTTTGCAGTTTTGATGTGATTTCAGGAGCATGCCCGAAGCACAGGGTGAATAAATAGAAAACCAAGCAACAAGGTGAAGAAATGAAAAGTTAAACAAATTAAAAAATTGCAAGTTAGGAGCCCGCCTGCAGAACAGGGTGAAAAAAATTTTGAAAGCATAGCAATAAGTTGATGAAAAAGCAAGTCAGGAACCCGCCTAGAAAACAGGGTGTAGAAATTGAAAAGCATAGAAACAAGTTGATGAAATAGCAATTCAGGAGCCCGCCTGCAGAACAGAGTAAAGAAATTAAAAGCATAGCAACAAGTTGATAAAATAGCAAGTCAGGAGCCCGCCTGCAGAACAGAGTGAAGAAATTAAAAGCATAGCAACAAGTTGATAAAATAGCAAGTCAGAAACCCGCCTGGAGAACAGGGTGAAGAAATTGAAAGGCAAGCAACAAGTTAAAGAAATAGCAAGTCAGGAGCCCGCCTAAAGAATAGGGTAATGAAGCTCAAGTCAAGAGTCCAAATGAAGCTGTATAGATAGAGCTGTGGACCGGAACCTCAATGGGACATCACGCGACATTCCAACTCGGTATCGTCCATCTTCTTCCAATCCTTTGAGATATGTGTCAATTAATTCCTTCGTAACTTGGGTAGGTAGGATGTCCTAAGTGTAGACTCGGTTTCCCTCCTCCCTTTTGTTTCATTCTCTTTGAATAATGGTCGAGACAAAATTCTGTCCCGTTGTCTACTTCTTTGTCTGAAAATACTTTGTGTTTACATTCAAAAAGGGCATGCTGTAGACACCTAATTTTGTCCTCCCAAAATTAAATTTTTATCCATTTTTAGCTCACCTTACTATATACCCTCACCCATGTGATTATACCCAACAAGAATACAAAAAAAAAAAATAATAACAAACCCACTAACAAACTTAATCCTCAATTATTCTTTTGGTAACAAAATTAACCACTCCTCCTATCAATTTTGGATAACACATCACCACCCCACACCCTACCCCTCACCCCTACCCACGTGTACCCACTGCCCTACTCACTCTCACAATTCCACTCACTATCTGCATATATCATATATACACAACAAAAATAAAAAAGAAAGGGGGGACGCACATAGGAAAAGGGGGGACGCCATTTTTTTTTTCTCTTCTCCTTTCCTTCTTCTTTGCACCAAACATCCATCATCTTCTCCACAATTCTCCTCACCAGAACTCATGCACACACCCAGATCTGAGAGAGATTGAACAAGAGAGAGAGTTGAATAACGAGAGAGAGAACGAAGTAGAGAGGGGCGTGAGAGCTGAGAGAACGCGAGTTCATGAGTTGGTTATTGTTCCGGTGATAAACTCACCGGAAACGCATCAAAGCCATCACGAATCTGGTCAAACCCATCGCAATAAATCATAATTGGTATTTCTTTGTCGTTTTCAGTCATTGCTGAGGTTACCGGAGTTGCGCTGACTTAAAACGGTTTCGTCGTGTATTGGAGTTTTGGGTTCTTCTGTTTTGCATTTCGTCGTCGATGGGTCTTTGGTTATTTCATGGTTTTGATCGAGTTGGCAAGTTCGTAGTCGAGGTTCGAATTGAGGTTCTTCCGTGCGCGGATTCTGCCTTTTTGATTGACTGATATTTGGAATAAAATCATCATCAAGGTCCAATTCTACTCTTTACCTCTTTTTATTTTATTGTTGATGGTATTCGATGCATTGATTTTAATATTGTGTGTTGGTTGATTCGTGATGATATGAATTATTGTTGTTCTGGTTCGGTACTTGATTCCCTTGATTGTGGATTGATTATGGATTATGTGATGAAATGATATCTCGTTTGAGAATTAAAATTTATTGTTGTGGGGCGAAAGTTCAAAGTTGATTAAAATAATTTTGTTGTTTTGATTCATTGATATCGAGCGTGATAGTATCATGTCATCGAATTGGATAGGCAAACATAGGTTGGGTAGGCAAAGTTTAGAATTTGTGGCTTTGTTGAATGTTTGAAATTTCGTTGAATGTTGGAAATTTGGCTGAATGGTTTGGTTTTCTCACATTAAAAAATTGTACTCATTTGGACGGGGAATGCCCCGAGAGATTTGTATTGATTTATCCAGGGAATGCTGATTATAGGCGATATTACGCGCCGATATCAATATATTTTGCCCATATTTGTGCCATGTTTTGAGAATAAATTACATATTTCATGCACTTTTAGTCCTTTTTCCTGTAAGTGAGCTAAAGAACATGATTAGCAAAGTTTCAGGTATAAATGATGCAGAATTCAGCATTTTGTGGATAACTTGACGCCAAAGAAAGCTCACGAAGGAAGGAAAGGGAGTTTGGACGCCTAAAGGACCAAAAGTGATGCATGGAAAATCTGTCCCGGTATAAAACAGCATTTCTGAAGACTTTGGGGACTTGCAGTAACTTATTTGGATTAGGATAATAATACATTAACCTAGTACAATTAGGTTAAGTATTTCATTAGTTTATTTGGATTTGGATAATGTTACATTAACCAAGTACAATTGGGTTAAGTATTTCATTAGTTTAGTAGGATTTGGTTAAGTATTTCATTAGCTTAGTAGGAATAGGATATGGGTATTATAAATACCCAATCTTGCTAGAGAGTTGGAGGCAATTCCTCCCTTAGTGGAGAGATACATTCTACTTCTCAACTCCGAACTCTTCCTTTAATTCTATTTTTCTTCTTCTATTCATCTATTCAATTCTTAATTTCCGCAACAAGAGAAACGTTACTTTGCTAAGGAATTCACGCCTAAACGCCTACCACTTTTGTGCTACACGAAATTCATCATTATTGTGGTACAACAACAATGTCAATCGTGATCTCCTTCCCATTCATGGGTAACTAAACTTCTCTGTTGGGGTTATGGAAGCCGAATGAGATACTATCTATTGCTGTGAGTTTGTGAGTTCGTGACACGTATGCTGCTTATATCATTATTCTCTTCATCTTAATGCAAATTCTTGTGGCTGCAGACGCATAGAATAACGCCAGTATAACATTTAACTTGTTCGAAAGAAAGGTTATCTGTCTGGAAAAGAGATAATGTCAAGGTAGTAGGGTCCCATCCCCTATTAAAAAGTTAGTGCCGTAACTGGATTAACCTCTTGGAGAATTCGTACCGTTAGACACGCTTTAAGCTCGAAAGAGTTAAAGTGAAATAATCCTCGAATAGGTCGAAAGACGCCTGGATTTACCATCGAATACAATTCTCTATAAGCACATGCATGTCTGAATTCAACACACTCATAGCCAACAGAGACATATAACTCAGAAGGTGGACATAACCCCAACTTCTCAATTCTCATTGATCAACAACCTACCAAGCAAACCGTTCTTACTCTTCTATTTTCTGCTTTTACTTTATTATTTTGTTTACATTACTTGCACGACAAAACTCCCCCTTTTTACGAGACTTGCACTAAAAGTCTAGTAATCGTTGCTTACTTGTTGACCAAGCTATTCCCTGTGGGATCGATACCCAACCCAGTTGGGTTCTATATTTGCTAACGACCGTTTTACACTCCTACGAGAGCTGTAGATTGAGCGTTATCAAAAATTGGCGCCGTTGCCGGGGAATACGAGTATCAATTAAGTTTGTGATAATTACTAGACCCTTTGGTCAAGAATTCTCGTACTTTTACTTTTAGTTGTTGTTTTTATTTTATTTAGGTTTGTTCAGTGCATCAATAGATACACAACGTGAAATTGAAAGGATGGCTGCTCAAGTGCATCAACAGAATATTGATAATCCAGGTCGGGCAACAAATCCTGATGATGAGGACCTGGGCGATGAGGAGCTACTAAACCTACGGCATACTGCTGAGATGGCGGCACCCATGCAGAGAAGAGATCGTCAAGCTAGGTTTAGGCCTGAACGCCGAGCTATGCAAATACCATTCGATGATGATGATGATGATCTTGATGAAGCTGGTGCCACAGGAGCCATTATTCTGCCACCCTTGGCACATGGAGCAAAGTTCAATATCACTAGCACCATGATTCAGCTTTTGCAACTCAAGGGATTATTTGGTGGACTAGCAGGCGATGATCCGAATATGCATCTAGTCAACTTTATTTCTACATGCAAGTCATTCGACAATCCTGGCGTTGGAGAGAATGCAATTCGACTGCGCTTATTTCCATTGTCTCTGTCTGGGGAGGCAACTCTATGGTTGAATGGGCTGACTCCTGATTCTATTACTAATTGGAGGCAATTGAAAGATGCTTTCCTAGAAAGATTTTTTCTGCCATCCAAAAGAGCGCAGTTGAGAGATGAAATCATAAATTTTCGACAGCTTCCAACTGAAGCCCTCCACGAAACATGGGAGAGGTTCAAGACGAAGCTTATGCAGTGCCCAAATCACCATATGACCAATGTCCACTTGATGGAGATATTATACAGATCTTTGAATTCGGTGACTAAGCCAGTGGTAGATAATGCAGCAGGTGGATCATTTATGGACCTCACCTTTGTGTAGGCAAGCAATATGCTAGATCGGATGATGAAGCAAAGTAGAGCTTGGCATACCAGGGATTCTGAGGTAGCAAGCCCTACTGTATCTATTGGCATGACTGCTGAACAAAGGAGAAGAGAAGAAGAACGTGCTCAATACATGGCGCACATGAAAACACAAATGGATCTTCTTACAAAGCATTTATTATCAGGAAAGATCAAAAAAGTTAAGGCCGTGGTATCACATAGAAGAGACGAATCTGACTCTGAGGAAGAAGCTAACTACTTAAATAATCAGGGGGTTTCCGAGGCAATACCCAAGGAAACCAAGGTCGGAACTACTATGATAAATCTGGAAACATGGACCAAGGTAGTTGGAAGAACACGAATGAAAAGAGTGGTTTGTACGTCCCCCCTAGAAGACGTGACGCCACCACATCTAGTTCTGGAAGTATGGAAGACATGATGGCTAAACTATTGAAAGGAGTGGAAGCAACGAGCGCGGGAGTAACGAAGGTAATAAATGATTTGTTCTCCATGAAGCAATTAGTTGATTCTCATTCCACTTCAATCAATCAAATAGAGCAGAAATTGAGCCAACTTTCAGCAGCACTCAATCAAAGAAAGGCTTGCACTTTACCTAGCAACACTGTGCAAAACCCAAGAAATTATGGGTCATGCATGGCCATTACTACCCGAAGTGGTAAGGTGCTGGAAACTTCAGCAAAAAGCAAGCAAGTGGTTGACGAAGTAGTGGACAAGGCGAAAGGGGAAGATGCCGCAGCAGCTGATCCTGATGTCCATAACGTCACCCCTCATGATTTGCAACCTGAAAAAGCTGAAAAACGGAAGCAAGAGGAGAAGAAAGCTGAGGAGAGAACAATCCCATACCCACCACCACCTTTTCCTCAAAGATTGAAGAAGGTGGCGGATGATACGAAGTTCAGCAAATTCATGACTATGCTAAAGCAGCTGACCATTAATGTTCCTTTGGTGGAGGCACTTGAACAAATGCCTGGGTATGGGAAATTTATGAAAGACCTTTTGATAAAGAAGCAGGCAGCAAGCTATGAGTTCACTATTCCTTGCACTGTTGGATCTTTGAATTTTGCCAAGGCATTGTGCGATCTGGGTGCTAGCATTAATTTGATGCCACTATCCGTCTATAAGAAGTTGGGGTTAGGCGATCCAACACCAACCAATATGAGGCTCGTGATGGCTGGTAGGTCGGTAAAACGACCTGTGGGTATCTTGAATGATGTGTTGGTGAAGGTTTCTTCATTCATCTTTCCGGCAGACTTCGTTATTCTGGATTGTGAGGCAGATTTTGAAGTCCCCATAATCTTGGGACGTCCTTTCCTTGCAACTGGAAGTGTGCTTATTGACATGAGGGATAATGAGCTTTTGTTTTGGTTGAATGATGAAGTGGTCCGCTTTGATATATGCAAAGCAATGAAGCAACCTAGCGATATGGATGTGTTCTCCGTAGCTTATGAGGATAAGAAAGCATTATCTGTAAAGAAACATCTTACTGTTGAGCCATTGTCTGCTGCACTGCTGAATGTTAAGCATGAGGATGATGAAGATTATGAAGAAACTACGTGTGCTCTAACAGAAATAGGGTCCTATTCTCATACTCCTGAACAGCTGGACCTTGATCTTACGAATCAACCATCACCAACAGCAAAGACTTCCAACGAAGAGCCACCAATGCTAGAATCGAAAGAGCTCCCCGATTATCTAAGGTATGTGTTTTTGGAAAGTGGAAGTATACTTCCGGTAAGTGTGGCGGATGATTTAAGTGAACAGCACGTGGAGGCTCTCATCTCTGCTTTGATGAGGTACAAGGAAGTTATGGGTAGGAAGATTGATGATATAATTGGTATCCCTCCTGGGATATGTACGCACAAGAGTCATCTCGAAGAAGATTGCATGCCTACAAGTAAGTATCAACGTCGTCTGAATCCATTCAGAAAACGATGCCACATCTATCTCGATGAAGTCTAAGTAATCGAGGTAACTATGTCGAGCCACGACAATAAATAAGGCGCTAGATGGGAGTCAACCCATCGTTTTTCAATGTTTTTAATTGTTTTTGTTTTCTTAGGATTTTGTCGAGCCACGACCAAAACTAAGGTGCTTGATGGGAGGCAACCCATCGTACTAATCGTTTTTATTGGTTTTTAGCAAATGTAGGTGCAAGAGGTATAAAACGAGGAGATTGATTTCAAATGTCGATTTGGATGTATTGCATGGTAAAGGTGGTAAGCTAGGAATTAAGATGCATAAGGCTATAGATTGAGCATTGCTCATGAAAAAATAGGCATCGAGGAAGGCTAGGCCTAGGTAAAACTAGGCCACGAACAATGCAAAACCTATCCTATAGCCCAAGGTCTCGGAATCTAGTGTGCTATACACTATGCGCCGCCCATTCTTAAATGTGCCATACACTATGCGCCGCCTATGCTATAGCATTAGGTCTCAGTATCTCAAATGCTATACACTATGCGGCGCATATGTCCCTAAATGCCATGACCTATGCGCCGCATATGTCCCTAAATGCCATACACTATGCGCCGCCTATACTATGACTATGCCAAGCATTATGCGCCGCATATAGGGCATTTTTGTCTCCAAAACCATTTGTAAATGGGTCAAAACCCGACCCATTCTCTTCCTATATAAAGGGGACTTAGTCTTGAAACATAACCACATTATAAATTGACCTAAGGGCGCCGCATACTCTCTCCAAATCATCTCAAACTTTTTCTTTTTGCTCTTCTAATTCACAAGAATATCTCCAAAGGCTTCAATCACGTAAGTACTCTTGTATTCTTCATCTATTTCTCGTAAGTACTACGTTGCTATGTCTATCATGAATTGCTACATCTTGAAGAAATATTGGTGATGTTAAAGTGTTTGGATTGTTGATACAAAACCATATGAGTGACCACATACGTTAGGATTATCTTAACTTGTTTCCGACTTGAATCTGATTTTAATGCATTGTTATACTACTTGCGAAATTGCTATAGTCATGAACATTGCATAATCTTGTCACTTGAATACTTGCATGTTAGAAGATCCCGTTCATCGGAATAAGACTTATAAGTGCCTACCGACATAGGAGGTTGAGATTATTGATAGAAACTATACCATGATGTAATCCCTATGTAGTAGTCTTGTTATACCTAACATGAAAGTATTGCAAGGGTTCCAAGAAGTGATACATCTCTGATTTTCTTGTCGGAATTTAGCCCCTAAAACGTATGTCGATGAAGTCTAAGTAATCGACCACTTTCACTTCACTAGTTTATGCCAACAACCTAAGTGTGGGGTGGTACCCCTACTGCTTGTTCATAGATTGTATCCATTGAGATAATGCTAACATGACTCTATTGAGATTTCAGGTACAATGGCACCAAAAGACAAGGCAAAGATAAGGCTACCACTTCACAAAAAGGCAAGAAAAGAGGCCAAAAAGAGCAAGGAGAACCCTCCTCGATGCAAACACCTCGACTCACTCTTGGAATTAAGTGGGATACTTATGAGGAACTCCTAAGGATGACGACTCTGATGATGATTCCGATGCAAAGGGGTATGACCCCAGACATAGAGAATGAGTCCGACTAACCAGGTTCTTCTTATTTATGTTCCACTGAGGACAGTGTGTCCCGTCTAAGTGTGGGGTGATGGTATTTGCATGCTATACTTCTCTATCCGCATTTGCATTTATTCATGTTTGTTTGCTTAGTTTTCGCGTTTTGTTTTTTTAGTAGTAAATTTTTTTTTTAACGTAGCTTCGCATGAAATTATTCTAATAGGCAGCATGAGATTATAACAAGAGTATGTGCTACAATTATGACTATTGAGACGTTTTAGGCTCTAATTGTGACTCACTATGTGATATTGTGTGGTTCAATTCCTTCACTTGTTGGGTCAAGAGTCTATACTACTTCCAATCAAGTCGACCATGTGCCTTGTGTGTGTGAGATTAATAGTATATTCTATGTTTGTGGCTGATGCTAGAACTTGCCTGGTATGTATGCAAAGCGAAAATAAGGAGTGTAAGTTTAGGAGATGATTTAGGCATTTCTTTGGCAACCTATACATGTTTACCTTCGTTTTACCGACCCATGGACATCATCCTAGATAACCCCCTTTGAGCCTTTAGCCTATTTTCTTTGACGAACCTCATATGTAAGCCTAATCCATTTTTTTCAAGACCGTAATTTGATCCAAATTCCTAAGTGCTTTAAAGTGAAAAAGTTATGTGACAAAATAAGAGGAAATTGGGTGAGTATGATGCTCTAAATTGTAGTGGTGCTTGAATGAGTTATGAAAAAGAAAGTGCTATCATAAGAGGTATGTTATGAAAAGAAAAAGGAAAAAGAAAGCTGAAAAGTGAGTTATGCTTAAAATTGAAAAACAAAAGAGGAGAACAAGGGTGGTAGAATAAAAGAAAGAAGAAAGGTTGAAAGAAAAAAATTGTCACTGATACAATGTGATGTATTAAAGTGCTTAGGAACTTAGTCACTATTTCTGGCCAAAATAGTCCTACCCGTCCCTTAGCTTACATTACAACCATCAAAAGACCTATTTGATCCTAAGCTTAGTACTCTGACATTTAGTGGAGCATTACACTAAGGGCAAGCCTATGGTCATCAGTTGCTGCATACGAATTCTTTGTGAGAGCGAGAGCAAGGATATTTTGATACCCATGTTTGAAAAAGATGCTATACTTGTGAGTGATTATGGGTAATATATTGTGAGACACACATGGTTGATGAGTTTTGGGTAGTCGTGTATGATTCTTTGTACCTTAACCGTTGAATGTGAATTAACCACCATCACGAGTCTATGTTGGAGGTTGAATTGTTTCTACTAATAATCGGAAAACTACTCTTTGTTGATAATTGTTGTGCTTGTCTTGACGAATATTTTGTGTTGTTGCTGTGAAACCCTAAGTTGATGTTTAGAGGGACATGATATTTTGTTCGAGGACGAACAAAGCTTCAAGTGTGGGGTGTTGATGATAGGCGATATTACGCTCCGATATCAATATATTTTGCCCATATTTGTGCCATGTTTTGAGAACAAATTACATATTTCATGCACTTTTAGTCCTTTTTCCTGTAAGTGAGCTAAAGAACATGATTAGCAAAGTTTCAGGTATAAATGATGCAGAATTCAGCATTTTGTGGATAACTTGACGCCAAAGAAAGCTCACGAAGGAAGGAAAGGGAGCTTGGACGCCTAAAGGACCAAAAGTGATGCATGGAAATCTGTCCCGGGATAAAACAGCATTTCTGAAGACTTTGGGGACTTGCAGTAACTTATTTGGATTAGGATAATAATACATTAACCTAGTACAATTAGGTTAAGTATTTCATTAGTTTATTTGGATTTGGATAATGTTACATTAACCAAGTACACTTGGGTTAAGTATTTCATTAGTTTAGTAGGATTTGGTTAAGTATTTCATTAGCTTAGTAGGAATAGGATATGGGTATTATAAATACCCAATCTTGCTAGAGAGTTGGAGGCAATTCCTCCCTTAGTGGAGAGATACATTCTACTTCTCAATTCCGAACTCTTCCTTTAATTCTATTTTTCTTCTTCTATTCATCTATTCAATTCTTAATTTCCGCAACAAGAGAAACGTTACTTTGCTAAGGAATTCACGCCTAAACGCCTACCACTTTTGTGCTACACGAAATTCATCATTATTGTGGTATAACAACAATGTCAATCGTGATCTCCTTCCCATTCATGGGTAACTAAACTTCTCTGTTGGGGTTATGGAAGCCGAATGAGATACTATCTATTGCTGTGAGTTTGTGAGTTCGTGACACGTATGCTGCTTATATCATTATTCTCTTCATCTTAATGCAAATTCTTGTGGCTGCAGACGCATAGAATAACGCCAGTATAACATTTAACTTGTTCGAAAGAAAGGTTATCTGTCTGGAAAAGAGATAATGTCAAGGTAGTAGGGTCCCATCCCCTATTAAAAAGTTAGTGTCGTAACTGGATTAACCTCTTGGAGAATTCGTACCGTTAGACACGCTTTAAGCTCGAAAGAGTTAAAGTGAAATAATCCTCGAATAGGTCGAAAGACGCCTGGATTTACCATCGAATACAATTCTCTATAAGCACATGCATGTTTGAATTCAACACACTCATAGCCAACAGAGACATATAACTCAGAAGGTGGACATAACCCCAACTTCTCAATTCTCATTGATCAACAACCTACCAAGCAAACCGTTTTTACTCTTCTATTTTCTGTTTTTACTTTATTATTTTGTTTACATTACTTGCACGACAAAACTCCCCCTTTTTACGAGACTTGCACTAAAAGTCTAGTAATCGTTGCTTACTTGTTGACCAAGTTATTCCCTGTGGGATCGATACCCAACCCAGTTGGGTTCTATATTTGCTAACGACCGCTTTACACTCCTACGAGAGCTGTAGATTGAGCGTTATCAAATGCCCCGAAGTTATCATGTACTTGAAGACGACGCACTATCAAGGCCTGAAACGTCGGGTGGAGAAAGCAATGGTTTGGAGCTTAGTCTAGCATTAGCTTAGAATAGGATTTATATTTTCGCATTTTTTTATTTTTTGGACTGTATAATTGGACCGGACACTATATTTTAGATTTGTTTTGGTTTGTGTGTTTGATTGATTGTTTTATGTTTTTTTTTTCTGGTTTATACATTCGAAATGCCAAAATAGCCGATACACTCCACCAAGCGACCGTGGTCAAACCACGGGACCGAGGGGTGCCTAACACCTTCCCCTCGATCAACAGAATTCCTTAGTCAGAATCTCTATTCGCGGATCAGTTTTACAGAGTCAAAATCATTTTGAAAAGGGTTTTCCAAAGGTGACTTGGCACACCGGACTATGCCAAGTGGCGACTCTGAGTTTTGAATAAAATGAATCCTTTTCGAAAACAAATTTTCATCTTTTGTCACTTAACAATAAAACCCTTTCGAACTTAATACATAAAATTAAATCTTTTAGAGTTAAAAAAGGAGTGTGACAGCCATCCCTTAATCTGTTGAGAGGCATAGCCATAAATGGAGGATTTTAACTCTAAACGAAGGAATCTGAGCTTTATCAACATTGATAAGCTTTCTAATTTATGCAGGATAATGGCTAGATACATTTGCCAATCCAAAAATTACAGAACAAAATAAGATTCTCACTGATCAGTGCGCAATTAAAGAGTTGGTACTCGAGTGAAAGGGGTCCAAACCCTATCAAAGTAGTTACCTAACTTTTTTTTATACAATAAATTGAGTTAGTACTCAAGTCTCAAGTGGAAAACTATGAGGGGTCCAAACCCTACGAGTTACCTAACTTTTTTTTTTTTTTTTAATAAATATCCCATTAGGCATCAACTTTAGAATGGGCTTCATAATTTTAGACAATGCACGCACTTGTTTAGGCATACTCTCTTTTCTTAAACAATATATTGTAAGGCTTTCAAGGTCCAAATCCTCAGAATTCAATACACATTGTCAATCATTATATCTTATTATTGTTGTATGGAATTCATTTCGTTTTTAAGATCAATCTGATTCATATACCTTTAAATCACATTGATAAATTCAATTGTACTATTTTTCGAATAAACAGTAATAAATACTTTATCCTTTAACTTGTAATGATTTTACTGGAATCGACAAATATCCAAGCTCGCAAGTTTTTATAAAAGCGATATACTTAACATTTTAAGCAAATTTTCTATGATAAAATGAGAGGAAAGTGGAAAAAAATTATAAAGCATGACACATGTACATGTTCACGTGGATGATGATGTAACTTAACGAACAAATTCGTAAAGCGTGTTGACCCAAAATGAGAACACATGTCATGTGCTTGAGACGTGACTAAGTGTGAACATGATATGATAACTATGGAATTAACATATCAAATTAAAATTTTTGATATCTTATTTTAATATTATATGTTATTGGCATATCCTCATCTATGTAATATGACCTTTCCCATAGCATTTTGTATTGCATATGCTTCAACAATCATAGACGTTTCAACAAATTGAATTGAGGATTCATGAACATAAAGCAAAACATCCTTGCTATCCAAAACAACCAAATCAAGACTTGCCTTTTTGATTTAAAATACTAAAAGTGAGTTTAATTAATAAAATGGATCTTTATTTTGTATCTTGCTATCCAAGGAAGGTTGTATACGAGGGATAGGCTGGTGAAATGGGGGATTACTACTGATGCACAATGTCCGTTGTGTAGTACTGAGCCGGAGACAATTGAACATATTTTTTTCCAATGCCCCTTCTCTGCTAGCATTTGGAACAGATTGTTAATTTGACAGGGGTGCAAAAGAATGGCTAATAAATGGTCTGATGAAATTGCTTGGCTGCTTAATCATGCTAATGGCAGGAAAGTTGCACATGAGATGTTTCGCATTGTGTTGGCCTGCTGTGGATGGAGCGCAATCAACGAGTTATTCAAACAAAACAAAGACATAGTGAAGCTATCCTGAAGCAAATTGTTCAAACTTCACTATGTAGGGCAAGCCTACAACCCAGATTAGCACATAGAGTGGAAGAACTCAATTTCTATCCTTAGGCTAGCTTGTTTGATGCCGGAGAAGTTATGTTTTTTTCTTTGTTTTGGTTGAGTTCTGAACCTAGGACTATGTTCAGGTTGCAGACTACTATTTAAGAATTATGTAAACTTCCTATTTGGTAAATAATAAAAGTTAGTTACCAAAAACGAAAAAAATTAGATACCTGTCCGAATCAGAAAAGAAAGAGACCATTTTGGTCCCACAATTAAATTTCTGTCATTTTCCCATTATTTACACCTTTGAAATCTCGAGTGTATATCGACTTTTTTGGAAAGGCATTTTAGGCATTCCTAACACATGGAAAACGTAAAACATTAATACATCACTTGTCTTAATTTTGTGCAGATAGTATAAGAATAAAGCTACCTAGAAACATTAAACTCAACCTCACAACCAGAATGGGTATTCTTGAATACCCTCTTATTTCCTTGATAATTCTATGCATCACTTATTGGTACTTCAAAAATAAATGTACCAAAAGTAGTTCAGTGCCAACAAATTGGCCTCTTGTTGGAATGTTGCCTGGAATTATTCGAAATGCTCATAGAGTCCATGAATATTTGACTTCCATTCTTTTAGAAACTGGTTACAATTTTGAGTTCCATGGTCCTGTTTTTGCCAACATGAACATGTTATTCACTTGTGATCCTGCAAATATACACCATATCCTTAGTAGAAATTTCTCAAACTATCCAAAGGGACCTGAGTTTCGTGAAATATTCGATATATTAGGAAATGGAATCTTCAATGTTGATTCTGAGTTATGGGAGATTCACAGGAAAACCACAATGTCCTTAATGAACCATGCCAAGTTCCAAAAGTTGTTAGAGCGTAACGCTTGGGACACTATTGTTAAAGGTCTCGTACCAATTCTTGATACTTTTGCAGAACAGGATATCCTGTTTGATTTGCAAGACATTTTTCAGAGATTCACTTTTGACACTATCAGCAAATTGTTACTTGACCATGATCCGAAAAGTTTATCCATAAATTTACCTCATGTGCCATGTGAAAAGGCGTTCAACGATGCTGTGGATGCAGTTTTATACAGACATGTGTTACCAAAATGCTACTGGAAGTTGCACAAATGGCTTCAAGTTGGGAAAGAGAAGAATTTAATGAAAGCGTGCGAGGCTTTCGATCAATTTTTGTATCCTGTGATGTCAAAGAAGCACGAAAAGCTGATGAATAATGACATCAAAGATGAGGATCATGATTTCGACTTGTTGACTGATTATGTTAAAGCATACAATCAGTGTACGAATGGAGATAATGCTAGTAAGTTGAGTAGTGTACAAGAATTTCTAAGAGACACTTTCTTGAATTTGATGTTTGCTGGTAGAGACACCACAAGCACAACTCTCACTTGTTTTTTTTGGCTCTTGGCTAAAAACCCCTTAGTAGAGAAAAAGATTAGAGAAGAGATTCAACAACAATTGCATCTTAAAGAAGACGAAAATCTCAAGTCTTTATTCGACATAGAAGAAACAAGAAAACTAGTCTATCTACATGGTGCATTTTGTGAAGCTCTTCGGCTATTCCCACCCGTTGCAATTAACCACAAAGCTCCAGCTGAACTAGATGTCCTCCCAAGCGGTCACCGTGTAAGTCCAAACACAAAAATATTGTTATCGTTTTATACAATGGGGAGAATGGAGGCTCTATGGGGAAAAGATTGTTTAGAATTCAAGCCAGAGAGATGGATTTCGGAGCAAGGAGGGATAAAACATGAGCCGTCATACAAATTTCCAGCGTTTAATGCGGGGCCAAGGACTTGTTTAGGGAAAGAAATGACATTCATTCAGATGAAAAGGGTGGCAGCTACCATAATATACAATTACCAAATTCAAATAGTGGAAGCACAAACAATTTCGCCTACTGCTACTGTTGTGATTCGAATGACAAATGGTTTGAAGGCTAGGGTGGTTAAAAGGGCTTCTCTTTAGTCCAAATGAGTGCCAGTGAAATGTGTGTAGTAATAAATTGTGTTGAGTGGAACTGGAAATCATGATTTTTGTGAATGAAAATAAAGTATTGTACCTGTTGTCTTTCTTTTCTAGTGTTTCATTGCATGTAATTTGTAATAGATCAATGTTGTTTCCAGATTCTTTTTGCTGTGCAATTCCTAAATGTGATTATATTCATCATATATGAGCATAGTGAGTGATATTGCTAAACATATTTGGAAGTATTTTGGTGCTTCCCAGGAAATTCCATATCATACTGTTCAGTGTCCCACATATGATTTTTGCTCAACCATTGGTGGAATATTTCAACCAACAATAAGTTAGTCAAGACATTGTTCAATAGACGTTTGTGATTATTTCACATACGCCGAAAGCTTTAGTATATCCGGGTTTTTTTTTATTTCCTTACGTAATCTTCCATTACAATCGATCTTGATTGAATTTTGGAGATATAGTTGAGTTCCCCTCGTATAACCTACTTTTGATGAAATACAACTAGCTAGGCACGTGCCTAATTAATTTTTTTAGAAAAAATTATTTGGAGCTTTGATTTCTAGTTCAATCTATTTTCATTTGTATTTGGCCGTGAATTTTTTTTGGTTATATACCGTTCGACCCGTAAGAAACACTAGATAGCAGCCCCAAAGAGAAAGGCCAACAATGACAAGTGTTTCAAACCGAGGCGATCTTAAGATTTCTAGAGTATTAGTGAGTTATTAAAAAAAAATTATGCCTAATAGGGAATTATCTTTGTTTGTCTTGGTAAATTATTGAGTTTTTATCTAAGTGCATGATCAAGTCTTTGATAGCATGAGTGTCAACAACTAAAATATTAGATAATAGGTACAAAATATCTAGTTTTATGAAAAAAACCCACAAACTCACATGCTCAAAAATAACACTTTAAAATGCAAAGGCGGATTTATAAATCTTTTGACGTTTCGACATTCATTAAAATTGATGTAGATTAGATATAATTATATTAAAAATATATTAAATTTGATATAATATTTAGAAAAGCATTCAATAAGTTAAAAAGATAGCTGGCTGTTAGATAGCTGGATGTTTTAATTTTTAGGCCAAATCCATCGGTGGCCCCCTAAACTTGGCACGAACTTTCACTTAGGAACTTCAAGTGGACGTTGTTCACTTTTGGCACCCCAAGTAGCTATAAAGCGTGTCACTTTGACACCTTTCGACACCAGCACCAGTGAGTGTGTCTCACTCGCTGCCAACGTGGAAAAAACGGTCAATTAATTTGTGCCAACTCATTTAAATTGCCACATCACTATATCCACCTACATTTTTTATTTTTATTTTTGAAAAAAAAAAGACTAAAACACATAAAAGGGGACCAATTATAAAAAGACACTTGTCATTTTTATAAAAATAATTTTTATATAATTAATTTAAGTAAAAAATATTAATAACCCTCGCCTCCAACCACTACAACAATCCGATCAAATTGACATCAAATTAAACAATAACTTGACAATATTTGACAACAATTTTTCACTCTCCATCCAAATTGACAACAATTTCATCTCAGCAAAATTAAATTGGTCAATATTTTAAGAAGGAACCCATTTGGCCTTAATTTCTGTCTAGTTGCTTTGGTATGGTTTCATGCAGATATACTCTGATATATTTTAGTTGGATCACATTTAAGAATAGACTCAATTAATGAAAATTGAGTGAAGGTAAGTTTGATGGTGATATTGTATTCAATTGTGGTGCAAAAATTGTGAAGGTGAATAACAAAATTAATGATGGTTGTGCGAAAAATTTGGTTACACTATTTTTAATTTTCTACAACAATCATGGAGATGTGATTTTTAAAATTACGTATGTGATTTTTTTCTTCTATGTTTTTCAATTCAAAAATTTGGTGGTAGTTTGGTGGATGATGTCAATCCACTACTAAACCTTCACTCTTAGATGGTTCTCACTTTATTTGGTAGAAAGCTAGGTTGGAAACGTTTCTTCAAAGTATTGATTATGAATTATAGGACAGAATTATTAATGGACCAACAATTCCCATGAAGATAGTGAATAGAGAACATATATTATCAATCTATTTCAACATACAGATCAGCTGTTACGGTAGGTAGATCATCTATTGCATAAGTTGGCTGTGTTAATATAACCCGAGATGATGATGTTGGAAGGTGAAGCATGGACGGAGAAGAAGAAGGTTTAAAGTTGATGTTGGAAGCTTTGCAATGTTTGTTAATGGTGGCAGAAGGTTGAGTTGGTGGAAGAAGAAAGAGGAAGAAAAGAAGGTAAAAAAAATAATACAAAAATCATAAAATAGAGCTCCTCAAGCGCCTTTAGTGTAGTGCAACATACACAATGTGCTGAATCAGCAAAAGGTGTTAAAGTGACACACTTTATAGCTATTTGAGGTATCAAAAGTTAACAACGTCCACTTAAGGTGTCTAAGTAAAAGTTCGTGCCAAATTTAAGGAATCACCGATAAATTTAGCCTAATTTTTAAGCACAACGTTGAAATTTTAAATATCAATAAATGTGATCGAACTTTACAGGTACCCACAATTCTTAAATTTTGATTCATGTCATTATTAAAATGGTCCCTGATGCCAAAACAAGACCAAAATGAAGGCACGCCATTTTTGAAATGTGTCAGACAGAAAGAAAAGAATTAGTGGACAACACAGTGAGAAAAAAAGAAGAGGGTAGCCGAGTAGTGTTGCAACAAACAGCACGCTCAGCCGGCAAAAACAGCACTGGCACAGTGGCACTGCGCTGCGCGCTCGCCAGACAAATTAAGGCTGTCTTTGTGACGACACTTGTTGGCTGGCAATTGGCACGCAGGGACTTGACAACAGTAGGTTGAGCCAAATATTCTCAATCTTTCAATGAACCCCACTTCAACAATAACAAATCAAGTGTATTTCCACCAACTGGGGTATGAGGAGGTTAAAATGTACGTAGACCATATTGCTATTTTCGAAGAAGTAGAGAAGTTATTTTCGATAGACCCCGGCTCAAGATAAAAAATAATTAGCAAGATCAAAGTAATACATGAAAACAGGATTAGTGCCAATGAACCCCACTTATACTTTAAAATTTAGATTACTTGTAGTGCGCCGGAACTAAACTTTTTGCTATATGCATTATTCGGAAAGTGGTTCTACCACAAGGATATATTATAGGATTTGAAAGAGGATTCGATTTCAAGGGTGTATTACATACAGTTTTATCTTACATTTCCGTCAGATACGGTTTTTAAAGCTTGAAAATGTGACTTCCTGGCCACACGACAACTTTATCAGTAATTTGAGTTTCCTATCTAAAATTTCAGATAGAAAAGTTGAATAATTAATAGTTCGAGTTTATTCAACATACAGAAAACTAACACATTTAATAATTCATATATGAAATTTAAATCAAGATAATTTAAATATATTTTCGACACTTTAACTCTTACTTATTTATATTGTTAAAGCAAATAAATTGTAAAATTATATTTACTTCCCTTATTTTAATTGATCTGAAACATTTTAGATTGGTATAACAATTCTTATTTATGATTTTGTTATAGAGCATATAAATGAAAAGTGACAACTAATATGAGACAGAAGAATCGCTTCCATTAGCAAACTCAATTGCATTCAATCGTTGGTTGCATTTATAGCTGCGGTTTAGTTACATTTAGCGGTGGGTATGGTTGCATTTATTTGCTTTTGGAAATTAAAATATAAACCAGAAAAGTTAAAAATTGGAAATATTTTCAGTGCACTGCAATAAACATGGGTGGTTGGTTGCGTTTAGCACAATTTGTACACAAGAAATGGAACATGATATACCCGGTATTCGGATACCCAACTCGGCTAAATTTGAATTCGTACCGAAAGCTTCACTTTCTTTATATAAGGTCCCATTTTTCGCCGTAAGGAAGATTCCACCTAATCCTTTTTTTCAATCGATTGAGTTTAGTGCAGTGATGATAGGGGAATGTCCCTCGAACCCTTTCTTAGTCGACTTTATCGCATAGGACTTGTCTAATCGATTTACACTTTTTACATTATTTACGAGCATTATATTGCACATGAGCAGACCATTTACTTCATGAAAAGCTACTTGAATTAGTAAATAACATTGCTCAACATAAAAGGTTCAAAATTAGAAGGGGTTACAAATAGACTACAAAATAATTCTAATCTACTAGCTCGTAGTGAGAGATGTTCTTGTTAGAAGAAGCCATAAAAATACAGTGGCAAAAAAGTCATAATTTCTTTTGAGATTAACAGCTTGTCTGCAGCATTACTGTCAAAGCCCCAGCAAAATGTAGTAGACCAAAGTGATTGGAAGAGCTATTAACATCCCAAATATAACCCTGCAAAGTCACCACCACCAATATTTTAAGGGAATCGAAACCGAAAAAGTTCAAATTTAATACCAAAGCATACTTCAGGCAACGTCCTTCAAAATGTCGTTTGGTGTATGTCGGATCCTCGAAAGTAGTATTAGACTTGTCGTGCAACTTCGCACACTGTTGAATGTTGATGTATAAAACTTAAAGAAAGCTGATAGTGATATATGTTGTAGTGCTCCCTCGATTTCAATTTGTTTGTCTGGTTTTGACTTGGTATAGAGTTTAAAAAGACTTGTGGTTTTAATGGTTGTAGTGATATATGGAATGTACCAAAACGGCATTTAATATTGTGATCTTAAATACACCATGTGGTTGCGAGAAAAAGAAAAAGACAAACGAATAACGGAGATAGTAGTAAGTTTGTTGAGTTCTCACCCTGTGCTGAGTATTTGAGGATGAAGATTGTATTCTTTTGCAAAGACAAAAGGAACAATTCCTTGAGGTAGAGCTGCCTGAAAAATTAAATATACAAAATGATCATGTTACTCTCTGCGAGCTGTTGCATTGGAGTCTTTAAAACGGAGAACCTTCTAGGTCCTTTACCTGAACTATTGCAATATGCAAAAGAACACCTCGAAGTCCAATAGCGATAGAGGCAGCAGCCATGACTGCTGGACCGCTGATGAATCTCACGACCATAGAGAAGGCAGCAACTGTTTTTCCACAGGAGATCATCTTAGGCTGCAATGCCATGAACAAACCTGAAGTTTACGGGGGAGAAGATCAGTTCCAACAACCATCATATTAGGACTTTTGTGAATGTTAGCAAGAATAAATGCTGTACCAAGACTAAACATTGCCATTCCAAGACCAGCATCAGAGAGAATTGATATCGATTTAGCTATAATCGCAGGCATCTCAATGTTCCACCTGAAACCATAGCTATTATTTAGTGATTGAATAAAATACGCGCGAATAGAATGCATATCATGACTTATATAGCCGACTACAACTAGTTTGGGATTCAAACATAGTACACTGTCACATGTATCAAAACGCGTTTAAGTGAAGGAAACTTTAGTGTGCAAACCTGAATGAGATCAAGGACCAAGCGAGGCCAAGGAGACTAGAATATGTATTTGGGTTCCTAATGAGTTTTCGCCACACCATAATCAGAATAAGTCTGGTCATAACACTAGCAGGAGGCATAGTAGTAGCCTTAGTTTCATTGGCAGGCTTGGGAAACAACTCGGCTGTAGAGCTTGATCCAAGCTTCTTTAGCACCGGCTCTTCTCGATGACATCCATTGGAGTTCTTTATATTACCGACGGCAAACTCTTCTCGGCCAAAATCATCATAATCTAATGTTGAATAATATGATTAAGAAATCAATCATTAATCATACAAGAAAATCCTTACACACCAAAGGAAACGATAAGCATAAAATTTGCACTCAACGGATTTCATAGGCATAGTGGAGGATAAAACCTTTTATAAACATGTCTTGTCCTCAACACAACAAACTATACATATATAGTTCAAAATGTTAAAAATGCACACATGTTATCTCAAAAAAAAATCGTAAATTGCTCTGATTTTTGCACTCGCTAACTCAAAATTCTGGATTGTATACCGATGTAAACTATACTTTTGAGTAATGTAAACACAAAAGAGGAGCATAATTCAGGAATTTTCCTAAGAAACGCCAAATCTACACCAAAAACACGAATCTACGGTAGAAGGTTAATCATGCAGCAGGCTCAACAAACAAAAACATTCACCCACAGATCTCTATAAAACAAATCTAATGAATCACAAGACAAGATAACCAAAACCAACAAAACTACAAAATAGTAAAAAACATAAAAAGCACATGTTATCTCAGAAAAATAGTGTACGCAACAACAAAAGACAGGATAACCAAAACCAAAAAAAAATTACAAAATAGTAAAAGACATATGAGCTTTTAGACATGTTGATAATATGGTATAATATCAAAGGTAAGTGTGTGCACAACCTTTAGGGTGAGGTCCAATGCCAAGCTCATTACCATAATCACCACCTCCTCTGAACACATGAATCCCTCCTTCAGATACTGGTGAAGCACTTGAACTCCAAACAAACATGTGAAGATCTTTTCCACCTTCACTTCCATTACCCTTCTTCTTTGTCCCCGCCGGTCCGGTTGCCGGAGAAAATATCCCAGCATTAGTAGGTGCAGGGTACCCTGCATTTGCCCTCCCAAATCCACTCTCCTCATCAAATCCCAAGTTACCAACTGATGTCCTAGGACTCATATTTGCATTGTTCTTTCCATTCACCATTGAGTATAAATCAGTATGGTTAAAGTTAGAATCTCTAGGGGTCATATTTCTTGAAGATTGCAAAGAGTAAATCTCAGCATTAGACAAATTTGATGGTCTTGGTGTCATAGAAACACCACTATTAAGTCCATGTGACATTCTTGAAAAAATTTCAGACCTTGAACTAGTTGATTTCCTAACAACTACATGAAGTTTCCCATCATCACCAACCTCAGCTTGAGTCTCCAAAGGTTCTTTACCATCTAATGAAACAACATCAGAATCAATTTTAATTTCAACAATGGACCCTCCAGTATCAGGAAACTGTTCAGCAATGAGCATTCTAGCACCTCTATACTCAAACAAGAAAAGCATCAAAGTATACCAAATGATACATTGAAGAACAACAATTTGTACCATTAAACTCCCTGAGGCATCACCATACATTCCTTTTAACAAAGGGATTCCCATAACTAAAGTGTTAGGCAAAGTTGAAAGTGAAAACAAAGTAATGGACCAATCAAGAGAACCCCTTGAGCTAATTCTTGACCAAATGGCTAAAACAACAAGAACTATCACTTTTTGTAAAGTGTCAGCTGCTATGAACCTGTAGTTCATAGTATAAGGATTGTTAGAAGCAATGAAGTGAAATGACAACAATGGAACTGCAAAAAGTGCCACAAATCTATTGATTCCTGAACATTGATCAGGACTAAAAATTTTCCACCATCTCACTGAGCCATATGCCAATATCATAGCTACATAAAGTGGAACTACAGCAGTTAGAACATGATAAAGGTCTGAAAGTGTTATCATTTTTTTTTAATCTTTTCCTACACAACTCAAAACAAACTACAAAAAAACACCAAAAATCAAATGGGGTTCACCAAAAAAATCAAAGAAACACAAAAAAGATTCAAACTTTCCCTCATGAAACTCTTTTTTTTCCTACACAACTCAAACAAACAACCAAAAAAACACCAAAATTCAAATGGGGTTCACCAAAAAAATGAAAAAAAACACAAAAAAGACTCAAACTTTCCCTCATCAAACTCTTTTTTTTCCTACACTGAAATGAAACAACAAACAAAAAAACAACAAAAATCAAATGGGGTTTTCAAGAAAATGCAAAAAAACAAAACAAAATTTCAAGAAACTCGTTCTTTTCAAGACTAACTTAAAAACAAAATGACCCCTTTTCTTCTTCACCTCTTATAAGTAAGAGATGGCAGAAGAAAAATAAACATATGAGCTGAAAATGGATCATATTTTTTGAGCTAAAGAATGAAATAGTTGTGTATATAAGAGGAAAATGTTCAAAGAAAAAGGGACGAGGTTTTTGTGGGAATTTATGTGATAGTGATGTGTTATGTTTATGGGGATTAAATGGCAGACAAAGATATAAAAGCTGAGGGCTTTGGGGAAGCTTTTTTCCCTTATAGTCTTTTCATGATAGTAGAGATGTTCTTACACTCTTTTTTTCACCATTTTTATGATTTAATGACTCCAACTTACAATCTTAACGTTAGATATAATAGATGTTTATCATTTGAATAATTTGCTCATATTAAGTTTTTACACATTTTTTTTTTACCCCTCCAAGAACTTTCACCCTTTTTAGTCATTTGATGACTCGAATTTATAATCTTAAGGTTGAAAGTGACGAGTGTTTATCACTGAACAATTCCCTCTTATAAGGTTCTTTACATCTCAGTAGGAGGTTGCATCATTTTTCTCTTTCATAATTTGAACTCGCAATTTTAAGAGTGAAAGTGAATGGTTACATAGTCACATGCACACTTAACATTTATTATCTTTTTCACTAAAGCTAGCATTAAGATTCAATTAAATTTGAATTATCAAAAAAAAAAAAAAAACATATTGTAGTAAGTAAAGCATTTAACAACAAAGACAGATTTCATATTGAACAAGGCTTGAACTCAAAATTGTTTGAATAAAAATTGAAGGAATGTTTATCACGTCGCATAAATTATTTAGAGCTTGTTTGAATTAAATTTTTTAAAGTTGGTTTGAGATAAAATAGCTTTCAGTTTTTTTTGTTAATTAAGAAATGTATTAAGTATCTATAATATTTAACCATGAAAAGCAATTATTGTTATTATTATATTAACTTGAAGTAGTTATAGAAATTTCAAATTTTGAAGTCACCTCGCTCTTTTGCATTGAACCAATGATAGGCTGAATTGTCAATCTTGCTTCTTTTGCATGAAAGATTTATAATATATTATCTACCTCACAAAAATTGGAATGTTGTTATTGTTTTTATATATATTTTAAAAAAAATAGAAAGACATTAATAGAAAGTGGGAATAATAGTACTTATAAAGTTGATCAAAAATATCAAAGCAGCATCAATTTTGATCCTCCATGAGAAGGAAAAGACCAAACAGCATCTCAGAGAAAAGGAAAGAAGAAAAACATAAAAGAAAAAAAAGAGAGCTACTTATCAGAAAATTTTGTTAGAAAAATATTAGTACTACTCTCTTTTTAAAGATTCGAACAAATTAAACATACTTTTTTGAAAAAATTATTTAAAAAATATTCTAGATAGACAGCCTTTATGACTCATTCCTTGCAAATATGGCCAGTGTCTACTACCTTTCTTACTGTGAAAAGTGAGGCTTTTTTTACTAGTCGATCGAGCGGAATATGTGTTGGTTAAAAAACAATTAAATAAAAAAGAATAAATTATTCGATTCAACCCATCTAGAATGTCTCATTTCTTAGT
Source organism: Capsicum baccatum var. pendulum (assembly GCA_030864225.1). NCBI lineage: Eukaryota > Viridiplantae > Streptophyta > Magnoliopsida > Solanales > Solanaceae > Capsicum > Capsicum baccatum. The sequence goes on along the minus strand of CM061559.1, from coordinate 256,612,141 downwards.
CGACGTTTACTGTAAATTATTGGGTTTAATTGGTGTGAATTAAAAATAAAGGGACACAATTCTTCGAGGAAAAGACACACTATTTTGGAATAGGGTTGACTATTCGGTCGGTCGTGACTGTTCAGAAAAGACATGTTATTTCAGAATGGACAAACGTGACTATTCCGAAATGATACATTTTTTTGATGAACCACTGCCTCTTTTCCGAAGAGGCACTTCATGGCTATACAAACCTGCAATTTTTCCATAGGTTTAGTACGAAAATTTCTGTATAGGAAAAACATTTCTTTTGCTTCTAAAAACTCTGTATGATCATATCCCGTTGAGTGAGTTCGAAGAAAACTAGAAAGCTTGAGGTACCGCTACAGTCTGGGTGTGAAGCCATTTTATCTTGTGAGGAAAAATCTGCAACCTTGGGTAATTGAGGGGAGTTATTTTCGTAAGGATATCTCGTGAATTCGAAGGACTTGACTTATTCTGTTTCATCTTATTTCTTAAAAAGACAAAAATAACACACTTCTTTGATAGTTCATATTGAACTTATATTGAAGGTGTTGAAAACTTCATAAGTGTTCTTGAAAAAGTCTTGAACTTGTGTTGCAATTTAGTGTATAAATATACAGATTGTGTACCCGAAACAAAATAAATTTATTATGGTTAAAGTAAATTATATGCAAATACATGTTATATATTTATTGACTTAATTTAAGTATCAAATGTGTGAATAAACTTTTAGCTACGATAAACCCATTAAATTCTAATATGTGACAGTAATATGTTAAGGAATCTAAACTCTTTGACAACATGAAAAAATAAAAGTTCTATCTTCCTTGCATAAGCAACTATTATACCTAAGTCTAACATAATTAAGGAGGATAATTTTTAAGATTATATTTGTATAACAACAATATACTCAATATAATTTCATAAAAATAATCATTTATATAAATCAATTCTTTTGGTCTACTCATCATCGAATATCCTAAACAAAGGTAAAAGTAAAATAAAGATACGAATAAATAAAATGAAATAGATAACATATTTTATAATAACGAATTTTCAATTTGTAAAACTTTAACGAACTCAAACCACAAAAAAAATCACATCAAACACTTAATTTTTATTTTCGAAAATAATGCATCGGAAGACCGAAGAAGGGAGGAAGAATTCAAAAATACATATTTGTTTGGAGGATTAGGTGTGTCTTTTTTGAAAAGGCATTTTTAAAAAATAATAATTTTTATTCAAAATTCAACACGCGAGTAATAAAACTTTAATTTTTCGTTCACATAAAATTACCCAACAATCATAATGTCATTATTGGTTGAAGGAGTTTTCAAGAAATAAAGAGGACAATGATGGATGTTCGATGCATACTTTTTCTTCATAACTAAAATTCGACTAGTTAGTTCGATTTAGTTTTTATCAATTTAATTTTATTTGATTCAATTTTTTCTAAAACGTTTTTTTCCGGTGCATAGTAGCTTTAAATAAACTAAATGATTTTAATACATAGCCATGATGTATAATATGCTCTGCGGAGTGTTACGTTTGAAATGACCATTTAGACCAATTTCTCTTGGTATGTTTTCAAGAGAGGGAGAGGGAGAGTTTTTTACAATCAAATGATACATCATTTGGTCATTAGAACTTTTTTTTTTACTTTTTATTAAAAATTATTTCACTTTAATAAAAATAATAGTGTTTGATCATAAAAATTATTTTTAAAAATTTATTTTTTTCACTCTTATTTCTTTCACAAAAATTTTAAAACAACTTCATTTTATATTTATGCCCAAACACAATACCAACTTCAACTCCAACTCCCACCCAACCTCATGAAAAAAACTTAGGTAGCCTTTTGAGATTTGATGGTGAAAATTCGAGATCTGTCGTTATTAAAGAAACAACAACGATTTATTGAAGTTGGAGCTCCTCATTAAATCTACGACTTGAACGAAAAAAATGTATTTTTTTAATGAAATTAACGAAAGAAGACTTGAAAGAAACTGAAGAAGAATATTACAGTTTAAAATTAAGAAATTATTTGATTATATCCTTAATTCTAGGTATTATTTGAGGAGCATTAAGCATTAAAATGGAGAAATGAATTATGTATCTAATAGTGATTGTTAGAGAAAGAAAACGTGAGAATAAATTTTTATAATTAATATTAAATATTGAAGGTTTAAGCAATATTAATAACTTAAAATATAATTTTAAATAATTTTTTTAATTATTTTCATGATACGTGACCCAACTGTGAAAGGCAAATGGTATGTAAAATAAGAATTGAGAAAGTTGTTTTGGGTAAATTAGGCTAGGTACGTGACTAGGGGTGGGTGTTCGGTATTAGATTTGATATTTGAAAGTTTGAATTTGATAATTTGATAATAGATATTTGAACGTAGATATCACATACTATACTTATAAACATATGTTTGATAATTTGATAATCGATAAATTAAACTTTGATTCGATACGATATTTGGTAATATCATATTAAAGTTGGAGATATGCAAATGTATGTTTAAATTTCAAAGAATATATTTAATAGAAACTCTATTTAATATTTTTTTGTTGGTTTTTATGAATATATCATGAAGGATCAAGAGATTTTTTTTGGATAAGTAATATTTTTCTATTGGGTTGATTAGACATATGATATATATTCGGGATTAAATTTAATATAAAATATTAATACTGTTAATATCTTATATCAAACTCAATTTTAAATATTAAAATTTTATTCCTAAACAGCATACCAAATATCAAATATCAATCATCAAATTTTTTTATTAGATTGGGTAATTCGTATTATGCTGAGTATGTGACAACACGAGGAAGGAACACGTGGTTGTAACCCCCTTCAGAACAATAACGTTTTGATGAAATCATGTAACGTATGTTTCCATAGCAAAAAATAAAATAAAATAATGGAGAACCAAACTGAAATAGAGCGGCAGCTGGAGCCATGGCGGCAACTCGCCGGAAAAGTAGTAATGGTAACCGGAGCATCATCGGGAATCGGCCGTGATTTCTGCCTCGATCTATCCTATACTGGTTGTAGAATCATCGCTGCTGCTCGTCGTATCGATCGATTGAAATCTCTATGTGATGAGATCAACGGAATTGATTCGAGTTCTTCGAAGGAATTACGAGCAGTTGCGATTGAGCTAGATGTTAGTGCCAATGGAGGTGTCATTGAGGCTGCTGTTAAGAAAGCTTGGGATGTGTTTGGAAGGATTGATGCTTTGGTAAATAACGCCGGTATTCGAGGTGAGATTGATTGGTATTGGTAGATTTTTCGAACTTTTTGGTATTAAAATATGTAAAAACAACATGAATCTCGACAGTTTAAAGTTTAATTACTGAAAATCTAGACATTTTGCATAATTAATGAAAATGCTGATTTTGGATACATAATTAGCTCCTGATACGATACATAATTAGTTGGTATTTTTATGATTACGTTTTAAGGGTGGAAATTTGTTTAAGTATGATAAGTTAAGGGTGGAAATTTGTTTAAGTATGATAAGTTGATCTCGACAGTTGGTATTTGTTGTTGTTGATATTAGAAGAAATTCATGGAATTTACGATAGATATTGAAGTTCTTGTGATTTTGATAATTATCGAATTTGCTTTAGTGTAGTTCTGAATCTTTGATGCATAGTGTTGAGACACAATGAATTTCACAATGGTGTGGCGTAATGGTCAATGACTTGGATGAGAATTAGTCGAGTTGCGAGCAAGATGGTCCGAGACTGTCACATGTTGATCGTCAAATAACATTAGGAAGATTATTTATTCCGTAAAAGTTCAATTCTTTGTACATATTTTAGTTAGTCATATGGACAAAAAGGTTTTATTTGAAGGAATAGTTTGTTGAAGAAGAGGAGGTGTGTCGATGATGTGTTAGTGATGAGGAGGTGCATTTTGCTAGAACATTAATAAAGGCGCGTATTGGAGGTGGGAGAGGTTGGTGATGATGGGTTTAAAGAGACGTATAACTAGGCCGAGAAGATATTTGGGAGAGGTGATTTGACATGACATGATGCATTTGAGCTTAACGAGAACACAACCTTAGATAGGAGTGCATGGAGGTTGCGGATTACGCTAAAACCTAAAAGGTTAGTAGGTAGTTGAACATTGTTTCGATTTCCTACAAGATAGACTTGGTGGTAGTTTGATGCACGGTATTCTGTTCTCCTTTGTATTAACACTATATAGGGGAAAAACTATTCCAAGTAGCAAGCAATTTCAAATCTTTACTTTTATGGAATGATGAATTGTGGAACTTCACTAGAAATTTTTGAACATGGAAAATAATTCCAAACTCTTTCCTAGCAGAACTAGGCAAACATTGCCAAATTCTAACCAAAACACATGCCTAACTCTGCACAATTTGGCATGAATTCAGCCCTTATTTTTGGTAGAATTCAGCACCTTTGTGGGCTTGATTTTCATCTCTTTGGGGCTCCATTCGGTTCCGAATATTCCACTTCTTGGCTTGGACTTGAACCATAAAATATGTGCAACACTTGCACATATGGCTCATTTTTCTCCACTATTCTTGAACTCGTTCTTGGGCTCTTCTTTCATGATAAGCATCTTCTTGATTTCCAATTGTAGTCCAACAACTCCTTAGCTTGTGACCTTGACGATGGTCTTCTTAGGACTTCTATAGCATCATCATAGCTATCACCTTTCTTAACTTTTAGTAATTAGCTTTGTGTGACGACTAATCTGTCGGTTGTTTCTTATAGGCAATGTGCACTCTCCACTGAATTTGTCCGAGGAGGAATGGAATAAGATCTACAACACAAATCTAAGAGGGGCGTGGTTGGTGACCAAATATGTTTGTACACGTATGCGTGCTGCTAATCAAGGAGGATCTGTCATTAATATCTCTTCTACCGCTGGTCTTAATCGTGGGAAATTACCAGGCAGTCTTGCTTATGCTTCTTCCAAGGATGCTCTTAACAGCATGACAAAGGTAGTGTCTTTGTTTTTCTACACTATGTGCCATGTGATCCTCTGGGATTTAATAATTTGAGCTAACTTCATTGAAATTGCATGAAATTATATGAAGACAAACACACATGACTTTTCTAAGTTAATCATTCTCTTTTATCAGCTTGAAGCACACAAATACCATACTTGATATGTCATTTTCTGACTTCAATAGCTCCTTCAACAACGATGGGAAATAAGGAAGATAAATTCGTATATAACCTTACAGAATGCTTTTAAATGCACAAGAAACATATGAATGGGCCGACATGTTGAGAGAATATATAGTGCAGTAGTTCTAAGGAAGAGTGCTCTAGGAAAATTGCCACACAACTCTCTAGTGTGGAGGTATTAAGCTCATCATGAGAAATCTAAGCAGATAGCATTCTAATTCTCTCACAGGATAGTTTTCAGTACCATTTTAAACTTTATATATGTGATGGCAGTGATGCCTCACACGCTTCAGTATTTTCGTTGTGATTCTTGCAAAGGAGGCTTTGTAGCTTATGCTTCATAGATCTTACTCATGGCGTTGTCGCTAATACTTAATGTTTGTTAGCGGTAGACAATATAAGCAAGATGGTTCTTTTGCAGGTTAAGTGTATAGTAATGCCCACAAATAATATTTTGTATGTTTTTCTTATCGTTCTGATTTACGACTTCATTACTCTTTGTATTCTTCAAATGTGACAGGTGATGGCCATCGAATTTGGACCATACAACATCAGAGTGAACTCAATATCCCCAGGAGTTTTCAAATCTGAGATAACAGAGCAACTCATACAAAAGGACTGGTTCAAAAATGTTGCATCGAAAACCATTCCCTTGAAAACGCATGGAACATCAAATCCCGCTTTGACTTCATTAGTACGTTATTTAATCCACGATTCCTCGGAATATGTTTCAGGCAACATTTTCATAGTAGATGCTGGAGCTACTTTACCGGGGGTCCCGATTTTCTCATCCCTCTAGGAAATCGAATTTGTTCTCTTTGCGTATATTTGTACATGATCCGTAGCCTGTAGGTATAGAAATGTTAGGGAAAAAACACAGTGCTTCCAAGTTCCAACAATTTATCTGTTTAATTTGTGTAGGAAACAACAGCTTGAATTTGGTTTCAGTTTGAACTATAGTTCTTGCCATGAGATTTTTTTTTTTGGTTTGGTTTGACATGTTTAAGGGAAAGAATGCCCTTTTTGGTCGTTGAATTGTTCTTCCGCTGCAGAGTCGAGAATTTGGTGAAGGGCATGCAAATTTTCTTCTGAGTTGTGCAAAATTAAATATACACTCATGATAATGAACATTTAACCTATCTACATGACATATTTTTTTTTTCGGCGAATGGTGTGCATTAAACCATCCTCCTCATGAAGTGCCTCCGCGACACCGCGTGTTATTATGTAGCATGACATCCGACACTGCGTGACATCCAATTCGAGAATGAGGTTTTTATTAGTTCAATATATTTTGAGGAAAATAGCGATAGTTGGGTGGTGCTATAGTCCTAGATGAAATAAAAGTAATTTTAGTCTGCAAATTTTAAAGATATGTAGTTATTAAACCGTATTTCTAAGTTCTAACAAACATTAGTGGAAGTGTGGAACAGCCAAATGTTAGGCTTAACAAAATTGTTTTTACTACAAAAATGGCAAAGCACAATTGAGCATTCAACATAATGTTTTGATGAAATTAGGCAACAAATTCACCAAATAGTCCTAATAGAAAGCCATGTATAATGGCAAAGCACAATCGAGCATTCAATATAATGTTTTGATGATACATTTTAGTGTTTCCCATTAAAAATGATGACAATATCACTGTTGGTTGAAAGAGTTGACATAAAATAAAATAAGATCTATTTATAAATAAATAAATAATTGCTTACTCTGACCATAATTGGCAGATTTCTTTTTTTTTTTTCCTTGCTAAAAAATATGAATATTTTTCCTTCAGAAAGCTTCTTATTGGTAATCAATTAAACATACTCACAAACATGAGTAGTGGTTTGGTTGGAAATCCTCCGGCCTAATCAAATATTTTGAGTTCGAGTCATAGAATGAAAAAAAAAAAATCTATTGGATGTATCGCCTCCAACCTAGAAATGGATCTTGCAATACAACAACAACAACAACAAACCCAGTGTATTCCCACCTAGTGGGGTCTGGGGGGGTAAGATGTACGCAGTCCATACCTCTACCTCTGAAGAAGTAGAAAGGTTGTTTCCGATAGACCCCCGGCTCAAGACACGAGACACCACACAAATATAAAGTAACGCACATAACAGGATTTCATGACGTAAATACGGCACCCATAAGAAGGAGGAGGAAACATCGGAAAGCACCCAGATTCGTAATAAAACATGGAACACCGAAAGCATAACAAGAAGGAGAATAGAAAATAGGAATAAAAATAAGAATAGGAAGAATAACAGGAATAAAACCCCCCACCAAATACTTCCCTACCCTTACGCCCCAAACTGACCCTAGTTTTCTGCCCTAATTTGCGCCCTCCAGACCTTCCTATCTAGGGTCATGTCCTCGGTGAGTTGTAGCTGCTCCATATCCCGCCTGATCACCTCACCCCAGTACTTCTTCGGCCTCCCCCTACCCCGCCTAAAACCATCCAACGCTAGCCTCTCACACCTACGAACCGGGGCATCCGTGTCCCTCCTCTTCACGTGTCCAAACCAACTCAGTCGGACTTCCCGCATCTTGCACTCCACTGGAGCCACACCAACCTTCTCCCTGATAGTCTCATTCCTAACTCTATCCCCTCGAGTCATCCCACACATCCAGCGCAACATCCGCATTTCCGCCACCTTCATTTTTTGGATGTGGGAGTTCTTAACTGGCCAACACTCCGCTCCATACAACATGGCCGGACGGACTACCATCCTGTAGAATTTGCCTTTAAGCTTGGGCGGCACCTTCTTATCACACAACACCCCCGACGCGAGCTTCCACTTCAACCATCCCGCCCCGATACGGTGCGAGACATCCTCGTCAATCTCACCGTTATCCTGTATCACGGACCCGAGATACTTGAAACTATCCCTCTTACATACCTCCTGCGACTCCAGCTTCACGACCACCTCGTCCTCCAACCTCACGTCATTAAATTTGCATTCCAAATACTCTGTCTTGCTTCTGCTCAACCTGAACCCTTTAGACTCAAGAGTTTGTCTCCACACCTCTAATTTGTCATTCACACCCTTTCGGGTCTCGTCAATCAGAACTACATCGTCTGCAAAAAGCATACACCACTCCCCTTGAATACGCCGCGTCAATACATCCATCACCAAAGCAAACAAAAAAGGACTAAGAGTAGATCCCTGATGCAATCCTGTCAAGACAGTGAAATGCTCTGAGTCTCCTCCCGCTGTCCTCACCTGAGTTTTCGCTCCATCATACATATCTTTAACTGCTCTGATATAAGCCATCGGGACTCGACTCACCTCCAAGCATCTCCAAAGCACCTCCCTGGGAACTTTGTCGTAAGCCTTCTCTAGGTCGATAAACACCATGTGCAGATCCTTCTTCCTTTCCCTATACTGTTCCACCAGCCTCCGTACCAGGTGAATTGCCTCCGTCGTCGAGCGCCCAGGCATAAATCCAAACTGATTTTCCGAAATAGACACTATCCGTCTCAGCCTCCCCTCGACCACTCTCTCCCAAATCTTCATAGAGTGACTCAATAACTTAATCCCCCTATAGTTATTGCAACACTGGATGTCACCCTTATTCTTATAAAGAGGGATCATGGTACTCCACCTCCAAGCCTCGGGCATCTTTGCCGTCTTGAAGATTTCGTTAAACAGACCAGTCAACCACCTTACCCCAGCCTCTCCAACGTACTTCCAAAACTCCACCGGTATCTCATCCGGCCCCGTCGCCCTACCCCTCCGCATCCTGCGAACAGCCTCTCTAACCTCTTCTACCTTAAAACGTCTACAATAACTAAACTCCCGACACTCCTCTGAAAGCTCCAGTTCCCCTAACACAATAGCTCTATCCCCTTCGTCATTCAAGAGCCTATGAAAGTACGACTTCCATCTATTCTTAATATGTCTGTCCTCCATCAACACTCTGCCATCCTCCCCCTTAATGCACCTCACCTGATCGAGGTCACGGCCCTTCCTCTCCCTAGCCTTAGCGAGTCTAAACAACTTTTTCTCCCCTCCTTTCCCCTGTAACCCCGCATACAGGCTCTCAAACGCGACCGTCTTAGCTGCCGTGACTGCTGACTTAGCCTCCTTCCGAGCTAGCTTGTACTCTTTCCTGTTTACCCGCTTCTCTTCTTCGTCCCTGCTCTCCACCAACTTAGCATACGCCTCTTTCTTGGACCGTACTTTCTTCTCCACCTCTTCATTCCACCACCAATCCCCCTGATGGTGCCCGGCCCGGCCCCTAGAAACACCCAACACCTCACTTGCCTTCTCCCTGATGCACCTAGCCGCCCTATCCCACATACTATCCACGTCCCCCCTACACTCCCACACCCCCATTCCCGCCAACTTCTCCCCTATCTCCCACGCATTCACTGGCGTCAAACCGCCCCACTTAATTCTAGGTCTACACTCCTTACTCCTCCTCTTACTATTCGTCTTTATACCCAAGTCCATGACTAAGAGCCTATGCTGGGTCGAAAGGTTCTCACTCGGGATGACCTTACAGTCCCTACACAACCCCCTATCCCCTTTCCTGATCAACATAAAGTCAATCTGGGTCCTGGCCATCGCGCTTCGAAAGGTGATGAGGTGATCGTCCTTCTTCGGGAAGCCCGAGTTCACCACCACCAGCCCAAAGGACCTTGCGAACTCCAAAAGGGTAGCCCCCTCTTCATTTCTCACCCCAAAACCAAAACCACCATGCACATCACCAAAGCCTCCCGGTAACGCGCCGATGTGCCCGTTGAAATCTCCTGCTACAACAATCTTCTCCGAGCTAGGCACGCCTCTCAGCACCTCCTCCAAAGCCTCCCAAAACCGCAACTTCTCCTCCCCCTCCGAGCCCACTTGCGGCGCATAGGCGCTACACACATTCAGGGTAAACCCCCGAATGACCAACTTAATAGTCATCAACCTATCGTTGATCCTCTTAACCTCTACTACCTGGCCTCGAAGCTCTTCATCTACTAAGATGCCAACTCCATTCCTCCGCCTCTCGCTCCCAGAGTACCACAGCTTGTAACCATCCACATCCCTAGCCTTAGACCCTACCCACTTGGTCTCTTGAATACACGCGATATTGATCCTCCTCTTCTTAAGAATCTTCACAAGCTCTATAGACTTTCCCTGAAGGGTCCCTATATTCCAAGAACCAACCCTCAGCCTACCAACACTATCCCCCCGCCCTCCCCTACCGCCCCCGTAGCCATACCTTGGCCTCCCTCCCACTCCCACCCTTACCGCATCCCCCGCCCCCACAACTGCCCCACACCCCAACCCCCTTAGACATGACCCTATCCAACCATTACCGCTCACAGCCACTATATAGGAAAATATAAGAAAATATACTCAAAGGTAAGAAACGACCACAACAGCAGCAACAACAGACAACAGTCACAGCAACAGCAAACAACAGACAATAGCAACAATAAACAACAGATATTATCAACAAATCACAAGCAGATACCCAAACAAAAGCAGTGCAAGAAAACAACCACAGCCACAGCGACAGCAACAACAGATACGGACAGTATCGGTAAATCAACTGCAAATCAGATAAAACTAGCAGGAAACGGGGAATAAAATGAAATAGCGAGAAATGAAATATCAAAGGTTAGAGATCACCGGGTCACGCTTGTAGACCAAGCCGGAAAACCCGAACCCAGCGTTGACCGGGTTTCGGTGAGTTCCGATGCTGAGATGGAGCTGCGGCTGCTGGAGGCCGGCTGAACTGGTCGGCGGCGTCTGGTCGGCGTCCGGGTTCTGCAGCTGTTGGCGACCGAGCAGCTAGCGGGTGAAGGCGGAGCTGCGGCGGCGGCGGCTGGCTGGGGCCGAACTGCGGCTGGCTGGGGGGGGGGGTCGGTCGATCGGCGGCTGCTGGGGGGGGGGGGTCGGTCGGCGGCTGCTGGGGCAGCGGCTGCTGGGGACCGAGAGGGGGTTGGGGGGGTGGATCTCGCCGGATCCGGCGATGGGGGGGGAGGGAGGGGTCGGCGGGCTGACGTTGAAGGTCGCGCCGGTGGTCGCGCCGGTGGCCGGCGACCGGAGCCGGAGATCGGGTCGGGTCAACGACGACGGTCGACCGGAGGTCGGCTCCGAAGGTCAGCTACGGCGATGGGGCCCGGGACCGAGGAGAGAGAAGGTAGGGAGAGGGAGAGGGAGAGGGAGAGAGAGCCGTTGGGGAGAGAGAGAGAGAGCCGCTCATCAATTTAAATTGGGACATAGAGAGAAACACAAAATTCAAATGGAATATCAGGATTTAATTCAAATTTAATTGAGTCCCAATAATACAAATACCAAACATCGAACGAAAAATCAAAAGATAAATTAAACATACTCACAAACATGAGTAGTGGTTGATTGGTTGAAAATCCTCCGGCCTAATCAAATATCTTGAGTTCGAGTCATAGAATGAAAAAAAAAATTCTATTGGATGTATCGCCTCCGACCTAGAAATGGATCTTGCAATACTCAAATTCAAATTTCAATTGAGTCCTAATAATACAAATACCGAACATCAAACGAAAAATCAAAAGATAAATTAAACATACATATATGAGTAAAGTTTGATTGGTTGGAAATCCTCCGGCCTAATCAAATATCTTGAGTTCGAGTCATAAAATGAAAAATCTATTGGATGTATCATCCTGACCCAGAAATAGATCTTGCAATGTACAAATTCAAATTTAATTGAATCTCAATAATACAAATATCGAATATTGACTGAAAAATCAAAATATAAATTAAACGTACTCTTAAAATCTTGATGGACAATGCTTTATTTAAGAGTGAATATTGTTGGTAATAGTATTAAGTTTTCTAAAAAAGATCCATATCAACAAAATTAAAATTTTCTTGATGTGCTAGTCATTAATTCATTATCGGAAAAGGCTCAAAAATATCCCTGAGCTATCAAAAATAGCTCAAACATGCCCCTCGTTAGATTTTTGGCTCAAAAATACCCCTCCGTTAAATATTTGGCTCAAAAATACCCCTCCCTCTAAAGGAATTCGGAAAAGGATCAAAAATACCCCTGAACTATCTGAAATGGCTCAAAAATACCCCTCTGTTAAATATTTGGCTCAAAAATACCCCTCCCCTTAACAAAATTTCACCAAGCATGCCACCTAGATAAAACAAAACTACACGACTATGTCACATTACCATTCACATGTAAAATGTTAGTATTTTTTAATTATATGACATTTCTTTCTTCTTTATTTTTATTTTTATATAAAAATGTTAGTGAAACGGACAAAACTTACACGGCTTTTTAATTTTTAATCAAAGTAGACAAACGGTAGTTACATAATATTTTTTTTGAAAATATTTATTAAATGTAACATCGCTATTATCAAATTCCTTTGATCATCTAAAAAATAACTTTTTTCCTGTTAATAGGTTTAAAAGTGTGAAACCCAACAAAAGAGTCTTATTAAACTGATAAACCCATTAATTATTAGGCCAGTATAAAAGTTAAAATTAAGATTCACTCGTAAAAGTAACAAATTTCAAACTAAACTTCAAATTAGTTACTCAAAATGTTTATGTTGAAATGATTTAATAAGTATTTTCTCTAATCTAAAATTAATGAATCTTTGAATGTGGCACACATCTTTAAAAAGTTAATGAATGACATAATTAAAAAATAATTTATCAAAATTAAGTATCATTTTACTTCTTTTCAAACTTGTTCTAAAAATAATAAAATTATTCATCAAAATTGAATTTAGAAAAATGAATTCATTTCGAATGATTAAACAAGTGTTAAAAGTAATTCATTTATTTTGAAAAAGAATTTGCGCGTAGTAAATTCATCTCAATTATTAGTACATCAACATTTGCTAGCTTAAAAGTTAAAATTCTAGCTCCTCCTCCGAGTCAACATCAGATCAAGATCAAGTTGTCCCTCATCTTAAACGATAATAACATAGAACTTTTAAAACACTAATGAAAAGGTGAAATCTAGAACTTTTAAAACACTAATGAAGTAATTAGCAAAAGATTGATTTTTTGGTTTTCCTGTTTCATTACTTTGAAGGAAAATAAAAATAAAAATAAAGAAGAAAGGAATGTCATATAATTAAAAAAATATTAACATTTTACATGTAGATGGTAATGTGGCATAGTTACGTTTTTTTTTTTTTTTTATCTAGGTGACATGCTTGGCGGAATTTCGTTAAAGGAAGGGGTATTTTTGAACTAAATATTTAACAGAGGGATATTTTTTAGCCATTTCAGATAGTTCAGGAGTATTTTTTTATCCTTTTTCGAATTTCGTTAGAGGGAAAGGTATTTTTGAATCAAATATTTAACGGAGGATATTTTTAGCCAAAAATCTAACGAGAGACATTTTAAAACTATTTCAAATAGTTCAGGAGTATTTATGGGCGTTTTTCGATTCATTATTACCAAAATGGAAGTTAATCTATAAACATGGATTGATTTTGTGTCCATCTCTTCAGGAGTAAATTTCGTGTGATCATTATTCTTTCTCCATATTTTATTTATACAGTACTCCTACTACTCTTTGTTATATGAAGAAATTGCTCATATAGTCAGATTTATTACTAAATATAAGTAAATTAATCGAATTGTAAGGTCAAGAATATGACACCAAATCAATCCGTTGGTAAATGAACGTAAAACAGATTAGATTTAACGCACGTGTTTTTTATCTCATAATGCAAATTCAACTGTACCATTTTCATGATAAAAACGAATATCATTAAATTTTTATATGTGTTATAGTATATTTCTCTTTTATTTATCACCATTTAATATTTACTTTATTAACTTTTATATGATTATTTCGATCATATTAAAGTTTGGGGTAGAGGTAGGGGGCACATAAATATTAGTACAATGTATGAAAAAGATCTTAATTTTTCACTATCAATCCCTTTTATTTTTAATTCAAGATTATGACCCAAGTGGGGATTGGGTTGACCAAAAAGAAATGGAAGGAAAAGAAAAGGTAAGGTTTGGGAAATTGGGTGAGGGGAAGAAACAAAGGAAAATGAAATGACAAAGAAGGGAAGGAAGTAGGTAAAAGGAATTATTTAATTTTTAATTATTACCATATCATTTATATTATTTTTAATTTTTGTTCTTTTCAAAATTGAGCGTTAATGATATTAATTAGGATAAAAGATTAGTAGGAAGAAGTGTATTCGTATTAGTAGGTAGGAGTGTTTTATTGTATTATTGTGCTAGTAGTTGTATAGTTATGCTTATATTATCTTGTTCTTGAAATTTTAATAATATTTGTTGTTTCAGATAGAGCTATTGCAATATTATTTTGTGGCCGTCTTATTTGTATTACTATCTGTTGTTGTCTTAAAATTTTTATTCTTGTATTATGTCCTTCTTCAGATTTCTTTAATCTTGAGTTGGAGCTCTATCAAAAACATACTTTCTCCGTTTTAATTTTGTTGTCCTTTTGATGAAATAAGAGGATTTTATTATGGTCTTTCAATATTATTCTTATTATTAAATGACTAAACATAGTGTGTTTACTCAAATTTATATTTTCAAAACATAATTAATAAGATTTGTTTGGTAAAATAAACTCCTACTTAATATTTTTTTAATAGGTATACCAAGTAGATATGGATCAACTAATATGAAATGGAGGATATATGTATTTCACCTCTAAAAACAGTGACACGAACTATTTACATTTTATCCTACACAAATTACTTAATAAAAATATACTAATATATTGTTATTGTTATTAATTCTTTCAAATTATTTGTCTTATTTTTAATTTTTTTCTAATTCGTTCACAAATGTTTTCTTTATAACTTTTAGCTTATACTTTTCACGTAATATCAAAATCATAAAGATTAAAAAAACATGTGATAAAGTTTATACTTATTGAAACAAACAAATTAAAGGGAAAGAAGTATATTTGTTCTTTGAATACTTCATCTCTCCTATTTTATCCGTTCCAAATTTTCTAATCTGATATCCCATTTTACTTATCTTTTTTACTTATTAAGATAAGATAATTTTTTTTCATATTTTACCCTTTGTATTAATTATTATTTTTTTAAATTAAAATGTAAATATTATTTAATAAGAATATTATGATAAACTAGTTATGTTATTTATTATTTTTTTTTAATAGCTGTGTAATCCTAATTTGGAAAGGAGGCAGTATTTAGCATGCACTTTGACCATATTGTTAATATTACAGCCATACAAAACATGGTCAACATTAATAATTATTTAGTCAAGTCTGGTCTAGGTCGTTAAATGAGAAAACCGAAAATCCAAAGGCAGCTTCGAATGTTGGACACGTGTATATATATATATATATGTGTGTGTGAATGATAAAATGAATACATATAAATACTTCCTCCGCTTTACTTGATCTTTTTGCTAAAAAATAGTTAGATTGATTTATCTTTTTTATTTATTTGTTTAATATATTAAAAAAATATCTAATAATATTTATTGAATTTGAAAGCATAAAAAATTATTATTATTTTATAGCCATCGTACATTTGTTACTAAATACCATTTCCTCTTATTTATTGCATTTTTTAAACATTTGTTCCTAAATACCATATCCTCTCATTTATTGCATTTAAAAAAAAAAATGTTGATCCTTTAAATTCAAGAAAGTTAATTTCTTATATTATAATTTTACAATTTTTTGAGTAATAATTATCTCTATTTTTATGACTCATTTTAAAACTAAAAGAATAAAAGTGAAAAGTAACATTCAATTTATGTCTTAAATTTTTTTCTTAATCGTGCACTGGCTACTAAATATAGACTAGAGGAAATAACAAAATTCTCTTAATTTAATAAATTGAAATAACTATTTTTAGCAAGAGAATCAAGTAAAACAAATTGGAGAAACTACTACCTCGTTCAACAATAGTTATTTATGTTATTAAAATTAGATGTCCGAAAATACTCATCAAGTTTCAAAACTAATGGATAATCATCATTTTCTACCCATTTTTACTCTTGATAGTAAATATCACTCATCACTCAATAGATTTTTTTAAAATATTAAATTTATTATGTTCAAGTAATGATATAGTAAAATTAACTCTATCATTTATTATTTCTTAATTAATGATGAACAAATATCGATAGACAAAAAAAATAATACTACACATTAATTAAAAATAATAATTTGATAAAATAATCACCTTAATTATTATTTTTCTTAATTAGTATCTCAAATGCAAAAGTGAAAGGAACAATATTGTCACATAAACTTTTGTAACAACCAAATTCAATGTACATTCCACACTATTAATACAAACACAAGTAATACCTAACTCCTCACCATTTCAATATACCAACACAAGTAAAAATTTCATCTATTATTTATTACTCCCTTCATCCCAAATTACCCGTCCCAATCATTTTACTTATTTTTTTTCATTAATTAAGAAGATAATTTTTTTTCCTCTATATATATTACCCTTTGCATTAATTATTTTTTTTCTTCAAATTAAAATATAAACATCATTTAATAGGATACTCTGATAAACTAAGTATGCTATTAATTATTTTTTTTAAATCAATATGTTGAGACAAAGAAAATAGTACTTTTTAATAGATATTTTAGATTAATAATGAATAAATATTACTTACTAGATGAAAAAAATGATATCTTAATTAGCGTGTGAAATACAAATGTGAACACTTTAGTTTTGTAACAACCCAAATTGGATGTACTTTCCACACTACAAATACCAACACAGGTAATAATACCTCACTCCTCACCATTTTTTTCAATATACACCAACAAAACAACACACACAATTAATGGCTCTCCATGCTGAACCAGTACTACCCCAGCTGGAGCCATGGAGGCAACTCGCCGGAAAAGTAGTAATGGTGACCGGAGCATCGTCCGGAATCGGCCGTGAATTCTGCCTCGATCTATCCAAAACTGGTTGTAGAATCATCGCCGCTGCTCGTCGAATCGATCGATTGAAATCCTTATGTGATGAGATCAACGGAGTTGCCTCGAATTCGTCGAAGGAATTACGAGCAGTTGCGATTGAGCTAGATGTTAGTGCTAATGGAGGTGTCATTGAAGCTGCTGTTAAGAAAGCTTGGGATGTGTTTGGTAGGATTGATGCTTTGGTTAATAACGCCGGTATTCGAGGTGAGATTGATACTCTCCCTCTCTGTTTCGAAATAGTTGTCACATCTCACTTCACGAGTCAATTGATATTCCCTCTCTTTTGAAATAGTTGTCACGTCACGAGAGTCAGATTGATATTCTCTTTATTTTAAAATAATTGTCACGAGAGTCGGAATGATAATTCATCTGTTTCAAAATAGCTGTCACATCTTGCTTTACGAGTCGGATTGATATAATAGTTGTCATTTTTTACTAAACGAGAGTCGACTTGATACATCATCTGTTTCAAAATAGTTGTCACATCTCACTTTACGAGAGTCAGATTGATATTCCTTTTATGTTTTAAAATAATTGTCACGTTTAACTCACGAGAGTTAATTGATAGTAATAGCTATCATATTTGACTTCATGAGAGTCTGTTTGACTAAGTTTTAAAGCTAAATTTTAGGGAAACGTTTGAATCTCAAAAAGTATTGATTTGAATGTTTGGAATGATTGATGGTTTGGTGAATAACACCGGTATTCTAGGTGAGACTGATAATCCCTTTGTTTTAAAATAGGTGCCACGTTTAAAGTTGAATTTGGAATAAAAATTCATTTGATATCTACTCAAAGTTTATAAAATTTGACACTCGCAAAAAAGAATTGGGACAAGTATTTTAGAACAGAGAAAGTAAATTGGTATTTTTACTATGTTGTTTTGAGTGTTTGGTAGGATTGATGCTTTGGTAAATAGCGGGTGAGATTTAATCTATTTCAAAATAGTCGTCATGTCTCATTTCACGAGAGTCAATTTAATTATTTTTTAAAGCTAAATTAAATTAAACTCATATGATATTTTAAAATGTTACTTTTACGATTTTGTTTTGAATGTTTGGTTGCGTGAATCTAGCAATTGAGTAACCGTAACAGTTATATGTCTGAATTGTTGATTAAGGTGTGAAATGAACGGTTTGGATTGAATTTGGATGGTTCAAAATCAATTTAAGTTGATAAATGGGTTGTTGCTTCGCACAAAAGTTATTTGGTTGAAAAGCGGGTTATAACCAATTCGCTCAATTCTTACATATACTTGGTTTTAATTATTTTTTCATAATAAAAAATTGTATTCTTTAAATATTTTTACAAGACCTCTTATAAATCAATTTGGGCTACATATCTACTCAATTTTCAATGAGCTGAAATAAATTTAGCTAATAAATAATAATTAAGTTTGATTTTACCATACCTACATCGAAGGTCAAATCTTCTTACAAATTTTAGTTGAATTAAAAGGCCATTATCAAGGACTCATATGGTCAAATTTTGGAAAAATGATTTTTTTCTTCTGAAGTACTAATAGTTTGTAGAGAAATAATTTTCATTGGAAAAACATCTTCAAACCATTTCTTCAAAAAATTATTTCCACCCGTAAGGACGAGTAAGTTGTGCAACATGTTGTATCTCATAAGAGAGGTCGGAAATCGATTTTCCATGCCGACACCTTCTCAGTCGAGCTCGTTGCACCGAGCTTTCTTGGTGAAATTTACATCTTCTGTGTGATTTGCGAGCTACTGCATAAAAACGCATTTACTTAGTGCGCATCTAGAGACTGCGGTTTCAAAAAAAAAGTAGTTCTATTTTATAAAACTGTGCAGAAACTACTTGAAAAGGGAAGAAAAAATACTTAAACAAACAATTTGCAAATTTTTAAAATTCTTGGATATGTTAAAGAAGTTCAGTTTTATGTGTATTAATAATAATTTTCCACAAATTATTTGAATGGGTTGTAGAGGAGACATAATCATGACAAAGATAACATTAAAAAAAAAATCAGGCCAATTTGTATCTTTTGATGGAGATTACTAATTATTGCAAGGTGAATAGTCATGTAGAGAAATGGAAAAGAAAAGTGATGTACTTACTCCAAGCTGAGTGTGAACTTTCTCTATTATTAGTATTAACTGTAGATATAAATCCGAAAATTAATGTTGATTATGGTACAATTATGCCTGAATTCTAGTTTCATATATAATTCGTAAATCATGTTGATTTTTTCAAACCGTGGAAACAACCTCTGACAGAAATGTAAGGTAAGGCTGCGTGCAAGAGACCCTTGTGGTCCGGCCCTTCCCCTGATCCCGCGCATAGCAGGAGATTTAGTGCACCGAGCTACCCTTTAGTGATTCAGAATGTACGAAAGAGCTTTCTTGCCTTTTAGTGATTGGCTTTGTGCGACGCCTAATCTGTCAGTTGTGCATCTTATAGGCAGTGTGCACTCTCCACTGGATTTGACAGAGGAGGAATGGGAAAAGATCCACAAAACGAACCTAAGAGGAGCATGGTTGGTGACCAAATATGTTAGTATGCATATGCGTGCTGCTAATCAAGGAGGATCAGTTATTAATATCTCTTCTATTGCTGGTCTTAATCGCGGGCAATTACCAGGTGGTCTTGCTTATGCATCTTCAAAGGAAGCTCTCAACGGCATTACAAAGGTAGTGTCTTGTTTCTCCTTTATTGTGTGATCCTCTTGTGATTTACAATTAAAGCTAGCGTCATTGACACTGCATGCAATTTATATGAAGACGAGCATACATGGCTTTTCTCAGCTAATCAGACTCTTTTGCAAGCTTGAATCACACAAATTACATACATGATGTCATGTTTCTGACTTTGGTAGCTCTGTAAATAAAGAGGGGAAAGAAGAAAGATAAGTTCCTATCTACACTTAGATAATACATTTAAATGCATAGCCTTGGTGGACAGAGTTATCCGGTGCTTGATACCTGTTGTTGGTGTGAGGTGGTAGGTATCCCGCGGAATTAGTTGAGGTGTGCGAAAGCTGGTCATCAAAAAAATAAAAAAGAAAAGAAAAGAAGACAGACATTTAAGCCTTGGAAATGTATGGATATACACACACATATATGATGTACAAAATGGTTCACATATTGAGAATATATGTAGTGTAGTAGACACTAAGGAAGAGTGACTCTCAGAATGTTGCAACTTGCAACACAATTCCCTGGTGAATCATGGTATCTATGAAAACATTAAGCTCGTCAACGGGAAATCTAAGCAGAAACCATCCCATTGTCTCACATGGAAGTTTTTACTACCTTTTTAGACTTTATATATATATATGTGATTCGTCTCGCACTTCAGTCATTTGGCTGTGATTCTTTTGCAGTGGGCTTTGTAGCTTATGTTTCATAGATATTACTTGTGGCATTGTCGCTTATACTTGATGGTTGCTAAGAGGTAGACAACGTAAGCAAGATTGTCTACTTTATCGAAGTGTACTCTAAAGTCGTTCTCGTTATCTTATCAAGTCCTGCAAGGTCTCATTCATTTAAACTTTACTTGATATTTCTTGCCTGCAGTTTATTGCAGGTCAAGTGTATAGTAATGCACACTAATAAGATCATTGTATTCTTCAAATATAACAGGTGATGGCCATTGAATTGGGACAATACAAGATCAGAGTGAACTCAATATCACCGGGACTTTTCAAATCTGAGATAACTGAAGGTCTTGTACAGAAGGACTGGCTTCAAAATATTGAATTGAGAACCGTTCCCTTGAGAACTCATGGAACATCAAATCCCGCTTTGACTTCAGTAGTACGTTACTTAATCCACGATTCATCAGAATATGTTTCAGGCAACATGTTCATCGTTGATGCTGGTGCTACTTTACCAGGTGTCCCAATTTTCTCATCCCTCTAGCTATAGAGGTTGCTCATTCAAGCTTGAGGCTTGTTCGGATAAGTACAATCGCGCTCGCCTGATGCCCCGTCTTTAGCCTAGGTGGATCCAGTTTTAAAAAAAGGTACGGATATCTTAGGGAAAGAATAACAGCATTACTTTGGTTACAATTTGAACAATTTTTTTACCAAAGAAATTTTATGTTTTGGTTTTGAGATATTTAAGGTAAAAATGGCTTTTAACTTCATGGAATTGTTGTTCCTTTGTATAGCTCCAACATGAAATTTTATTATAATTGAGTTGACTCAACTCCCATGAAGTAATTTTTTTTTTTCCTTTTTTGGATTTATTGTAAGGTTGAAGTAACAATTAAAGTATGTGTTACTAAGACTTCTATGCCTCTACAAGGTAGTGGTAAGGTATGCATGCCCTTTACTTTCTCCAGACCTCACTTGCAGGATTTTACTGAACAACATGAATATGTTGTTGTTGTAAGACGTCTTTACTTCGATGAAGTAGACACAGGGGACATTCTTGTCAATAGGCTGCAAATTGTGTTCACATTTTTCTCAATTCATTTCTTATAAATTAAATTTGTGTGGAATAAACTTAAACACTGCATTTTTGCAAGGGATCGTTCTTACGACTCAAACCAGTGACACATGCCAACAACTTTACATCATGTCAATGAATGTAAGAACATGTGTCTTGTTTTTTAACCCAAATTCTTTATGATGGAGGAGTTAGGCTCTTCATTCCAAAAATGATAATTACACGAAGAAAATAAACCTTTGGACTCTATGATACATAGTGTAGATTGGTATGCAATGTCAAGAGAAATGCAAGTAGAAATTACGTACAAATATGTTTCAAAGGAGCTATGGTTATTGTTATAAGGTAACACCATCACTAATAACAAAAGTAACTCCATCATTAGTAGCAAAACAAGTCTTCTTTGGTTTAAACATTAAGTTTGGCAACTCATGTTGATCCAACTTCAAAAAAGCTCTAACCTAACTTGGTAAGAAAATAACTTCATTGACGATATAGTGTATACTATAACAGTTAATTAAAATTCAAGCAACTTATTCATATCGATAATAGACTAGAACAGTAGATACTAAAATTGCATATGAACAAAGACATAAGGGGCTGATTTCGATATAGAAATTCTTATAATAGAAAGAAATGTTCACTTTAGAACTTTAGGGACCAAAACAATATTTGTTGGATCTATCTTTTTTTCTCCCACATCGGCCACATACAGAACTTCACAGCAGCATAAGTGTTCTGTCAAAGCATGTGGAGCTTGTCCCTTCGGGGACATCCGATAAAATTGGAACGATACAGAGAAGATTAGCATGGCCCCTGCGCAAGGATGACACGCACAAATCGAGAAATGGTCCAAATTTTTTTGGCCGATCCTCCGTCGGTTATATGCATATTACTATGCCCTTATTTGATTATTTAGTTTTCTTTGAATCATTATAGTATTGTGAATTTACTCATGATAAATCTGAAACATTTATGAATATGAGAAGTTATATATATATTATCCCAAAAAATAGTTTGTTATAAACCTATAATACAGATTTGAGGAGCATTTTAACTGCTTTATTCCTTTTGTATCATGACATCTATCTCTTTTGATGCTTTGAAGTGCATTACTCGAGCCGAGGTTTTTTGGAAACAACCTCTATACTTCCACGGGGTAGAGGTGGTTTGCGTACACTGTACCTCCCAGAATAGGACTACACTATGTTGTTGATATTTGTATTTTACTATTTTTGAACTGGACATGTAGACGAACAAGTAATAATATAATGAAGGTCCTAGGGTTGTTCTAATAAGACATGGTTCCTTTGTATGCTTAATTGTTCGTTCATCATGATAAAGAAATGGGCCTTGACCTAACTCAACCTCAAAAGCTAGCTTATGAGGGATATTGCCCAAGACCATATAAGGATACTAAGGACCTTTTAATCCACATCAAGGAGACCAAGGACCCTTTAACCCACATCGGTGATGTGGGACTACTCCAAACCCCTCCCCCCCCTCTAGTTATTGTTTATAGATCAGTAACCTAGGTACATGACTTTTTTTGTGTCCGAATAGCATAATCAACAGTTTTGTGTTTACTGAGTTATCCTAGAAAGCTTTTGTAATGCAGCAGGATGTTTTTATCCCTGCACATCTTGCGTTTATCGTTCTGTTATATCTGCATTAACATCAGAATGTTTAAATGGCTAATCGTATGATGATATGTTATGTTGATGACACGCCAACTGTATCGCCTTTCAATTTTGACAATGTCACTTTGGACCATCTCACTGTACCAAAACATAGTTGGCATGCATGTCCTGTCCGAGGACAGGCGAATGAAAATATACATCTCTGGATGACCGAAGAACCAAAAGAGATGTTAGTATTATTTATATGGGGTCTCTCCAAATTGGCATGCAAAGTTGGGGGAACTACTTAGAAAACAATCATACATAATCAAATGTTTTGGAGAAGATAGAATTATAGTATACTGGAGAGATGAAGGACACTAAATATTTTATGGGGCAAATTTTCATTTGTGTTACTGTTTTAAACGCTCTTTGAAATGAAAATGGAATTCAATTGCTTACTACTAAGCCAATGGACCTTTAGGTGACATTAGAATTATGCCAATTAGGCATAATTGATGCTTCTCAAGTCTTGATACAAAGTGACTTTAGGTATATTGTTACTTCTTTTAGCATATTAATTAGTATAATTGTTGAACACAAGCCATTGCTTTGTCCACTGCAACATGTCTAATGTGACACATTCCCTCCAAGTTATATGATCAACCGGATCAGTCGGCTAGTAAGCGACAATTCTTTTCCAAAGAGACAAAGTTGTCCCTTTTACTGGTCGAATGCTCAGTTCGGGGGCCTTCTTCAACATGTTACAAAACTCCGGTCTTCGGTGGGTCACTATTAGTTGACTTAGAAAGGCGAACATCCAGGCAAGGAAATGACCTTAGGACAATATATATGTTGCAGCATGATTTTTGTCAGGTCTTGTCTAAGAACAATTCACGAGGCATTCCCATGAATTCTTCAAACACATCTGCTAACTGCTACAAATATTTGTTTCCTGTTGTGGAAGTATACAAGTATGGGTAGTTGCAGATACAAGAGTCCTCGTTAACCGTGCATCCAAGGGGGCGGCATTCTGGTCAATGAATTGATATTGAGAACCATATCTATCAAAGTCTTGACGGATAGAGTTAACCAGGATGCTGGCAGGTGTTAGCATGCATCGCGTGAATTAGTCGAGGTGTGTTCAAGTTGACTCGAGAGTATAACAAAAAGAAAAGAGTCCTTGTTTTTAGTTTTGTGCTTCTGAATGTTTTACAGTTTCTTCAGGACATTAATGACTCGCCATTTATTGCCTTCTCAGAGTGCACAGAGGAAATGTCAGTTATTGGCAAGTTTGATTTATAGAATTCCAAGTTGCTCACACTTTAGTCATGAAACTATTTTCAGGTAAAATTTGTGAACATTAGTTAATGGTTCTCAAATGTCATTGGAGCCACGTGACCATGAGGTCACGGGTTCAAGCTTTGGAAATTGTCTTCGGCAGAAATACAAGGCAAGACTACGTACAATACATTCTTGTGATAGGGTCTTTTCTCAGACCCTGCACATAGCGGAAGTTTTAGTATAGAGGTTGACTTTTTTTCCTTTTTGGTTGTTAAATGTCATAAAAAAAATAATTCTTTAAGAAAACAAATTAAATTGCTTAAAATCCAGAAAAATTAACTTCTATAGTGAAAGTGAAAAAAGTTTCATAAGTAGCAATTCATGTTGATTGTCTCCTCACGAGTCACGATATCCCACCCGACCCCCACCGGGCACCGCCAGACCAATGCCTAACCACCTATCCTCACTTGGACCTCATCCTCGAAACTCTGGCCGTTAGTGTTTGTTTAGATTATATATAAATGTTTATGTGATTCAAACTCTCCCTATGACTTCCCAAATCTCTCTTGACCTTTGTCAATCAATTGTTACCTCATGAACTATATTTTTGAAATTGACCTAGGCAAAGCATCTATATTTTTTTGTACCACTAATGTGTTAACCAAGTTAAATTTTACCTTCTACTTTAATGTATATTTGTAGTTTGTACTTTTCTTCATCCATCTCTATCCAAACAAAGAAAAAAATGCTCCAAAATAGTCATAAAGTACTCTCACACAACATGTAATTAAAGTGGTAGGATTCAATGCCATGAAGGCAATGGTAGCATATATAGATAAAGATGTGACAAATGAATAGAACCAAAACCAAATTGAGTAGAAAACAACTACTCTTATGAGGAGTGCTGTAAAAGTAGAGGATGTCTTTTTATTATTTTCATGTTACTTTGGGATCTTAATTACTTTTCCAAACTGTTTGTTTCCTCTTGATTCTTTTTTTTTTTTGGTAGTTGTGAAAATGAAAGAAGGTTCATTTTCTCAGTTGTTGCAAACCTATGTGTATAGACACCTTGCAAGTTGTATCAGATGCTTTACCAAATGGGGAAGTAAATCATTTGTATATTTTGAGAGGTCCTCTCTCATCATGCACCTCTTGTTAATGTGTTGTGGTGGGATGGTTAGAATTTTCTGGCTTCAAATTAATTAGAGGTTGCGCGGTAGTACTTGTCGTGAGGATGAAAAAGATTCTAGTAGGAAGTGTTTCCTCTTTTAATGGATCCTTACGCGGTGAATTTGAATTAATCAGACAAACTAAAAATGAAGACGAAAATTTTGTAGTTTATCATTCCTTAACACTTAGATTTAAAGTTTGTTTTAAATTTGTAGTATGCGTCTAATTCATATATCACGTATTATTTCTATATTACTTGATTGTAATCTGTCGGGGCGATATTTTTGTAGAATATGAAGCTATATAAGAAAAAACTTGTCATAATAATGTCTTGGCCAACTCTCTCTCTATATACGAAAGAGCTTGAACGATCGATTTTACGATATTGACGTTTCATGCCATATCATCTAGGTATTTTCATTCACTTCGAAATGAATGGTAAGTCAATTCGTACTTCAATCTATCCTTTTCTTCCCCTTTAGCGGAGAAGTTTCTTTTGCTTCGAATCTTGATTGATCAGTCAAGTTAATAGCTTGAACACTAATGGTATTTTAATTAATCTCATACTCGATTTCATAGATACATATAAATTCTATGGAAAGTTGTATTCGATGTACCAATATGTAATTTTTGAACTTTATGGTACATAATAGAATTACTATTTGGTTAGCTAGACAACTATAACTTCATGGTGAGATCAGCATGATATTATAATTAAGTTTAGTCAAGATTATATTGTTGAATAATCATTATATTTGGGACACCCCCATCTACCATGTTGACATCTAAAAGCAAAAAATGTTTGTAATAATGATATCATCTCCTAAGTTTTTTTTCTCCCTTTCTTTTTAACAAACATGCATGTGTAACTCAATCAAATAATCTCTTTTTCTGGTACAAAGTGAATCAAGTGTATTGGCCACCACAGAAATCATCTTTGATAGTACCTTTCCTATTATTTACTCTAAATTCTTTATTTTTTGGGGATGGAAAATTCTTTAGAAAGTCAAAGGTGAATTCAAGATTTTGATTAATGGGTTTAATTATTAGATTTCATATATCACTGGATCTATTTTTGGGTTATTAGCATTTTTGTTTCTACTTTATATTAGTCTTTAATTTATACCTCTCGTAATAAATAATCTTTTGTGGGGTATAAGTTTATAGTTTTGTATCATAATATACTATAAATTATGTTCAATCACGACGATTTTAATTTCTAAAGAACTTTCAATAGAAAAACATGCAATTTTGTGCCCTATTTTTAAAATTATGGGTACTTAATCTATAATATATATATATTGTACTAATGAAAAAAGCAGCATAGAAGACACATAGTTAAAAGTTATTATGGCACGTCCAACATATCTCTCTCTTGCCATTGGAAAAATGTTTTGCAGGTTATTATGTTAAAACAACAACATAGTAATCTCACAGAAGGGATTTAGCCGTTTAGGAAGGATAGAATATATACAGATTTTAGTAAGGTCAACTTACCCCTAAAGGGTAGAGAGAATATCTCTGGTAGATGATCGACTCAAAAGAGAGTGTAACTAAAACACGATTGAAATGAAAATAACGACAACAAAGTAGTAAGATGAATACAGATGAATACTAACTAATATTACTATGGGGAAGATGAGAAGGGTGGCTAACCCTGCCTCTCCACATAAAAAGTATAACAATGCTCATCTACTTACTATCCTTTTCTACCCTAATTTTCGACCTTCATATGTACCTTGTTCTTATCTAAGATCATATTCTCGATAAGTTGTCTCGAGCCTGAGGTCTATCAGAAAAATCATCTCTATCTCACCTCTAAGGTAGTGGTATGAACTCTGTGTACATTTTATCCTTCCCAAACCCCACTTTGTGAGAATCTACTGAGTATGTTGTTGTATATTCTCGATAAGCTAAAAATATGTTATGTCCTATCTAATTACCTTCCCCAAAATCTTTTTCAGCTTATCTCTACGACTCTACCTTTCTTAAAATCTACAATATAGTCAACCTCTCACAACTTTAAAAAAATTAATGTATGGCAAGTTGGCAACTTAGTTAATCCTCATTCATTCAAAAGGAGAAGTTCCACTTTCCCTCATAAATTTATGGTTTTAATTTTAATTTTGTAACTTATACAAAAAAAAAAAAAAAAAAAGATGTAAACTAGCCATAAATGAAACACAGCTTATATTAGCTGTTCCATAAAGCAAGAGGAAACAAAATCCATCATGAGAAAAAATTATGAATACAAATCACACTATTCATAAAAGAAAATCAATCAAAATGAACAGAATAAATAGTATAGATTTAGTACGTGAAGTTTACACCTATTTAAATTTTGAACCACTCAATTTGGTGAAAGGACTTTAATTTTTTTCTACTATAATATGTTAAAAGAGCAATAAATGCTCACATTGTCTTACACTTTGCAGAAGAAATTAAATACCTACAACCTTTCACATGTTTACAGTACAAAGTTCTTGTGAAAAATATTTAACGTTTTGAAAAGAAAAAAAAATCTATTTTGTTTTTAAACCTATCATAATTTAATGAAATATTTTCATAAAGTGGAGAAACAGAGTTAGAATTTTGAGTTTATGGATTCTTAATTGTAGAAAATGTAGTTTACTGACTTCTTGATAAATTTTACATGCATATGAAATAGAGTTTTAAAGACTACTACAAAATTACTGAATTAGTGAACTCATAAGTGAAGTTCTAGCTCTGTCCCTGCTCATTTTAAGATTATGTAATAGTAACTTTTTTAGTGATATATATAATTAAAAGACTTTAAAAACAGTAAAATGGGGCGAAGAGTATAAGAATAATAGTCTCATACTTTAACTATCCATTGCTCTATATACCTATTTAAACTATAATCTTTGCGCAAGTTTTATATATACCTCAATTATCACTCTCGTTGTAGTAAAACACACATCTATATATGCCGAGTTGCCTTGCACGCTAGATGTTAATTGAAAATAAATATTTGGTCAACTCAATATCGAGATGTATTTTTATATAAAAAAAGTGATACTTTAAGTAGGTAAAACTGAAAAAGAATAATGAATAATTGAGATATGATCAAACACACGAAAAATGACAGTTTAAATTTATTTTTATTATTACTCTAATAATAATGGAAAAGGGATAAAATAGCATAGTAGTTAGAGCCAAACGGTAAAAATATAGTGCACGTCACTTTCATTTATTATTATGTAAATGCCAAGTATATAAATAATTTACCTTTAAAATGATTATTTTTTCTATAAAAAGGCAGGAAATAAAAACAAATTTGCAGAAAAATTTATTAGCTTCACTGATTTTTAGCCGAAAGTGAACCCCACCAATTTTATTGGGTGGTAGGGTAGGGTCCATTGCTATTGAAATTGTTACAGAAATTTATGTTTCTGCATAAGTGCCCTTGTTTTCATCTTAGCTTGCATACACCACACTTCATATTTTAACTTTTATAATTTTTTATTTTTTTTAAATAAGGGTTAAATTAGAGAAGAAAATAGAGAAATGTCTGTCATATAGACTAGAGACGAATTCAAAATTTAAATTTTACAATTTTGAATTTTAGGATAACGACTTATGTTTCTGATAATTTCAATATATATCTAATAGTATAGATCTATTGTGACTGATCATTGAAAGCAAGCAAACAAGATCATAGTTTAATTTCTCTATACTGTGAATAAGATTTTTTATACATTTTCAAATCACTAATTAAGTGAAGTTGGTACTTTGAAAAATATAACATATAACCTATTATGATATGCAAAATTGTACTGATGCTATAATGTTTTTTCCACTATTAGTGAATATAATGAGTAAAAGGGTTCATAGCAATATAGTGAATGATGAACGAGTTAATACTCAACGTAAATTTATGAATGTTTACAAGCAAATAGATTAGAAAGTACAAATTTCAATTAATTCAAGATTAAATATACCTAATCAAATATTGCCATGACTAAAATCAAGATTTACCACTAACTGAGGGACAATGAATGCTATTAACCCAAAGTAAAATCTATAATAAGATTATTCTAAGGTTTAAATTAATAAAGGTTAGATTATTGAAAAAGGACCTTCCAACAAATTAAACAAACAAACAAACAAACAATGAATAAATAAATAAATAAAAAAAAAAAAAAAGATATTATAGTTGATGAGATCTTAATTCTTCCGTATATTGCCATGCACACGTATTCACGTTTGTATTATGATTTTAACAATGATAAAAACTATATAATTTGATGCAAATTATGTATTTTTTCTAGCATAATGATCCTTTTGCGTAAGAAAGAACTATAAAATAGTAAGTTGATTATTCTTATTTAAAAATTAAAACTATATACCCTACATTTATAGAATAATTGTTCCCAAACGAGATAGATATATATCTTTTGGAAGTATATGTATCTATATCTTTTTGTTTTCTAGTACTAAATTTAGAAGTATGAACAAAATTATAATAAACTTGCAAAAAATCCATTGCTAGTTTGGGGGAAAAAAGATTTTTGAATTTTTTTGTTGTTTTGATGTTTTCTTGAGTCTAGAGTATGTTGAAAACAGTCTCTCAATCTTAAGATGGAGCGAAGTAAGGTGTGTAAATATGTGTGTATATATATCCATTATTCTCTACACCTTATTTGTGAGATTACACTACTGAGTACTGAGTGTATATTGTTGTTAGTGTTTGTTTATGCCATTTGACTTTAGAGAATTGAAAAAAAAATAAAACATAGAAAACACCAAATAACATATGAAAAAAAGGAAGAAGAGGACCATAATTTAGTTACTCTACAAACAAGCTCAATGAAATATAAATTTTATTACATCAACTTATTACCATCAAACCAAAATAAATAAATAAATAAAATATTTGCTCAAAACAAAATCTCATCATCATGAGAGGGGCAACAATTCTCATATACAATAATATCAAGATTTTTCAACAATATTCATATACAAAAATTCAAGATTTCTTGAAACATTCCCTCCTATGAAGCTAGTGTACTTAGAACTTCATAGACCATATATCAAAATGAAAAATGAAATAAAACATAAGAAAAATAAGAAAGATCAAATAAAATTCATATTTTTTTTTCTTTTTTTCTACTTACTTATTTGTTATGTAGAGGATTTGGACCAGTACGAACTTTTCTCTTATCATCACCAAAAATCTCATCCATATTTGGAATATTATTTATTCCTCTTGAGAAGAAGCTTCCTTTGTTGTGAGATTTAACACCTCTTTTTATACCTTTGAATCTATAAAATCTGCCATTATTTCCAATATTTGCACCACATATTAATGGAGTTTTGTAATGCAATAGCCCCATAAGAAGTAGACATAAAAATGCCAAACTAGTCAACATTTTCTTGCTAAAAATTACCCAAGTCATGGCTCATGGGGTTTTCAAGAAAATATGAAATATTGAACCTTATGGGATGATAAATAATATAGGAGAAAGAAGGAAAGAAAATAGAAAAAGGGTTTAATTTTTCTTGTTTTTTTTTTTTTTTGGTTGCCTAGGAGTTTGGAGTGGTGTGTATTAAGTCAAATGCATAAATTTTGCTGCATTTGTAATAATATTGTAATATGCAAAATCTTGGTTTTTGTGAAAAAAATTTCAGAAGGAGAGATGGAGAAGTGGCATGAACTTTTTTCACTTACAAAATTTTGCTCTCACTAAACACGGCCAACCACACAGAAACAAAGGAAAGGAAAAGAAAAGAAGAACCCCTTTTAGGTGTTTGATAAAGAGGGGGGATGGGGTTGGGTTGGGTTGAGTGGGGGAAGGGGGTGGGTGGGTGGGACAAAAGAAGAAGAAAGATACTAAAATAAAATTGAGCTGACTTATTAAGGAAAAAGAAGGGGGGTTACTAGGCTACTCACTTAGTCACTTAAACTTTTATTACCAACACGGATTGTGATGTATTGGTCGAATATCAACATGGATTGTGATGTACTGGTCGAACTCCTTCATTCTTAGTTACAAATTTTGAGTTTGAATTTTACATGTAGAAAAAATTCTATTAACAATATCATCCCCAGAACTAATTTTATAGTAAAATTTAAATTAATTAGAATTTCAATACGGATATCAAATATCAAGCGGAAAAAAAATTACACTTCTATTCTCTCAGAATCTTTATCAATCTTGGGTCATGTGAGAACAATCATTTTCTTGGATTTTTTTGGGTTTTTGTTTTGTTTTGTTCTTCCTTTTTGTGTTCAATTTATTTAATTTTTTGGTTGGTTGGGAAAGTGGTGGGATGAAGAGTTGAAAAGGAAAGGTTATTGCCTAATGGTAAGTGGAATGTCTTTCATGCTTCAAAAGTCTATACAATTCCATTCCTATATATTTCAGAGAAAGTTCATCAAGAATGGCTTTTACTTTTTGCTTAAATTCAAGAAAGTTGTATAAAGGCAATTTAGAAGTAACTTGGCATTTTTAGTGGATTTTATATTTTAAACAAAGATTAATAGCTACTTATTTAGAGTTTTCATGTTGAAAATTTCCATAATAGAGACCACAAATTGCCTTGATTTGGAAAAGACAAACTTAAATGCTACCACCTAGCTACTCTCAACTTGTTATCAATTTGTAATATTTAGCATATAGGTTTACTTATAGTTATCTTATAAATAATTTGATAATGACAATATTTTTACAATCTTGTCTAATATGGTCATTTCCTTGATTAATCAAAACTCATATAATAGACTCATTAGAGTTTCTTCATTTCTAATGCTCAAATCGGAATCCTCTGATAAAGGGTGTAGCTAATTCGTTGATCAACAACACCCTCAGTAAGATATATAATATATAGAGTGATAAATGATCGTCTGAACTGAATTTGAAAGGTTCATAATGGGTTGAATCAATAAATGAATTATTGTGAAACTTGATCAAAGATTCTTTGAGTTGAGCTAGATTAAATTAACATGATAAAAATAATGAGTCATAGTTCAACTTGTCAATTTTTTACTATGTTTTAGTTTCTTTATTTATATTTTTGTAACTTTTCTAATTACCAAACGAAGTTTTTTTCAACTTATAAGTGACATTTCTTGAAATTTGATGGTCTTCCTATTCTAATATATGACATCTTTTCATTTTATGAAAGCTTTAAAATATTTAAAAGATGAAAACTAAAGGTTGTTTTGGTCTTTTAAGTGTTTTATCCCTTAAAAATAATCCCATGTAATAATAGAATTACTAAAAAGGTAAGATAGTTAACCCTCCTCTAATGAAGTTTCTCAATGATTTTTAACACAAAAAACGAATCTCTTTATGCTTTTTAAAAGTATGTAGAATATTGGAGGGTGCACAACAATATATATTTAATATTATGCATATATAAATATAATTTGACTTTCTTGCATTATATCATTTCTTTAAATTTAAAAAAAAAGAAAGCTTAAAGGGTAATCTATTAGTCAAAAATGATGATGAAAATAGTGTAAAAAAACACAAAGTCATTGTAATAATTACATTAGTTGCCCATATTTCTAATCAATTTGAGAGTGGCCGTCCTCCTTATTAGTACTATTCATGTTCGTGTTTGACTTGACACTTTTTCTAAGAAAGTAATTAATAAAATTATTATTCAGTATATCAAATTTAATTAGTATAATTCATATAAATATTAAAAAATAAATAGTACTTCATAATAAAGATAAATTAGGTATAAGATAATAAATAATGTTCTAATTTTTAAAACAGAATAAATATAAGTCGATATCTATTTAGTATAGTGGATGAATAAAATTGGACGAAATATGCACCTCCTATATTATTTAGATGCTTAATATATCAAAAATCAAAATTGTTCTCATCATTATAGAAGATTATACATTTAAATTGTCTGAATTGTGACCTTTCCACTTAATTATTTTGCCAGCTGAAGAGCATTAATTAAGTTTAACCACCATCTCATTTAGTTTAATTAAGTACTACTCATTTAATTAACCTGGCCCTGTAATCTTATTATCATTATTATTTACTTTACTAGACAAAGTAAATTATTATTGCTAATGTTACAACAGAGCTTAGAAAAAAAAGTGATCAAAATATACAATTAATTGTTTTCTTTTTCCCTTTTAGGTGTTAACTGTTGAGCATGGTTGGGGTTGTTTATAAAGTTTGAGTTGATTGGACTTCATGATATTATTGTGTTGCAAGTCTAGTTTATTAGGAGAAAAAAGCCATAATTTCTCATATTCTTTTACTAATTATATAATAAGCTGTTTCAACAAAATAAGGTTAAGTAGCATTAATTGATTTCTAATGAACATCATTTTCATGGTACATGTTCCTCTAAGCTTCACTAATTTCATGGAGTAACACTATAAAAATAGTGAATTTTTCACGTACATTTTCGTTGAAATATCGTCGGAAATGTGAAATTTACGACAAAAAATAATTCGACTAAACATTTCTGATAAGCCAATTTTCGATGAATACCGTTGAATTTTTAGTCGTACAAAAATTAGAAAGGAGAAAATATGTCTAGGATTGTAGAAGTTTTTTTTTTTTTTTTTTTTTTTTAGAAAACTCTGTATTTTTAAATGATGAAATTAGATATGCATTGATCATATCTTATATTTTTCCACAAAAGAAAGTGATACATTTTTTCAAAAAAACAAAAGTTTCTTTAATGTGTTAATATAGATCATCATTTGCAAGAAGACTAAGACAATTAAGTTTCTTGTGTTTTTTTGTGGGTGGGCCAAAAAGATAAGATGTAAAAACCAGAATGTATGTCGTGATTACTTTCTTATAAGAAATGATGTTGTCTCTTTTCCTTTATTTATTTTTTGTATGATTTTTTTTTTTTTTTTTTTTGTAAGAAATAACAATAAATGAAAGTTTTCAATGTCTTGAGAGTTCAACTAATTCAAATTTGCAATAAGAAGTCCCACTATAGGAGGTAAAACGCTCTCTGTCAAAGGAGACTTCATATCCAAGATTAGAACATGAGACCTCTGTTTAAGACGAACGAAGTACGTATTTATCACTCCGACGAAGTACGTATTTATGACTATAACATGTTGAGTACTTTTATAATTTTATATATAGTAGTAGTATTTTTTTTTTGTATTACTTGAGATGTCCAAAAAAGAGGCCATAAAATTCCAAGACCAAATTAGTACTTTATAAGAAACAAAATATTTTCTTGGAAAAAATCTTTGTTTCTTTCTTTGCTTTTATCCTTTTCTTTTTTCTTCTTTCATTTCGATTGACAGCTTGCTTTAATCAACCACTAGCCTTTAATTTAATAACAAGTTCCTGCTACTTTATTGATGAATGTATACATTCAAAAGTACTAACAGTAATTAATAATATATATATATATATTATTAAACGATTTTGATTTTGATTTTTCTATCTAAAAATGAATCGATTTTATTCAACCGGATCTATATGCTTCGATTGGAACTGGAAGTTCTAGAACTGTGTCGAAGCACAGACTAAAACAGTTCCCCTATTCCAAAGCCGATCTCAAGCAACCAGCCCCGGACTCTCCCAACCTCCTCAAGCCAGATATGAATGTTTTCTCAATTTCCACCCCTCTTTTCCCTCTTTTAATGAAGGACCCCGCCTCATTCTCTAGATTTTTTTTAATTATTATTATTATTATTAATAATAATAATAATAATAACAACAACAACAATATGCACGCTAGATGATCAGACAAATGAAGGTATGAACTTTGATACTTCATTCGTATCAATTTATCTGACACCATTCAACTGCTACAAATTAAGTTTAAGAAACGAAGGAAGAATTTTAAAATTGGTTGTCTAAAACAAACGTTAATATTTGTATGATGATAAATCATTTCATTAAAGATAAAAAAAGATTTTAAAGTTGAAGTGTTTATAGTATATAAATGTGTTATTATGGAACTGACTAAAAGGAAAAATATGTCACATAAATTAAGACGAAAGGAGTAATATTTATATAATTATATCCTATAATATTCTTCTCAAGTGGTATATACTACCACTTTTAAATGCTATACCTAAAGTACGTAGATGCCCTTTCATCTACTATTTGGATGTGAATTGAGAAAAAAAGTAGAATAATCAAATGAATGGTCACCTTTTTTTTTTTTTTTTTTCAAGAGCATGCAATTAATAGCCATTTAACTATTGTACATGTACAATTAATGGTTTAATTCACACAACCATTTTTTCCTCGTTTCTTTTTAAGTATTATTTTGGCACTTAATGTTAGTGCATGGAGTAATAGGAGGAAGAAAGGAGAATTACGATCTAAAAAGGCAAAAAAGCAAAATTGACTAGATCATTTGAAGATCTTATTCAAAACCTAAATGGTTGTGGTAGAATGATAAGTATTTTTTTATCCTTAATTAACTTGGGTTCGACCCTTGTTAGATACAGAATCGCCTTTATGATCAGGGAGCACTTTACCCCTATATTGTGGGACTTTCGATCCAAATCAAAATTTAGTCGAACTCTAATGCGAATATCAAGCACCAAATGATTTTTTTTTTTTGCAAAAAAAAGGGTTTTTAATAAATACCTAAAAGCCAACAACTACATCATGTGTATATATATAATCACTTCCAAACAATATAACATGTGTGCATTCTTTTGTATTTCAATTACATATTGAAATATTCAATTACATAATGAAATATTCACTCATCGAATCATGCATCATCATTTATATGCATACATGATAATCGACCAAGCTTCTAGTTTTAAGTTTTCCCTCTAAACGGCCATAAGTCAGGCCACAAAATAAGCTTTCAGTATTATTTTCTTTTGACAAATATAAACAACTTTTCTAAGAAAGAAAACAAGAGTGTGTGATAGTTTATTCTTTTAAAAAAAATGAAAAAAATCTCTATTTAAGAAATGGTTATCTTTGAGTTTAAGTTTTATATACGTTGTCACTTGTCATGATCCAAGTTGATGACACGTATTGCTTTCGCCCGACAAACTTTACCGAGTTATTCTTTGGACTACGTCATTTTCAAGGTTAAAAGTGCGCATATTATGTAAAATGAAATTTACCGTACTTTCCTCACCTATTTTGATGTGAGATTTGTCTAAGGTCACCTTATCCTCAAAAGTTTGTTAGCCTAGAAGTTTGTCATTATTTTTTGTGAGACTGTAATCCGCCTCTATCTATCTCGTTACCTCAGCTTTTGTCATCAGTGTCGCATATATATTGACGATGTAAAAAATAATCTACACAAGTTAGGTTATTTAAAAGCTAATTTCCGATGACTATTTAACTACGCGCGCCAAAATAATGGTAAGCACAAGCCATAACAACTTAAATTACCATGAGATGGTATAATAATATCATTATACTATCGACATAAATAACTTAAAATAAAATACCCCCATTTCTTTTATGCCATATCAACTATATAAAAGTACAAATACAAGATCTATCCATGTGTTTCAACTACATAAAAGTACAAATACAAGATCTTTACCCTATGAAATATTCCTTTTTGATGTGTATACTAATAATACATTGATATGTAGTGTGAGTGGCAACAGCTTTAAATGTGCATTTCAGCAAAAGATAGAATTGAGTGGGGAAGAAGATTGTCTTTATGAGTACAGGCTTCATCATGATCACAAAGAATACAAATATTGTTCAACAAGCAAAAACCTTATAACTAGGATTTTCATTAAGTTTTTTTGTGGTGTTGTCTTTATTAACTCCCATCCCACTTTTGCCTTTCACTTTTTCCATTGTTTTCTTCTTTCACATCGATTTGGTCAAACTTATGGGGATAACATCATTGGAACATCAACAACTATATATATTATTCCATTCGTTTAAAAGAAAATGAACTATTTTGGCTTGTTATAGAGTTTATGAAAATAAAGAAAATTTTTGAATTTTGTGATTCTAAATTAAAATTATGCCAAATGTATCAAAATGTCCTTTAATCTTGTGGTCTTAAATATGACAAATGGAAAGTTGAAATTAAAATATTGACACAAAAGGAAAGTGGTCATTTTTTTTTAAAAAAATGAATCAAAAAGGAGAATGAGTCATTCTTTTTTAAACGGAGAAAATATATTTTTTTAATAATATGTATTTATTGTACAACAATCTCGCCTTCAAAAGATGAAGATAGCAGAAATAAGAATGGTTTGATGGATGTATGAGCATATTAACATAAGCAAGATCAGAAACGAAGATATACGGAGTAAGGCGGAAGTCGCCTCCATGATGGACAAAATGCGGGAATCAAGGTTGCGATGATTTGGACATGTAAAGAGGCCGGGGATCATATATAGATGCCGCAGTGAAGAGGTGCGAGGTATTGATGGTGATAGGTTTGAGGAGAGGTAGAACGAGGAAGAATTGTGTGCAGATAATAAGATAAGACATGACACATCTAAACTCACCAGGAGCATATGGAGATTGAAGATTAGGATGGACAACTAATATATAGTCTAAGCGTTTTCTTCCTTATCGGTGGTAGAGCACGGTTCTAGTTTGAAACACCTTTATTTAAATGTTCCATTACCAAATTATTATTATTATTATTATGCTAGCATTATCTTATTTTTCAATTTTATTACTACTGTTGTAACTTTACTTTGGGTTTTCTTGCTATTTTTATTTCAGTATTTTTCTTAATTTCTTTACTATTTTCATCATAGCTTTCAACTGTGACATTCCTTTTAAAATTGTTAAGACAATTTTCTCGAGCCTAGAGTCTATTACAAATAATCTTTCCACCCAAAAAGGGAGGGTGACTCTAGAGTAAGATTAGATTTTGAAGCCCCAAATAGTTTAATATAAATTTTATGATTTTAATTTTATTTAAAATAATATTAAAGATTGTAAAATATAAAAAATAAAAGAATTAAATTAAATAAAAAAAAAAGAAAAACTATCTACATTTTATTAAAATATTTTAGAAGTTTTATCAAATCTTCATATTAATAAATAAAGTTTTCACAATAATATTCAAATTTATGCATTGCAAACAAATAACTAATATCTTATTAATTAAAATTAGTCCTTATTTTTATAAATAATAATATTACTAAATTAAATGCTATAACTCTTCTAAAGATACTACACTAAAAGAAGTAATATGTAAGAATAAAAAAATAACTCTAAATTATTGATAATATTTTTGTGATGTGCATATATTTAATTCCTCCTATTAAAATTTGGCTTTAAGCCATTAATTTTATTGAGACGATATTAGAACAAAATAGAAATAACATCTCTGTATTTACACGCATTTTTTCGAGGCCCTATTTTTGGAATTATATTACTATATAAAAAGAGTTCCCTTCAACATGGCAGCTTAGTGACTTTAAAATCAATTTCGAGGGCCTTTTAGTATTTTCACAAGAAAAAGTTTCTTAAAGAATTTATCTTTTGTTATATGTTAGTTGTACCTTATTAATAACTTTAAAAAATGCCCACAATCTTTCATTGAATTACAAACCATGTCCTTAAAAAAAGTTCATCTTGTTCTATTTATTTACAAGATTGTCCTCAACTTTGCATAGATTTAATTTAAATAATTTAAATTTAAGTAATTTAATAATATAATAATTTTATCTTAATTAATTGCAACTAAATATTTAAAGTAAATCAATTTTATTATTTTAATTGACTTTTATATTCAAAATTAACTTTTTTTACTTATTTATTTTAGTAAATTTAAATTTTAAAATTATTTTTTTCTTATATGGAAATACTAATATTTAAACTTAACTTTAAATTTTTAAAGTACAAAATTAATAAATTTAATTTAATAAAATAAATTCCTAATGAATATTTTCTTAAGATTTGTGTTGGGTCAATATGTATCGAGTAAAAAGAAATAAAGAAAAAAATATAATAAAATTTTATTATTGTGAGAGATAAACATAACGCACTATTCAATAATGTTTAATATTATCATATTTTGTATATGCAAAATATAGCATCCCGTATTTTATTAATATACTACTCCAGTGAGTTATCGATGATTACTATTGGATATAATAAAATTATGTTATATTGATGATTACTATTGGATATTATGAGTCTTAATTAATTGTTATGAGTCATCTAAGTATTAAGAAAATAAATAATATTTCATAAAAAGATAAAATAGATATAAAATGCGAAATTAACTCTTAATGTTTAAATTAAATTGTCGTCCTTCAAACGATGATTTTACTACACCACCCCTTATTATAAGTCATTTATGTATTAGAAAATTAAGAATAACAAAATGATATGTCAGCATAAAAAATTTGATTGACTATCAAAATTATATTAGTGTCATATAAATTGGGACGAGACAGAGGAATATATAAAGCAACATATATTATTTAAAAATGAAATTAAAAGCACTGTAAATAACAATAATTAACAAAAATATTTAAATACTTGACTTATTATTAAAGTTTTATCTGTGCCGCTTAAATTGAGACGAAGAGAGTATTCATATCTTATTGAAAAATTATGTAAAAAATATTATAAATCAGATAATTAATAATTTTTTAAAAATATAAAATATTTGGCCGGCTCTAGTATGTAATACGTTACTATTTATTGGTTGCACATCCTTGTTAATGACTAATCATTACTATTACTATAGAGCTTATTTGACTAGTCTTTGTTAAATACATTGTATTCAATTTCTGTTTCCTCCTAATTTCTTTAGAACATATGATTTGGACAGAAGAAAAAGAGATTAAAGAACTCTCTGTGTCCCATTTTTTATAACATTCTTTTCATTTTGATTCGTCCCTATATATTTGATATAATTAAGTTTATCTAAACGAATCTGCAATCACTATTTTAATATCTAAGTAGGTCATGTTAATATATAAATTTATCGTATAAAATGATAAAAGGAGTATCGTATGAAAGGATATGTTTTTATTAAATGTTGCTTGAACTCTTTCTTTCTCTCATTTTGATTTAATTATTTAGTATGCAAAATTCACTAATCCATTATAATTTAGGTTTATACCGCATTGAGTTTACTGTAGAGAAAACACTTCTACTAGTGATTTTTCTATTTTAAGGGTTATAACCTTAGATTCTTGATTAAAAATTAAGAAATTTCATTTATCACACCACGTCCCTCGATGATCTAAAAAATGAGAGAGGCAATGAGTAATATTTTAAGGGCTTTTTTCTATTCAATCATCTCATATTCAGGATAATATATACTAGTCGGTTAGTTTAAATTTTAGCCTCGCAAGGTCCTTTTAAGAGGAAAACACTTTTATTAGGAATTTTTCCATTCTCAAGGTTCTA
This sequence comes from Capsicum baccatum var. pendulum, assembly GCA_030864225.1. Lineage (NCBI taxonomy): Eukaryota > Viridiplantae > Streptophyta > Magnoliopsida > Solanales > Solanaceae > Capsicum > Capsicum baccatum. Next base: position 256,571,224 of record CM061559.1, on the reverse strand, counting down.
ACCCGAGACTCTGAATTAGAGATGAAGAAATATTATCTATCGTACCACAACCCACATTTTGATGATCTTACAAAAATTAAGTGAAGGGGCAATATTTGAAAGGTTGTGACTAGTATTGAATTTATCTTTCGTTTAATTATTTGGTATTCAAAATTTACTGATTGACTATAAGGGTGTGCATCGTTCGCTTCAATTCGATTTTATATATTATCGGTTCGGTTTATCAGTTTGTGATTTTTAAATATGTTAAACCAATAACCAAATCAATAAGATATTTTTTATCGGTTTTTAGTCCTTAACGGTTTGATTTTTGGTTTAACCAATAACAAAATACTCATAAAATATAAATAGTAGTAACTAACATGAAAAAAATCAAATCTTAGTTGTAACCAAAAATCCTACATAATGTGTTTTAATTTACAAGAATCTTCAAGTTTGAACTAAATATTGTTAGGAGAAATTAAGAGTCTGTATAATTGAAATAATAGGTTTATTAATTGGTAGAAATTAAAGAGAAATATATAATAAATCATATATATATATATGTATGCATGTATATGCTTACATATTTTCTTTTTGGGTTATCGGTTTACCTAATAACCCAATAAGAAAAAATCAAATCGAACCAATAACCCAATAATTTTTTTTTATAAAACAATTAACAAACTGTTAACCCTATAACAATAAACCAATAACATTTTTATCGGTTCGATTTATCTGTCAGTTCGATTTTTGCACACTCCTAATTGACTAATTTAAATTTGTGTCTTGTAAGGTCCTTATAAGAGGAAAATACTTTTATTAGAAATTTCTCCGTTCTTTGGACTTTAATCCTAGATCCCTTATCAACGATAGCAAAAAATCTCATCTATCCCATCACGATCCACATTTTTGTTATCAACGATAGCAAGAAATCTCACGACCCACATTTCCCTTATCAACGATAGCAAGAAATCTCATCTGTCCCGCCACGGCCCACATTTCCCTTATCAACGATAGCAAGAAATCTCATCTATCCCACCATGACCCACATTTTCCTTATCAACGATAACAAAAAATCCCATATATCTCACCACGATCCACATTTTCCTTATCAACGATAGCGAGAAGTCTCATCTATCTCACTACGACCCACATTTTCCTTATCAGTGATAGCAAGAAATTTGATCTATTTTGCCACGATCCACATTTCCCTTATCAACGATAGCAAGAAATCTCATCTATCTCACCATGACCCACATTTTCCTTATCAACGACAACAAGAAATCTCATCTGTCCCACCACGATCCACTTTTTTCTTATCAACGATAACAAGAAATCTCATCTATCCCATTATGATCCACATTTCTCTTATCAACGATAACAAAAAATATCATCTATCCCACTACGACCCACATTTTTTTTATTAACGATAGCAAAAAATCTCATCTTTCTCGTCACGACCCACATTTTTCTTATCAACGATAGCAAGAAATTTCATCTATCCCACTACAACCCATATTTATCCCACTACAACCCATATTTAGATGATCATAAAAATAATGATGAAGAATAACATTGAAAGGATGTGCTTGCCAACTCTCACAAACATTCCCCAAAAACAAAAGTAGGTGGGCCTTAAAAATGATCTGGAGCCCATTTACCTTTAAGGTTGGATAATTGCTTCACCAAAGTGGTGTTATTTCTGATCCGACCCAAATAAATTATTATCATTAAGACCATAATTCACTTCCAATAGTACAGGCCATGTTCTCATTTTTACTCCATTTATTTTTATTTATTTATGATCGTTAATGTCCACTATTCGAGAAATAGATTTTAGATTTTATTTGTCATTTTTAACATATTTAGGAAAAGATAATTTTTTTTTTTTTGTCATGTTTTGCAACAATAACAATAACAACATATTCATTCAAGTCCCACAAGTGAAGTATGGAGAGAGTAAAGCTAGGGATGACGCGAATTTAAAAACTGCTCCGCACCGCTCCACATCACCTTTAAACCCGCCCTACACTCATACCCGCACAGCACCGTGCATGTTTTTATTTTTTTATTTTTTAAAAAATTTGTAACTCCATTTGAAATCATAATATTTCTAAATCTACAATTAGAAAGTAGTAACAACCAATTTCTATTATATCACTTTTTACTAAGAAATTATCAGAAAAGTATCAGATGTACAAGCAATGATCAAATATCAGAGTTTCATTTATAAGATGAATCAAGAAATTAAAGTTAGAGATCAATCAATTTATCTAATTATTTAAGTCTTTGCTATAGATAAATTAAATAAATTATGCACGACAAAATGATTTAATAAGGAAAAATCTTTAAACTTTAGTTTGATATAGTGTTATAATATTTTAAGTAAAGAATACATATAATTTTAGGTAGATTCACATGAATAATACTAAATTTTAATTTTTTGGGGGTTTAAACCCTCAACTGGCCCCGTCTCGCATCATTTTAAGAAAACTTAATCCAACCAGCCCCCCACCCACCCCGCACACACATAATCTAAAACTCACATCGTCCTACATAGCCTAAAATTCGCATCGCTCTGCATTCACACCGCTCCATTGCCATCCCTAGATATACACAAACCTTACCATTACATAGGGAAGGTAGAGAGGTTATTTTCAAAATATTCTCCGCTCAAGTGTAGTAAAATTGTCTTTAAATATCATGTTTCGTTCTTATCATTAATTACTTATTCTTCAAATTATTTTTCAAAATCTTATACTAAATATTAATTAAAAGAGGTTGTGCGGTAAAATAATCATGTTTATTAATATTTTTTTAATATATATGACAAGTAAAAATTAACGGAGAGACTATATGATATGTTCTACTCTCCACTTTTTCTGTTTGATTTGTTTTTTCAAATGCAAACATCATACAGATCTTAGAGGAGCGTGTGGAATTCATGTGTGACCCATATACGTACTTCATTTTTACTTGTCATATTTTGACTCAGTATATTCATTAAAAAAATAATTAATAATATAGTTATTTTATCATAATACTCTTATTAAATGATGTTTACATTATGTCTTGAAATTAAATTGGAGAAAAAACAATTAATTCTAAGGATAAAATAGAAAAAAAAACTCTTGATATATCAAAAATGACAAGTAAAAGTAAAAATTAAATTAGGAAATTAGTGACAATTAAAAATAAATAAAGGAAGTATGAGGTAAAATTCACAAATAGTCATTTCCTGTTCCTATCAATAACAAATGTTGTTAATGCCATATTTTGAAAGTACTTTAGGTGAAAACTCTATAAGTGAATCTTTTAAGATCATAAATGAAAAGTGATCAGTAAACACTATTTTTATTAATGAATACATCAACAAAATAGTCACTTCTTAACACTGTAGTTACTAAAATAGCCATTGTAATACAGTTTCATATTCTAGACATAAATTTAAAAACAATTTGTTAGGATTTGATATCTGAAATTTGAAGAAGCTCAATGATAATTACCATATGTAATTACAGTCAAATCTCTTTATAATGTGCATTTATCTGAACGTTTCACATCGATTCTGAAGATCGAACTATTATACTGAAATTTCATTATAACGAAAGACTATTATAAAAAGATTTGATTGCACAAATCTAAAAGTGATTAGTCGGCGCTATTACGATTTATAAATATTGGTAGGTCTTTGATCTCGAATTGGTAGGCCTGTTCATGGACTCATGGCCTTGTTTAGCTTGTCCAATATATTCATCAGAATATGGCCTAGTAGGTTTTGACTATGGGCTGGGCAGATAAGGTGACCTTAATGACACTAAGGATCCCTTAGGCCCTATTCTTTCTAGTATAAACAACATAAATATCAACCCTTTTGAAAGTAATTACACTTTCTTTCATTTTTCTAATTACTTTATTTTTTCTTCCTATTAATATACATAACATAGCCGACATATACATAGCATTCTGTGTATATGTTAGGATTTTAGTAATATGTTTAGGGAGTTGGGATTTTTTGTAATATTGAAAACATAAGTTGTGTATTTGTGTAATTTTTAATATTTTCTAAGCAGTTTTTGGAAAGAACTTTGCAAATAATGTTTAGCATATAATTTGTCATTATTCGATAAATACTTTTGACAAATAATTTAAATTCTCAAATACTAGAAAAAAAAATTAATATTTGAGTAAAATTTCATTTTTTGTGAGCTTTTGAAAGTGAAATATGTTTCTCAATTACCATGGCTAAACACATGGTGAAACTTCACCCAAATGACCAAATCTTCACAAAAAATGGACTTGCCAAAAATATTTGAAAATTAAAAAAATGGCCAAACGTTAGCTAAGTAGACGCATGTGATGGCACTATTTAAAATGTTATCGAACCACCTTTACCAACAAGGTGAAAATTGAAGTAATCAATTAACTGAGCTACTAAGAAATCCGACATTGCTTAAATTAATTCAATATATTTTTTTTTAAGTTTAGCTAGTATATTGGAAAACCCCTATTGCCGCTTCTTTTTTGGTGAATTGTAAATAGAAAAACCAGACACTAATAATATATTAGGGAATCACTCTAATGCTTCTTTTGATGTATATGTCATTCACCTAGGAGTTTTTTAAGTCTTTTGGTTTGTAAATACCATTCATCTCTTGAGTGTTTTCAAAAGTAATAAATTACCTCTTCTTATATATATATATATTGAAGGTCCGTGCTCAGCACAGGCTCAATATATATATATTTTTATCTTAGTTTATGTGATACAAATATAATTTAGATAATTAATCATTAAAATAATTTAAATTTTTAATTATTATCCATTATAATACTTTTTCTTCTATTTCAATTTAAGTGACACTAATATAAGTTCGAGTGTCAATTGAATATTATATATTTTAAAGTTGTTAAATATGTGATTTATAATGCTTTTAGCATAATTTTTCTATAAAATATTAATACTCTCTCAGTCCCAGCTTACGTGTCTTCTCATTTTTAAATAATATATGTTACTTTATGTCTTCCTCTGTTCCATTGTAATTTTTGTGACACTAAGATAATTTCGATAGTCAAATAAATATCTTATGTTGACATATCATTTTGTGTGTATTTTATGAAATAATATTAATTTTTGTAATGCTTAGATGACGATAAAAATTAATTAGGGTGATATAATAAAATTACAATTGAAATAACAAAGCAGGCATGTCTTAAACAATTTATAACAATTAATTAAAAGTGACAAGACAAAATTATTATAAAAAATACTTGTGAATAAAATTTAAATGAGTCTTATATAAGACATCAAATTAATTTAAAACATCAAGAGTTAATTTAGCATTTTATGTCTAATTTATTTTTATTAAATACTATTAATTTATTAATACTTAAATGACTTATAATAATTAATTAGAGGTGATATAGTAAAATTATAATTTAAGCAGCTGAAGAACGTAGCACAAAACATCAAGCGTTAATTTATTATTTTATTTTGTAAAAATTTATCATTTTATTTCTAATTTTTTAATTAAATATTATAAATTTTAATATTTAAATGACTTATAATAATTAATTAGGGATGAAATAGTAAAATTACGATTGAAGCAGTTGAAGCAGGTAGCTGTTCGGCATGTTTTAATTTGTTATTTTATTTCGATTGAAACGGTGCAAACGGGACGTTTTCGACCAAATCGGTGTGCTATAGCCCACGGTTTCGAGGGTGGGCCCCGTAGATACCTAATTTTGTTCCTCCCGAAAACTCAAATTATTTATTTTTACCCTCGTCTTACCATGTGTCCTACCCCGTGTGATAATCCCTTCATAAAAATACAAAAATTAACAAAATTCCTAACAAATTTTACTTTATTTTAATCCTATCCTAACCATCCCTCCAATTAAAAGCGGACACATCACCCTCACCACTACCCCATCACCTACCCTACGCCTCACCCCACTCACGTGACCTACCCCATCACCTACCCTACGCCTCACCCCACTCACGTGACCTCCCCCATGTATCTTGACCACAAAGGAAAAGAAAAACGGACAGCTGTACAAAGTTGATGTCATTCAGCTCTCTTTTGAATTTTATAGGAACAAAAAACATAGAATATATTTCCCAGGGAATTCTATTTTTTTTAACTTTCTTCTCCACGGTATATACAATAGACACTTACACAATTCCACATACAAAAACATACTCAACACACCTAGTCTACGAAGAGAACAATTCCATTCCATGGGTAATTCACGCCTCAGATAACACACAGAGAGAGAAACTAGGAAGAAGAAAAGAGTGGCACCATTTCTTCCTTCCTCGGTTGAGAGTGAAAGGGAGACGAGAGAGAGATCGATTGAGAGAGGGTAGAGAGGAATATAGTGCGAGAGAGAGAGAGGAATCGAGTGAGAAGGGCGAAAACACAGAATGGAGACATCCCTGCCGACTGATTTGAGTTTTTCGGCGAACTGGTCTTCAGAATCTGCCATCTCTTGCCGAAAATGACCTACCCCACTACCAAATCCATCAGTAAATCACAAGAGACGACCCTCTTCGGCCAAACCCAACCGAAATATCACCTCCTCTTTCATTAATTTTGTTCGAACCTCACCGAGAAAACTCACCGTCGCCTACACTTGACCAAAAACATTGGAAGTCAGCAATATAGTCACAGCGTCTACAAAAACCGAAGCTAGTCCAGTGAAGTTTCGATTCGAATTCAGTTTAGGCAGAATCAGTTGCGGGTTGTCTTTATTTCGAGATTCTTAGACTAGTTTGGTGATTAAACCGAGTTCAGGATCGAGTTTGGGTTCGGTTTGAGGTCCGGCGGCGCCCGAATCAACTAATCCAATTTGATCGAAATAAAATCGTCAATTGAGGTCTAATTTTCATCTCTCCCTTTATTTTAATTTTGATTTTGATGATTGTGGATGTGATTCAATATCTTTATTCTATTTGTTTGGATGATTTGGGTGACGTTTGATGTTGTTTACTTTTGAATAATTGCTCTCGCTGATAAATGTGATGACAATATGAGTTTGAGATTGTATTAAACATGAAATAGAGGTGGGAATTAAAAATTGATAAAGTTGAACGTTGTTTAGTTTTAGTTTAACCCGTTTGATTGATTGTTGATATGAAACGTGATATTATTATGATAGGTTTAAATGGGCAGGACAATGTAGGTTCGGGTAGGCAAATTTAGGACTAAGGTTTGTTTGGTTGAATGTTGGAAATCCCGAATTTTTGCACTAAAAATGTATTCGTTTGGCCGGGGAATGCCTCGAGAGATTTGTGTTGATTTATTCGGGTAATGCCCCAAAGTATCTTGTATATGAAGGACGTTCGTGATGAAGGCTTGAGGCATCAAGTGAGGCATTGAAGCTTAGTCTAGGATTAGTTTAGAACATGATTCACATTTCCATATTTTTCTATATTTTGGACTATATAATTGGACTAAACATTATTATTTTGGTTTTGGGTTATTTTTTGATGTGTTTGGTGATTGTTTATGCGTTTTACGTGGTTTATACATTTGTAATGTCAAATTAATCAATATGCTCCATCAAGTGACCGTGGTCGAACCACGGGATCAAGGGATGCCTAACACCTTCTCCTAGGTCAACAGAATTCCTTAACTGGAATCTCTGTTCGCGGATCAGTTTTAGAGTCAAACCGTTTTGAAAAGGATTTCCTAAGGTGACTTGGCACATTCGATTTATGCCAAGTGGCGACTTTGAGTTTTGAATATAAATAATCCTTTTCGAAACAAATTTTCACTTTTGTCACATTGATAATAAAACCCTTTCGAAACTTAAAACGAATCTTTTCGGTTGTAAATGGGGTGTGACAGGCCCGGGGTCCTGGCGTGCTGTGGGCCAAAAATCGACCAGGTCGTGCCAGGGAGGCTGGGGAGCGGTCTAGTGTGAGCCTTTGGGGTTTTCGGGGCCATTTGGGTGGTCAAATGGGCGAAACGGCGCGAAAGGGGCATTTTTGGGTCAATTCGGTGTGCTATAGCATGCGGTTCCAGGGGTGGGTCGAGGTCCGGGCGTGCTGTGGGTCGAAAATCGATCGGCTCGTGCCAGGGAGCAGCCTAGTGTGGGTCTTTGGGAGTCTTTGAGGCCATTTGGGTGGTCAAACGAGCGAAACGGCACGAACGAAATATTTTCGAGGCCAAATCAGTGTGCTATAGCCACGGTTTTGGGGGTGAACATCGGGTCCGAGTGTGCTGTGGGCCGAAAATCGACCAGGTCGTGCCAGGAAGGCCGGGGAGCGACATATTGACAAGCTCCTCAAGGAATCTAATAAATCAAGCTTCAGTTCTTTCAGTTTACTCCTGGCAAAGGACCATGACATATTGATGAGATTCAGCAACTACAAAACAGGAAACACACCAGCTCCTTGAACAACACGACTTCTTGTGTTCTTGAGAAACTCCATGATATCACAGTTATTGATCTGCAATGACCTTCACATGCTGAAAAGCCATCGGAATCAACTCTTTCAGTGCATTCTTTGAACCTTCTTCAACTAAATCTAGATATTCTGTGCCTCTTAATGTTGACCAAATCCAATCAGCTAAAGGATCCATTGTCGAGGGGATTTTCGACATCTCTTATTTTGTCATTCTTTGAGGAAAGAAGCATGTTTCTTGGAATACCTTTCCCTAGTTACTTTACTTTCATGCAATTTCTATTGTAATTATAATTGCACTTCCAAATTTTATCATACCAGTTTGTTACAGATTTCAAGTTTGGTTATTTGTGCATTTGCCCCAGAGAGGAAAAAAAAAAAAAAAAGACAGAAATAATATCATCCTTCGCCGTAATTCAAAAAGTTCTTGAATTCAAATATAGAATTTTCTGCTCAACACGAATTTAGTAATTCAATACGAGAATCCACATTGAATACCTTGCAAAATTTATGTTCTTTGTTCCTAAACCTATGATTCGGAAACTAATTAAGGATGACATGACTTGAATTATTTCATCTCTTCTTTATGGTGAAAATTGTGATACTTATGAATTAAGCATAACTATTAGATCTCTCTACTCCCAATTAATTACATAATATCCCACTTCTTAATAATTTTGAATACATGTCGTAACCCCTAGGATCTCTGAGATACATGGATCTACTGCATTTAGCTGGTAACCCTCCGATACATGCGTCAACAGACCTGGACTACCACTTACTATGGACTAAATTGATTTACTGGGTTTTAAGAATAGTCCAATATTTTCTGAAGCTAGATCAGGCATTTGTAAGGTGTATAAATATGGGCTTCCTACCAGCAGCCCAGAGTTCAAAACTTTCGTGGGCTAAAATGCATTTTCTAATAAGTCACTATTTAAGTTGCATCCAATTTTGTAAAAGTATTTAAGTCATAGCCAGTATTGGAAAGTACTATTTAACTATGTAAGAAAAAGACAAACAGAAAACCTTATGAAAGTTTACTTCAAAATTCAGGCATTTAAAAGAGATAATTTTCATCTAAAATTTGGATACGAGTTCTCAAGTATTTCGAACGCGTGATCTGAATTTGATTTTAAAACGAATAAACTTATAATAGTGGTCTTTAAATCAGCTTTTGTGCACTTTCCCCATTTTTACCAATCAAATGTTAGAGAATACTAGTACTTAATAAATGAAGTTCTAAAGGCACACAATATCAGCATGCCCTTTAACTTAGCCTCAACTAATATCTTTATCCATCAACTTTGGGTGTGCACAATTACGCACTTGAACTTGTATAAAAATGAACAAGTAGACATATGTGTCCTACGTGGAACCTTACACGGAAATTCACGTCCTGCATGGCATCCTATGGATACTATGTCACGTAGGATGTGTATATCTACTTATTTAACCATACATGACAATTCACGTCTTGCATGACATCCTACACATATTATATCACGTAGGACGTGTGCATATTCTTATCTAACTTTATACAAATTTAAGTGTCTTCTTGTGCACATCCAAAATGAAGGGTGTAAATGTAAACTGAAACCATATTAAAGGACATGTTTATATATTATGCCTTTATTATTTGAGTTTAATGTTATTATAGAAACAAAAGGGATGACAAATGAGGTGGGGTGAGCAGCTTAAGCTATATAGTAAAAGTTTGTGTTTCTTTAAATTGACATTTGACAAGTGATTATCATGTTATAGCTTTTTGATTATCCATAAAACTGGTCCATGTAGTCATTAATCATGGATAAATTGGCCATAAAAGTCAAATGCGTCCAAGTCATCTTATAAACATAATGTTGAAGAGGAGAAGGATTGCACTTAGGTATTGTTTCTTTAACCCTTTTTTTGTTGTTGATGGAAGTACATTATCCAAAACACTTTTATGAAATTGCAACAATGAGTCAAATTAGATGCATGATGCTTTAGTTTCTTGGTTAGTTAGGTCATTGATAGCAATATGTATATGACTTTCAACTATGAAAAAATTGGAATTTGAGAGACTTGGTGTGTGTTTGGCATAGGGATGAAAACGTTTTCCATTTTTTTATGTCTAAGTTGGTTAAAATATGTAGGTGAACATTTTTGAAAAAAAGTTTCTTAAAAATCAGGAAAATGAGGAAAGTATGTAAAACAAGTTTCATAATAACTAAGTGGCGTTTATGTCAACTCATTGGCTGAGCCACCTTAGCTTGGACGAGAGGTGGTTGCACGGCCTTTACTAGAAAATTATGTGGTATATATAGGTTATATGTTAGCTATTATGACTATATATTTAATTTACACATATTTAACATACTTGGGAAGAAAATTTGCACACTCGTTGCCAAATTTCCGACTCCACTACTGATATATATATATTATATGTCGACAGTCTCCACAGCCTTATTTGTTGATGAAAACTCACGAGAACCGACCAACTGGATCTGCACCATTTCCTGAGGTGAATGATGTGCATGCTCACCATGCTAGGCGTGAAAAAGGTCGCGCCCTTGGTCGTGGTCGTGGTTGTGATGACCAAGAAAGAAACCCTGTTTCGAGTGTTAATAATTCATCAAACAAAAAGAGAAAAATGAGAAACGTGAAGCAGTTACTTATTTTCGATATGGCAGAAAAGGACATTATTTACGTGATTGTCGTGCTCTCAAGCACTTGGTTGATCTTTATCAAGCACTGCCCACCCCTCATCACTAACCATTTCACACTTCATCAAGACGAAAATCATGTCTTTCCTTCGAATACCATTTGCCTTTTCTCAGCCAACCAGCAAATCAATGAATTCATATTTCATGCCTTTGTGTTTATATGATTAGAAATTCTTTCTTAATTTTCATTCAAAATTATTTTCTGGACTTTTTATCTCCCTCGTAATATTTGCCTAAATCTATAAAGTCCTTTGGAGTAGGATTTTACGTTTACTTTCAAAATATCAAAAAATAAATAAGAAAATCATTTATTTTTAGGAAAACACTTCCCTTCATAGACCAAACACACCACTAGTTAATGACAACAAATCAAAATTCAAGCATCAAATTTCACTTTGTGAAATAGTTTAATTAAGAATCTCCAAGCATGTGACTTTTGGTATTTGGTTTGTGATGACCATTTCTTTACACAAAATCCAACTTTATACATAAGAATTATACTAGCATAAAAAAGTAGTTATATCTTTATCCAAGATTATGTTCTAAAGAAATGTCTTTGTAACGTCATGAAGGAATCATTTTACCTCCAAGTATCATTGACCACTTGACAACATTATCTGTTATATCTTCTTTTCTTTGCATCTAGGATTTGCCTTTTGCCGGCCATTTTCTTAAATAATTAAAAAATGTTTAAGTGAAAAATTTGACAACATTAACATTAATTGTTATTTCTATTATATGGTTGAGGTGGTTTCGATCCCTCATGTAATTACCAAAAAAATCCACCTACTTCCACTTAATTACATATCATGTCCCAATATATAATGATTTCATTGTTTCATCATAATGATTTAAATATTTAATATATTCTATTAATTTATATTAATTAACTATAACTGTATATTGGAAGTAATTTTTTTTTTTTATTTAATTGGCTATCATATTCAAAACTAATTTGTTACCGCAAAGCACAATAATTAACAAGTTAAAATATTTTAAAGACATATAAAAATTTTATTTGATAATTACCTAAAAATTATTATAAATCACAATAAATAACAAGTTAAAATACTTTTTTTAAAAATAGATAAAAGTTCTATTCAACTCTCAAAATTTTATCGGTGCCGCATAAATCATGACCAAATAAAAAATTATCGCAATTAATTGCAACTAAATATTTAAAGTAAATCAATTTTATTATTTTAATTGACTTTTATAAAGAAAATTTATCTTTTTATTTATTTATTTTAGTAAATTTAAATTTTAAAATTATTTTTTTCTTATATAGAAATACTAATATTTAAACTTAACTTAAAATTTTTAAAATATAAAATTAATAAATTTAATTTAATAAAATAAATTTCTAATGAATATTTTCTTAGAATTTGTGTTCGGTCAATATGTATCAAGTTAAAAAGAAATAAAGAAAAATATATAGTAAAATTTTATTATTGTGAAATATAAATATAATGCACTATCCAATAATATTTAATAATATCAGATTTTGCATATGCAAAATATAGCATCCCGTATTTAATTAATATACTACTCTGGTGAGTTATCGATGATTACTATTGGATATGATAAAATTATATTAATTTTTATATTAATAACATAATCAATCTCTCTTAATTAATTATTATGAGTCATCTAGGTTTTAAGAAAATAATTAATATTTAATAAAAAATAAAATAGACATAAAATGCGAAATTAACTTGTCGTCTTTCAAACAATGATTTTACTACATCACCCCTTATTATAAGTCATTTATGTATTAAAAATTAAGAATAACAAAATGATATGTCAACATAAAATATTTGATTGACTATCAAAATTATATTAGTGCCACATAAATTGAGACGGGACAGAAGAAAATATAAAACAACATATATTATTTGAAAATGAAATAAAAAGTACTGTAAATAACAATAATTAGCAAAAAAAATTAAAAAGTTGACTGATTTCTGCTTCAGATGCTTCAATCGTAATTTTAATGTATCACCCGTAGTTAATTATTATAAGTCACTTATGTATTGAAAAATTAATAATATTAAATTCATGATTTTACTATATCACCTATAATTAATTATTATAATTTATTTATGTATTAAAAAATAAATAATATTTAATTAAGAAATATAAAATAAACATTTATGGCATGTCTGATTAAGTTGGTTCAATCGTAATTTTATTATATCACTCCTAATTAATTATTATAAGTCATTTATATATTAAAAATTACTAATATTTAATAAAAAAAGTAAAATAGACGTTTATGACATGTCTACTTCAGCTGCTTCAACCATAGTTTTACTAAATATCACCCCTAATTAATTATTATAAGTCATTTAAGTATTAAAAAATTAATAATATTTAATAAAAATAAAATAGATATAAAAATGATAAATTAACTCTTGATGTTTTAAATTAACTTGACGTCTTATATGAGGTTCACTTAAATTTTTTACAAGTATTTTTTATAGTAATTTCGCTACGTCACTTCTACTTAGTTGTTGTAAGTCATTTAAGACATTTATGCTTCGCTGCTTCAGTCGTGATTTTATCATATCACCCCTAAATACGTATTATGGTCATTTAAGCATTGTGCCACATAAGTTGAAATAGAAAAAAAATATAAATCACAATGATAAAAAATTTAAATTATTTAAAAAATATAATTGGCTATCGTCGACACAAAACTTTGGACAACGAGAGTAGCATATATTATTCAAAAATTACATAAAAAATATTATAAATTACAATAGTTAACAATTTAAAATATCTAAAAACAATTTAATATGCTATATATTTTAAAAAAAAATACATGAAAAATACTAGAAATCACAATAATTAATAACTTAAAAAATTTAAAAGATATAAAATATTTGGTCGAATCTTGAAATTATATTAGTGTCACTGAAATTGGAATAGAAGAAAAGTATTATAAATCATAATAATTAAAAATTTAAATTATTTTTAAAATATAAATGACTATCAATGCCACAAAAATTTGGACTAGAAAAGTAACATATATTAATTTCAAAATTACATAAAAAAAATATTATAAATTACAATAGTTAACAAGTTAAATTATCTAAATACATATTAAAATAACATATGTTGAATCCATGCTAGATTCCGGATGAATCCTAGAAAACATATGCAATTCTTTATTAAAAAATTTATTTAAATATATCAAGATTGAAAAGATAAATAAATATCTTAATATTGGTCCTATGTTGACACGGGTCACGCTCCTCTAGTAATATAATAAAGAGCAGTGGCGGAGCCAGACTTTTGGTTAAGGGTGTTCATATTTTTCCTTGGGCAAAAAACTATTTAAAAAACAAAAAAAATAAAGCACTGTTATACCTACCAAGTTTCGAACCCGAGTTGTTGATGCAAAAATGCACACTCTTGACCACTGGACTATGCTTCTCTAACTTGTTAAGGGTGTGCAACAACATATATATAACCATAAATATCTATATTTAACCTATATACTCAAAAAAAATTCCAACGAAGGGTGTTCATCTGACCACCCTTCGTTGGCTGTGGCTCCGCCACAGATAAAGAGAAGAAGAACATTTTAAATTTAAAAGAAAAAACATTTCTTTTTATTTGTAAAAAGCACATGCAACCATTCGTGTGGACTATCACCAAATTGAAATCGAATTTATATTAGAGGTCATTGTTTAACATGTTATAGGTGATTGTCTTTCTTATTTTCCATGTTAGTATATTCTTTTATTTATCAATCATTATCTTTTAAATGACAACTTGATCGATGTCTGAATTATTATTTTTATTCTGTCAATGTATAAAAATTAGTTTTAACATGTTATAAGTGATTATTATTCTTAGTTTTTATTTTAGTATGTTCTTTTACTTAATGAACCATTATCTTTTAAATGACAATTTGATCGATGTCTGAATTATTTTTTAAACTCTATCAATGTATAAAAATTAGTTTTAACATGTTATAAGTGATTGTTATCCTTATTTTTCATTATAGTATATCCTTTTACTTAATGAACCATTATCTTTTAAATGGTAACTTGATTAATGTCTGAATTATTTTTTTTACTCTGTCAATGTATAAAAAATAGTTTTAACATGTTATAAGTGATTGTTATTCTTATTTTTCATTTTAGTATATTCTTTTACTTAATGAACCATTATCTTTTAAATGACAACTTGATCGATGTCTAGACTTTTTCTTCTTTTTTTTTTTACTCTGCCGATGTATAAAAATTAGTTTCATTAATATTGTACGTACTAAAGCATATATTACCAAGTTATCTCCCAGAGTTCCAAGCTCAAAATCTCTCAATGTTTTTTAAGTCAAGCTTATTGCATGGGGCTTGTCTAGTACTATTTATCTTTTCTGTATAATTTGCAAGTTGTTATACTAAAATTAAACAAAATTTACTTTGTGTGCACTCAAAATAGCGACTGCGAATTGGCTTAATTATTAAAAGAAAAGCATATATCGGTAGAATCTATCTCCTTATCTTTTGGAACATATATATTTTGACCAATAAATGATCCTCCTATTCTTTTCTCCCTTTTGTTTCTCCCACTAGAATATTAATCTTTTTCAAAAATGGATCTCCCTTTATATATAGTTTTTATTTCACAAATTCCAATTACTAGCTAGCTGTACTTTAATTAATTAATACAATATTTTACCAATTAAACGATTTGGTTGCGTCTGATTTAAGATATTATGCACGTAAATTATACATAGACTTGAAAATTCGTGACAAATATGGCACCAGATCAATAAGATCAACTATATATAATATATTATATAGAATTTATTATTGTATATTTACTAACCATACAAATGAGTTTTTACAAAATGATCCGTTTGGAGACATTTTTATATAGGTGTTGGTTCCCCCATATATTATAGATTTCACATACATTTTACCTAAGTTGCTCCAACTTTCTAAAAATGTTGTCGTACCCGTGTCGAATCCTTCAAAAATATACTATGACATGTATCCATCAACATTTATAAAGAGTCCGATCGAACAGCATAGATATTCTTCACATACAGTTGATAACAGATACAGTTTGAGTCTTTGAGAACACATATCCAACTGGCACATACAAATGATGTAATTAATCACATACATTCAGTTTCTACTTTGAAAATACATGCATACACATATAGTTAAAATCAGATATTGTATTCGCGTACATGCATGGAAACCTACTTTCCAGCAAAACTAACAAGTATATTTCCAAGTACAACAAAAACGACGAATCTAGTATAACATCCATAAGTGGGGTACGGGAGGGTAGAATGTAAGCTAACCTTGCTCCTACTTTTGTGGGTTAAAGAGGTTGCTTTCGATAGACCCTCGAATCAAAAGAAATGTTTTCACAGCAGGAAACACAATTACAAGTGGGCAAATTTAATATACAAACTTTAATATATACTGTCATGTCGATGAAGGAATTTCAGATATAGCACAGATTCCATTTATCACAAAGCTTTGCTGTATATCATCAACATATATATCTTCCAACTAAAATATTCCCTGAATATATCAGAATATGAAAGGTATAGTACCCCAAATGTCAAAACCCTAAAGTAAGTTGTCTAAATTTAAAGGGGAAATTAATTCTCTATTTTTTAACATAGTTTAGAGACTAATTTTCAGACCACAATTATAAAGAACATGCGAGGTTAGACTACGTACAATCGAATTTTATGATCTAACCTCTTCCCGAACTCCATACATATCAGGAGCTTTAATGTGCACCGAGCTGCCCTTTAATTAATTTCATAATAGAAATCTCAATTTGAGCTTTCACTTTCAAAAACTTCTCGAACTAATAATGACCAACGGTGTTGTTTTTTTTTCATTTTGTTAAAAAAGCAAGACACATAAATTAAAATGAAAGGAATATAACTTACCAGTCTAAGTTTCCAAATCAGTAAATAGATTCAATAGTTTGGATTATTTCAAATCAAGAAACGAAGTAGGTTGAGACAAGATTTTTGGAATACTTTGAGGATATCTATGTTATGTCTTAAAGTAACGTTCCTTTTAAAAGTTTCATCTTTTAGAAAAACTTCTAACTTCGTAGCTAAGTTACACTTCATGAAAAAAAAAAAAAAAAGTATAGCATTAAGCTTTCGTTATTTACAAATTCGGACAAGGATTGAACCACAATATAGACTAACAAATACATTGATTAAAAGTAGTATCTTTTGAGTATTTTTACCTTCTATTTTTAGTTATTATTATTTATGTATATATAAAAAAAGATTTCAACGAAGCACTGTCATGTGACACCAATCGAGCCAAGGTGAATCCGGAAATAATGATCGTATTAAGTGAGTTTTAGTTGAATTTGAACCCTAATTCATATATTCAAATCCTGAAACCACCTCTGAACAAAAAAAAAAAAGTTTGTGAAGCTACAATCTTAATTCCTACTTGATCAATTATATCTTCTTAATATTATAAAACTTAAAAGAGTATTATTGGAGCAACTAAAAGAATATTAATCTTGCACCATAGTAAATTAAAATTAGAGTCAAAGAATATGGAGAACTCAACGAAAAGGATCGATGTATTTGACAGATTCCAAACAAGTGGAATAAGTTATCTTTAATAATAAGATATATATGCTGAATAATGTTAACTATATATGGGCCTAAAAAAAATTATTCTTTAGGCAGATTCTATTTTTTATTTTTTGAAGTGCTAGAGTATTTAGAGCTCCTTTTCAACTCTAGTTTGAACAATGGTCAAGAAGGTCACTACAAAATATAAATAGAAATTAACGATACACAACTTTTGTCCATAAATAGTAAATATTTGTCACTAACCCTATTTAACAACAAATTTATAATATACTAATTATCAAAAAATCTTGTCAGCTACGAGCTACTTAGCGATAAACTTACGATGAATATCGTGGCTAGGGGTTAATTAAGTATAGCCATGAATTATTTTCTTGTGTCGGTGCATCTATGTTAGTTTTTTTTTTTTCTTTTCTAATTCAGTATGTTAGTTGTTACAATACTACAACAACAACATGACGTAGTGTGATCTCACAGGTAGAGTTTGGAAATGGCGGTGTCGAGGCAGAGCCAACCTGGTAATAGGGGGTTCATCCGAACCCCCTTCGACGGTAAATTATATTATTAATACATGGTTAAAATGATTTTATGTATATATTGTAGATGTTGAACTTCCTTCGATGAGTTTTTCTTTAGATTTTGAAACCCCTCAGTAGAAATCCTGACTCCGCCTCTAGGCGGTGTATATGCAGTCTTACCCTCACCTTGTGAAGGTGTTCCCGATAGACTCTCAGCTCAAATAAAGTATATAAAACTCAAGTATGGAAATAAAACACAATATTGAAAAAAATCATGCTAAAAATTAAAGGGGAAGAACATGAGCAAAAAAGACATAACTGAAGCCAAGAAAACAATAAATAATATATATATATATATATATATATCCGATGAAATTTTACAAGTGAGATTTGATCGTGGATAATAGTGTGTACGCAACCTTATAATCCCCAGATAGTTTTCACTATCTATTCAATAGACTATTTAGACTTTTTTAAGTATGAGTATCACATCTACTTGTAAAGAAAGAAAAAGGAAAAAAAAAATGAAAAAGATATATTCGCCAGCTTGCTCCAACTCAATAATACCATCATTCCTACAGCATATAAGGAGCTAAAAATGCTCTCTTTCTTACCCAACCAAAAACAACAACATATATATATCAGCCTTTGACTTATAACTTCATTTATACATTCTTCCCTTCTTCATCTTCTTCTTGTTCAATTCATTATTAAAATGGCAACAAATTGGACAACAAAACAAAACAAAAAGTTTGAGGAGGCATTGGTTATGTATGACAAGGACAATAATGGTGAGAAATGGCATAATATAGCTAGATATGTTGGTGGCAAATCAGTTGAGGAAGTTAGAAGGCATTATGATCTTTTGCTAAAGGATATTACACAAATTGAAAATGGTCAAGTCCCTTTGCCAAACTATAGGAATGCTTCTGAAAGCAATGCTAGAGGATATGCTAATGAACAAAGGTATTATATGAGTTTAAGTTATATACATTAATTCCGTCAATATCGTAAGCTCTTACCTGTTTATTTTTATCATGTAGATATTCTTTGAATGACGTAAATGATACATTGAATGTAGACTCATAAGAGCACACATATTATTCTATTAATACTTTATAATGTGTGCTCATGGATATATATGAGTCTACATTCATAGAATAAATTAAATATTGTATTTTGAGGGATTATACTAAATATATTATTGTAGTTACATTAATGGAAAAAATTTTAAAAATCTAGAAAAGATCCTCTTCATTATTAGACTATTTAATTAAGCTAAAACCACATTGAATAGAGTCCTACTTGATTAAGATCGCATGCGTATTATGAGTTATGGTCATTACCTCATTATATATTTGTCTCTTATCACCAATGTTTCTCAAACACTTTTAAAAGATATTATTGTATTCGTGTTGGATCTTCTAAAAATATATTATTTTGGAGTATTCAACAGTTATCTGATGACATTTTTAAGAGTTGGAGCAACATACCTAACCATATCAAGAAGATAATCTCATACTATATACACTAATTTCATGACAATTAACACTTAATTCTTAATTACATGGATATTTCTTCATCTTTAAATATTTTGTTTTTTCTTTAAAATCAGTTGCATATCCTTAATGGATGACGATTTAGACATCACATGACCAAAAAAAGGTTATCTTTTATATTCACCTTTGGCTTGAAATTTGAAATTAAAGCTAACTTATATCTAGCATGTATTGACATAATCAATAAAGTCGTAGTAGTAGTATATTATCAATTGACCCAACTTATAATATAAAATGACCATGCAATTTTTTTCTACAGAATGCTGATGTATTTGCTTATATAAATTAACCTATTATAGCAAATTACCTGTCTCATTTTTTAAGTTATTGATTTTACGTAATTTTCATGCAATTAAACTATCTGACTAGTATTTGCTATTAATCAATAATACAATATATCCGATCCTTCATTTCCAATTGATAATCAATCCTTCATATTCAGCATAAACTATATTTGAAAAAATTGAGTAGTAATATAAATATTATAAGTTTTAAAACTATATTTTTAAGAAATTCAAGACCTTAAACCCATTATATTTAATTTTTGAATCCGTCTCAGGTGGATATAGTGTGCACCTCCATACATATATGATATATACTTCAAAATTCACTATATAATTTTTCTACGAAAACTGATGCTACATATATTCTGTTGTTTGTTATATTATATTTTTAATAATTTAATTATTTATTTGTTGGCAGGCTTTTGAAGAATCTAAAGCTACAGTGAGCAGAAATTTTGAATCATAGTCAAAAGTCTAAAGTCAACGCCAAATTTATCCAAAGATCTGTATAAAATTCCAAAAATTTGGAATCTCTAATTGTAAATTCATGCTTAATTAATTAAGTGCTTCTTATCTTCTGTATTAATTAAATTATTGTTGCCCAATTAAGAGATAAGAAAAATGTGTACGTAACTTCTGTTTTTCAGCTTTAAATGTACCTTTATTTCTGCTTTAGCTATCATTGTATTGTATGATATATTAATTGAGATTTTTCAGGTTAATTGTTACTTGAGCAATCACTTTTATATTAAATTTATACAACTTTATTTCCTCGTCCCACGTTCAAGACAGAATAATGGATATCTTTGGTGTCGACTGTGGAGTCACTGAATGAATTATCGAGTAAATAAATTAAATTTGAATATATTTATTATTTCGCTGCGATATCGACTTGATCCCCTCATATCCGCACTGGGTTACCATAGTATGATGTAAGAGAATGAGGAGGGACACAACTTGCATAGCGCTCTTTCTATTTGTTTTCTTTTCCGACTTTCTTTTTCTGTCAAGTCACTGAATGAATCGTCAGAGTAAATAAATTAAATTTGAATATATTTATTGTTCAGCTACGATATCGACTCGATCCCCTCGTATCTGCTCTGGGTTACCATAGTATGATGTAAGTGAATAAGGAGGGACACAACTTGCATAGCGCTCTTTCTATTTGTTTTCTTTTCCGGCTTTCTTCTTCTGTCAAATTGAACGAAGATAGTTTTTCACACCTTTGTATCTACTGCACTGATATCTTCTCTTTGATCAACTTTTCAAATTTTCTTAGCTTATTGCCAAATAGTAATCAAATACAATGATTTTATATGAATAATGGAAGCTCTCTAGTTTTCATTGATGCATTATTAGAAGAAATTCTTGCATACCTCCAAAATTAGTATTTAAATTTGGACATTTAATGTTAAGAATAAGCAAAACACTATGAATTGTATACTTGCAAAGACAAAAATGGAAGTGTTGTTTGCAAGAATAACCCACTTTTCACCTCGTTTGAAAATAAAAATAAATAAATAAATAAATAAAATAACCTTTGTCATAGTTCATTATATCACACATACGTTGTGGATATAAAATTGGTTTTGTCTATAAGGAAGGAGTTCGAGACATTTCAATAAATCAAACACAATTAATTAACCCGTTTAATTGGTAATAAGTTGTGACTCACAAGCAAAAGTTGCATGTAGTGCTTAATTATATTGTTTGCAAGTCTAATACAATTGAAATTTTTGCCAATAAGCAACACATTACATTATTTTAATGTTTGTAACTCCTTGAAATCACTTGCCTCTTATCTCATAGATAAAACTAATTTATGCACATATTACAACTAGAACTTAATCAAGATACGTTATAGAGGTCCTTTATTTACTAAATATTTTGTTAAATAGAGTCGAAATTTTCGGTATTCTATAATCTATATGATGTCTATTTCTACAAATTTTTCAAAATGGAAGACAAAGGTCATGCTTAAAAAATCAATTATTTAAAGGAGCAAAAAAATAATTTTACAAAACCCATTTCTAATGCACCATCAAGTATTCTTAGTACAAAAGTTGTCAAAATGGATCAGCCCAGCTCAAGTTTTATCACGTCAAAACATTTTAGGGAAAAGACACTGTATAACATTTTTTAAAATAAATGATTAAGTTTAAAAAAAATTAAAAAATGGTCAGTCGGATATACTATTTTCGCTTTATAGTCATTTTCTAATTTGGATCATTTTGGCCTACGTAGTCCATATATAATCCATATACAATACTGATGCAGTATTCAATTTGGACAATTCGGTCATTTTAAAAATATTTCAATTTTTTTTTTGCTATAAATTTTTTAATTGATCAAATATTCTGATTTTTTTATTGTTTAGAAATAATAATTAAATTATATAAAAACGATATAATTGTTAAATAGAAGATGTATCTATATAAGATATATGTATAGAAATTATATAGTTTTATCAAATATGTATATGTATAAAATATATATAAAAAATATATATATAGAAAGTGTATGAAAATTATATAATTATCGTATAAAACGTGTAAAAAAAATATACAATTATTGTATAAATTGTGTATCAAAACTGTATAATTTTCATATAAAATATTTATATGTATAAGATATGTATAGAAACTGTATAGAAGGTGTGTAGAAACGGTATAGAACAAGCCAGTAAATTGAAATAGCTAGAAATTGAATTTTAAATTCCATGGTCATTTTCATATAAATAACTTAATTTGAAGTATCGTTTCTGTCCGAGCTAACCCTTCATTTTTACTTTTTTATTTTTAAGGTTTTCTTGTAACATAATGCCCTAATCATATATATAATAAACTAAAAATTACACAAATACACTACTTATGTTTTCAATATTACAAAAAATCTCAACTCCCTAAACATATTACAAAAATTTCACATATACACAGAATGTTATGTATATGTCGACTATATTATGTATATTAATAGGGAGAGAGATTAAGTAATTAAAAAAGTGGGAGAGAGTATAATTGTTTTTAAAAGGTTGGTAGCGGTTTGAAACTCCATCAAACGTTGCACTAATTTCTGATTTTATTGTTAAATAGTGTTAAAGACTTTAAAATTTATACAAAACTTTCTATTACTTCAAATAACTTAATCAAGCAAATTAACCAATGACATCACAAAATAACAGATCAAGAGGAGATATTCAATTCATTAAATTGATGACATCACAAAACAATAAAAAGCACTTAAATTGAAATATCAATCAACACCGTATTAATTATTAGCTGTTTTTAGTTTTATTTTTTCTTTAAATAATAGTAATTAACTAAATTAAATTATTTTGGCCCATGGGCCGGTCCAAGTCCAACCCAAACCAAGTCTCAAGGATCAGCAAGCTAACTTGGGACGGATCCATAAATCTCAATTTTAAAAGGGCTCGAAACATAACTCGACTCGACTCAAAGTAACGTACTGTATAAGGCCAACCTATTTTGACGGCTCAAAGCCGTACCTTAATAACTAAGGCAAGCAAACTATTGGAAGATTTTTTTTTGTTTCTCCTCTTTTTATAAAGAAAATCAGATGAGATTGCACAATTTCCTCCTTTTTCTTGCTTCTTTTCTTTGGTTGTTGCAGCACACAAATGAAGAACTGATTAAAGTCTTTTACAAAAAGTGAAGACCATTTATACACACGCAAAGACAACACATAATTGAAGAAAATGTACATAGTATATATCTTATGAAACAGCTTTTTTGATATATGGGAATAAATAAATAAAGATGAAATTTAAAATCATTCATAAGTAATATAATTTAAGTTTGCTAGGAGAAGAAACGTGATATCCTCAAGTACATTACTCTAAAGTATCAAAGTCCCTTCATGATCTTTGCTAGAAAATCGGCACATTGATTTGTCTCCCTTCAAACGTGTCTAGGCATGATAATGTTCGCCTTTAGCACCGGTGCAGACCTATGTGCAGTTTCGTGGTGCTCCGACATCCGTTAAATCCGACTCAAATTAGGTATAACTATATTTTAAAAATATATAAAAATTAATATAGGCTTTTCAAATCTCCCGAACACCCATGCACGACCCCTAAATCCTGAGTGCTCTACTGCTTAAGTAAATATCTGCGATCTTCAATAATAAGCGTAAGCAAACAATATATGCAATCTTCAATAATGAATCTACCCTAATAATATTGTAAACTATATTCTCTTCGTGGATAAGCTTGATGGTAACTAAGATATGTTTCATAATCCATTCAGTTTGCTGACATTTATAAAATGTTGAAGTCATAAAATAATGTAAAAAATCTAGATCTAGCACAACAATAGATTTCATAATTTAACATTAATTCACTTTCAGAATTTTCTCATATGACGTTATACGTAACTGTCGTAACCTATATTATATTATACGTATCTTAACAGAGCTAAACGATTTATATACAAAGATTATAAATCAATCAAGATAAAACAACTCTTCTCCCATTAAACCAAAAATTTTAAAAATATCAAAACCTAGATCCCATTTTACTTAGTTTTATTTGATTTTTTAGTTTTTAGTTTTGTATATTTCGTAAACCTACCTATATGGTTTGATTGATTAATATTAAGCTCATTTTATGCGGGTTGGATAAAGAATTGGGATGGGTTTAGGGTTCTTACATCATTAAATAGGTATTGGAAATTATAGTTTCGGCCAAAGTGATTTTGGAAGCTAATTAAAAAAGTTGGATGACCATGGAAACTAATTAGACAAGATTCGATGACTTTTGATTTTTGAAAGATAAAATAAATAATTGATCGACTGACTTTGGTCTATGGGTGTCAAACGGGACGGGACGGGCCAACTGGGAACCGACCCTTCTATTTTAACCGGGTTGAGGGTCGGTTAAGGGCCAGTTTTGGCACTAGACGGGCCGGGCCGGACTGGGCCAAACAGTAAAACAATTAAAATCCACCCTAACCCGGCCCACTTAACCCAACCCGATCAAACCCAATCAAAAATATAAAAAAAAAAAAATCTTTCAATATACATTACATATGCCCACCTATATACATTATAAATACGTTAAATAATATATATACACTATTTATATAGTATATACTACATTAGAATTTAAAAAATATATACACATATACACAATTAGTCAATTACTCATATATACGCACCATTCAATGCATATATACTACTACTTAAAAAATATACTATAATATATATACATTACAATATATATAGATATACTTATATACTAATTCATAAAACATTTACACATGTATACGTTAAATATACAAGATATATACACGTGTATATGCACCATACAATGTATATATACTACTACTTATAAAATATACTATAATATATATACATTACAATATATATAGATATACTTATATACTAATTCATAAAATATTTACACATGTATACGTTAAATATACAAGATATATACACGTGTATATGCACCATACAATGTATATATACTACTACTTATAAAATATACTACAATATATATACATTACAATATATATAGATATAGTTATATACTAATTTATAAAATATATACACATGTATACGTTAAATATACACTTCTATAGAAGATATATACATGTGTATACACACTCGTCAATGTATATATACTACTACTTATAAAATATACTACAATATATATACATTACAATATATATATATAGATATACTTATATGCTAATTCATAAAATATATACACATGTATACGTTAAATATACAAGATATATACACGTGTATATGCACCATACAATGTATATATACTACTACTTATAAAATATACTACAATATATATACATTACAATATATATAGATGTAGTTATATACAAATTTATAAAACATATACACATGTATACATTAAATATACACTTCGATAGAAGATATATACATGTGTATACGCACTATTCAATGTATATATACTACTACTTATAAAATATACTACAATATATATACATTACAATATATATAGATATACTTATATACTAATTTATAAAATATATACACATGTATACGTTAAATATACACCTCTATAGAAGATATATACACGTGTATATGCACCATTCAATGTATATATATTACTACTTATAAAATATACTACAATATATATACATTAAAATATATATAGATATAGTTATATACTAATTTATAAAACATATACATATGTATACGTTAAATATACACTTCTATAGAAGATATATACACGTGTATACGCACCATTCAATGTATATATACTACTACTTATAAAATATACTACAATATATATACATTACAATATATATAGATATACTTATATACTAATTTATAAAACATATACAAATTGTATACATTAAATATACACTTCTATAGAAGATATATGCACAAATATACAAAACATATGCTACTTAATATAATAAATTAATAATATTTGGTAGTAAATTAATAATATATTAGAAGTAAGTTTTTAATTTAAAGTAAAAAACTAGAAATTCAATTTAAAATTTTAAATCGTTAAATGAAAAAATATAAAAAGCAAGAACTAAGGAGTGAATGAATTTGGGAAATTTTATTGATTGCAAAATGATCCAAAATTTATAATTTACATGAATGAAAAATCTACAAATTATGCATCAGTTTTTCCAACTCATTCATGCTAATATTAACGGGAACTTACATAGGATAGTCAAAGTCAACGGGGGCAAAATCATGCATTGGAGTTGATTCTGCTGAGTTCTCCCGTGAAGTCATAATTTCTTCAAGTTTCAGCTCGGTGCTCGGCTCCAGTTTCATTCCTTGGTTTCTTCTTTCCGATCTAATCCAATCTCTGAGCCAAACTAGAACATTCATTGCATTGCTTCCCAATGAGTGTCGGTTGTCTCCAAGCTTCTGTCGTCCCTGACTAAAGGCGCTCTTTGATGCAACGGTTGACATTGGAACATTCAAGATATCTCTAGCTAATCTTGAAAGCACAGGATATTGTGTTTCATTACTCCTCCACCAATCCAACGTGTTGATCCGTCGTCTGCGATTCTCTGGTGCCGTCCGAAGATAATATTTCAGCTTTTCCTGATAAGTTGATGTGTAAGTTCTCTCATCAACACTGTTCCAACAATTTAAATCATAAAACGAATCAGAAAAAATCACTATGTGCCGGCCTTTTAGAAGATGATGGCTCATCGGGAGGATGAGGAGCGACAGTTGGAGTGATATTTGTAGGTACGGCTAAATCAAATAAATCAACATAGTGATTATATAATTTTTCTATGTAATCCTTTGCATCAGTCATAGCCGTCCACAAATCAGGTTGTACTTGTTCAGAATCATGGTTAGTATTTATTTCTAAGTTAGTATAAATAAGAGTACTAAAGTGGCACATAGTATTATATTTCATGCACGGATTTAGCATAGCACCAACCAAGTAAATAGGGGGAATCAGGATTTTTTTTTTTTTAAATTTCGTAAACATGGCGCCAACAGCTTCTTTATAAGCTTCTTTATTTTTATATTCTTTGAGCAAACCAGAAATATCGGCTATATATGTCAAAATATTACAAACAGTAGGATAATAAGCACCGAAAAATTCAACCGTAGCTACATAAAATTTTTCTAAAAACTTAACAAGATCATTAATTATAACTCAATCAGAATTATGTAGTATGCAATCAGCAGAATCAGCAAATGAACCGCAATGTTGGTTAAAAGCTAGTGTAATAGGAATTCTATATTTATAACAAGTTTTTAAAAGTTCATACGTAGAATTCCATCTAGTATCAATTTCCTCAGGCATCAAAATCGGTGTAAGTCCATTTTCTTGACATTTAACTTTAAATTCTCTAATTCTCGATCTACGGTTATTTCCTTGAATAAAATCAACGGCAAGACGAATTTTTTCAATATAAAGCTCAAAAAACTCAAGACCATCTTTTACAATTAAATTATACATATGACATGCACACTTAATATGAAAAATTTCAGGCAAGGGCGGAGATATCGTAGATTTTATTTTTTATAGCAGTCTTGTTGTTAGAAGCATTATCAAAAGCAATACATAAAATTTTATTTTTGATACCATAATATCCGGCAATTTTAACAATAGAATCAGCAATAAATTGTCCAGTATGTTTACGATCTTCATCATATAAAAAAGCAAGAATACGTTTTTGCATCACGAAATTACTATCCATCCAATGACAAGTAATTGTTAAATAATCATTTTTATTTACAGCACGACCAAGATCAGAAGTTAGGGACAATCTACATTGAATATTTTTTAACAATGTTGATAAATAAAAACAATATTGTGAATGAATTCTAAAAATATCAGACAGACAAGTAGTTCTAGGAATAACGTTAAACATAGGATTATAAATTGCTTGTATATAACGAATAAAGGTATCAGAAGAAGGAAAACTAAAAGGAAACAACCCACAGCTACCATTTTAGCTATTTCTTCCCGGTCCCTCAATTTATTATACTTCTTCGCTACGTGATCAGTTGCTGGGTCCATTCTAGTTTGCGTTGGCCCACCAACATCCCCACCACCTTGTGCAATATTTAACTCTCTTTTGTGATCTTCAGCTATATGTCTCATTAACGTACCCGTACCCCCTCACTTGCCTCCACTTCTATGGTTATATATTTGTTGACAAATATTGCATTGCACCTCAATATCTGATATACGTTCAAAAAATTGTCATGCAACACTAGTTCTTTTACGAGGTCTTGGGGCACTGGGAGGACGGGGAGGGAGATTAACCGATTCAAATCTAACGTTAGCATCTCCTACTGCGGGTGTCTCGGCAATATTTTCATTATCTTCGTCTAAATTAACCTCATCTACTTCATTTTCTTCTTCTATGCCGTAATTTTTCTGAGCTTCTACATAATCCATATCATGAGTACCTACACCTATTTCTACCTCAAAAGGTGTACCAAGCGGTACCGGAAGCGAAGACACACGGGTATATCTACTACTTGAACTACTTCTACCGCTAATAATTCGCTTTTTACTACCACTACCGCTTCCAGGACAATTTTTTTTAACACCTTTAGTAGTGAGGGTTCTTAATTTATCCATAATATAAATTAAATTAAACTAAAAATATTCAAAATACACAAATATAATAAAATTAAATATTAAACAATTAATACAATAAATAAAAATTAAACGTAAGAGATGGAAAGACAATACCAAATTTTAAAAGTATCCGAAGGTTGCGACTTTAGAAACTTCCGCTCGTACTTTGTAAACGAAAAATTAAAAAATTAAAGTGAACACTTTAAGAAGTTAAATATATTGAATATTTGAGAATTGAGAATTGAGATTTGAGAGAGAATGAGATTTGAGAGAGTGAAAAATTGTGTGAAAAATGATTTGAAGTTGTAGGGTATTTATAGAATTTTTTTTTTGATTAAAAAATATTTTTTAAACTTAAATTTTATTTTATTTTAATAAATGGGCCTAAACTAGCCGTTTGGACCCAAAAACGGCTATATAGCCGTTGGCCCAACGGCTAGTTTGGCCCAAAATCCCAATTTTTTTTATTTTTATTTTTTTTAAAAAAAAAGATATCCGGGCCGAGCCGGTTAACCGGAGGTCCTGGACCGGGCTTGGTTTGGGTCGGGTTAGTCGGGCCCATTTTAAAAAAATAACCGACCCTGGACCCGAAACCCTAAAGCCCTAGGGCTTATTGGGCCGGGTCAAACCGGGCCAGGTTAGTTACAAGGGCCGGATCGGCCCAGCCCACTTGACACTCTGGCCCAGCCCACTTGACACCCTTACTTTGGTCTGGTGACCAATTACTTAAGTTGAATCAGAGGCGGATCCAAAATTCTGAGCCTATGGGTGTCAAGTAGACTCATCGATTAAATCAACCGAAGACTTCAAATTCTGAATGAGAACCAGCTTATGGTCAAGGCCTCCCTTTGACAAAAAATTATATTATTTATATATGATTAAAATTACTTTTATGTATGTATAATAAATATTGAACCTTCTTCGATTAGTTCATGTATTTACTTTTTCAATTTTGAACCTCCTTAGAAATATTTTTTGGCTGCATCAACTTTTTACTTATTTATCTTTCTTTAAAAGGCAAAAAATTGTGACTTTTCACAATATTTGACTTTAATTTTGTGTACAATTATTTTTATGTTTATCAATATCTGTTTTTTTTTTTTTTATTTGATGGGAGAGAAAACAAAACTTATTCATCTTTTAAATTTTATATCAAACAAATACTAATTAATTAATGAGAAATAAAATAAAAGTCAAAGACTAATAATTTAAATTATTCAAAAACAAATGAATTAATACAAGTCAAGAACTAAATAACTAAAAGCAAATGAAAAGATAATTTATGTAGCAAACTTAACAAATTGGCTTTAAAAACAAATGAAAAGAGAATTATTGAATTTAGGCAAAATTTAAGATTCCAAATTGATTCGCAACTTGGGTGGCCTAGACGACCACTTGCCAATTGCACCAAGTACCTCTTTGTTTTATTGGGTGGCATGCATTATATATGTATACATTCTATATATTTAGAGAGAGTTTCCGTCAAAATTTGTGGGTGGCATGACACCCTCAAGGATCTTAATAGATCCGCCCCTGAGTTGAATGTATCAAAATATGAAATTTCTTACGAAATAGTCACTAATATGTCATTAATAAATCTCACGATTAACATAGTTTTTGATAATATATCACTAATCCATCACTAAATACGACCAGCATGAACTTTATTGTTAGCTACAAAATTTGTCCATTGCTAATTTTTATTTTTCTTAGTGTGATTATGACCATTATTTCCAAAGATTCTTACACTTTTTAATTTATCTCAACTAACAACGTTAGGCAAATTAAAACACGGTTTTTGTTCGTTATACGTATAATGTAATCTTCTATAACATGTTACTCTCTTTTTACTTTATGAAAAACTACTATGGAACTTGTAAGGAAAAAAAATTGGGATAATACCCATGAAAATACCTGAAGTTTGACTGAATTACCAGTTGAGCATACTGAATTTTGCGGGGGTCCTATTACCCTCAGACTTTTTTTTTTTTTCATATTTTAATGGCATATATCTGTCACTTGGCACATTGCGTGTTAGTCACGCGCATTGAGCGCATGAACAATGCTAAAAACATTTAAACTCTTTTTTTTTTGTCCAAACAACCCCTTAATTTTATAATTATTTAAAATTTTATATTTTTATTTATTTAAAGTTTTTCATTCTTTTTCTCCTTTCTTCTTTCTTCTTTCTTCTTGAGTTTCAGTTTCTTCTTCCTCTTTATTGGAGTTCATTTCGTTCCATTTCAATTTCCATTCTTGAAGATTTCGTCATCGAAACTGGAAACTCAATGGAAGAAAGTTTGGGGTTTTGAGTTTAAAAAGTTTGTTGAAGAAAGTTTTCAAGAAATTTGAGTTGGAATGGACTTGAAATTTGAAACTCAATGGAAGATTCAATTGAGTTGGCGTAATTTGGAAATGGAATTTGAAAACTTTTGCGAACCCGGATGAAGAAAATTAATGGAAGATTCCATTCAATTATTGAAAATTCAATGTATGTTTTTTTATACATAAACTGAAATTCAAGTGAATTCATATTAATTCAGTGTGCAAGAAAATTAATGTGCAAGAAATTTTTTTTTATTAAACTCAATGGAATTCAAAGTTTGAAACTAGAAATTGAATTTGGAAACTTGTGTGAGAAGAATGGACTTGAAATTTGAAATTGACTCAATGAAATTATTTGGAATTTGAATTGTGGAATCTTTAATATGGTTGTAATAATGAAAAATTGTTGAAAAGTGATAAAATGGAGAAAACAAAGCGTGTGTACCACACTTTCCACCTAAAAAACTGGGTATACGTTTTTGAGAGGGATTAATTCCACTTTAAAAAAATCTGGGGGTAATTAATTCCGATTAAAAAAAATAAAGGAAGGTAATAGAACCCCCGCAAAGTTCAATATACTCCATTGAAAATTTAGTTAAAGTTCAGGTATATCATGGGTATTATCCATACTAATGTTTGAATATATTTTTACTTAAAATTGTTATTATATCTTTAATGACATATTTTTATAGTCAACAAATATTATGACATGTTTAAGAAAGTTCTCCTTAAACTCTATATCACGGTGAATACCGTCCGCCATGCAAATTTATATCGTAAACAAATTGTTGAAGCTCTTTGATATTAGAGAAATTACAATATATAATAGTGAAAGAGATTTAAAAAAAAAATGTTTTAGGTCACACTTAAATCTGAGTTTTTAATTACGACATTTTAACTTCTTCTTTTTTTTTCTTTTTGAATTGTCTGATATAAATTTTCGATTCCACCATCGTCACGATTTATATTTGATAGGTGTTATGACACTTGTCATCACCTCCCATCTAGTTGGTTCCCAAAATCTGGACATACTCTAAACAAACTTACTTGCAAGAATTAAATTTCTCAATATTAATTAATGTCTACATTTGTGTTTCTGTTGAACAAGAAAACTACTAGAAATGTCTAACAAGAATAACATTGAAAACTAAAAGACACATTCTATACTTCCTCAAAAGAGAATAGTTTGAAAAGTTAGTAAAACAAAAAGGTCAACAAGGATAGGCAATTTTAAAAAGGGGTCTTTGGGTGCATGAATGAAAAGATAAATTTGTTATGCCACTATATAATATATAGTTTTATTTTTTTTTTTCATTGTTAGCATGTGGAGGAAAGGTAATAGGAAGGTACCTGAATGATAAATATTGAGGATTTTGCAG
Source organism: Capsicum baccatum var. pendulum (assembly GCA_030864225.1). Lineage (NCBI taxonomy): Eukaryota > Viridiplantae > Streptophyta > Magnoliopsida > Solanales > Solanaceae > Capsicum > Capsicum baccatum. Next base: position 256,538,373 of record CM061559.1, on the reverse strand, counting down.
GGAAGTTCGAGCCTCGGATATAGAGTCACCTTTGACCGAACCCTTTACTTTCCTTTCCATAGTGAGATTTCGGAGCAAATTTGAATTAGTTCATATAATAAAATTTTGGAGCAAATTAAATTAGTCATACTCCAGAACCGGACGTAAAATAAAAATACGTTAATAAATACTTGTGGGGTCAAAATTCCATATTCATCCCCTAGGAAAATAGTCAAAAAATGCGTCTGGAATTTAGTTTGCTTTATCTTTTTATTTGTTTATTACATAGAGTAACATGATATGCTTCAGTGTCAATTTCAACAAAGAACATATTGTACTTCTTTTTTGGATCTTTTTTAGGCGTTTGGTATTTGTATTAGGCTTTTACTAAATCTGAATTCACGTTAGAAAATCTCTTACAATGGAATAAGATATTATCTAAAAAAAAAAAAAAGATTATATTCAAAGCACAATTCTGAAACATGATTAGAGTCAATGAATACTTACCAATCCGAGATAATCTTAGTTGATATAATGTCATTGTTCTTCTTAAAGAACATACTACTAACATTACTTGTGATGTTTGAAAGGTGGAAAAAAAATCAGCATATTCTGCTGATATTAGATTTTTGAGAAATGAATTTCTTGAGTAATGTAATAATTTCTTAAGAACGAGTTTGCAATTTTAATTAGTTTATCTTCTTAGAAATGATATTTTTTTAAAGATGCATTACTTGTGAATGTTAAATATTTAAGAAGAATTAACCTAAATAACAATCTACTTAATCGGTTATATTTCAAATAGCAGGCAGATCTTTGTATACGTATAAGTCATATTATATATTATATATATATCGCTAGAAGAAGTAAAAAAAATGAACTCGACCAGCTATTTTATAAAACTTTAACTAATATGTATATTTTTGGACATATTTATTGAGTATATGTTAGTATAATATATTCTCTTTTTCTTCATTATCTCTCTGTTTGCCTATTGGAGTGGGATTTAACACTTAACAACCTTCTTTACCAACTCTACCTAAATAGTTTCACAACACATTTAATCACCAAAATAAATGTATCTTATAATAATACTACATCCACTTATTAATATTTTATATTAGTGATAAGATGATGTGTTTGAAGGATAGTGGCTTTGTTAAGGCAATAAGTAGGACCCACTTAGGCTTTTTTCCCATTAAATCACCAACTATTTTGTTGAAAAAATTGTTTTCAACTACTTTTATTGCTTTATTAAGTGATTAGTGATAAATCAAGATTTATGGCTTGGTTAAGGCTCTAAGAGACGTGTAAAATCTTCTAAAATCTGAACTACAAAAATGTTTCACATCCACAAACTCTTGAACAAAATAGGTCTTGAAATATTTATAAATCTTAAGTTGAGTAAACGTTTCGATATGAATCGAGTGATATTAAAAATAAAAATTGTATTTGAAGATAAATAGAAAAAAAAAATATTTGAAAATTAAAGTCCTATTTAGACATACACGTCACTGGAAAAAATACTAACACTTTATTAGGAAAAATACATTTTTACTAGAAAAAATTGGTCTGAACCATTTTTCAATCTTGAATTAGTTTTTTTTTTCTCTTTTCAAGTTTGGAGTTTAAATTTGATGTAGTGTAAAATCAAATAGGTACAATCACTTTAGCTCAAAAAAAATTGTCCCAAAAACATTATACTTCAAATAATAAGACCAAAATTTACAACTACTCTTTAACTATACCCTTAACATTAAAAAAAGATTCTTAATATTGCTCAATTCTATTAAAAAAACATGATAAATAGGAATAACTTCATAAACTCTACATTATATTTATAATTGCTTTCCTAGTGTGCGCGAAATCAGCTAAAGCGACAACTAAAATGAAACGGGGTGAGTATAAGATTAAAAGCACTTAGTATGTGTCATACATCATTTGGTGTTGCTTATCCACCATCTCCCCACCCCACCCCACCCCAAGTGCAACAACCATTTCTCTACAAATGTGTCCCTACCTAAAATCATCCAACCCCCATTTGCTTTACCTGATAACAAGGTATTCAAAACCCCTACCAAACTAACAATCAACAAAATCTTTCCCACTTTTATACAAGAGAAGAAAAAGGAGTCCTTATCCATAACCAATAAAGTCAACAAACAAACATGGCATAATAATATCAAGAACCACATAGAACAAAATCATCTCAGGTAGTGGAGTCTGGAGAGGGCACGGCAGTGTGTACGCAACCTTACCCCTAAGGTTGTTCTTGGTAGACCCTCGGTTCAAGAAAATAATAGGAGAAAACCATAATGTAACCATTATTTTATATTTTCTAATCATATTTCAATGTTCTGATCCAAAATGAAAATGCACTTATTCTGTGCAAATATACAGTCAGGGTATTTCTATGAAAGCATATGGTTAAATGCTCATAAGATGGTTCATCCAAAATGGACGATATTATGTCCTTCCTAAAGATCAAAAAGAAATTAGACCAAAGAGCCCAAACCCTGTACTGTGAGGTCCGAGAAAATGTTTATCCAAGCATAATGTAACTCCGATAACATTCACATGCCTATCTCCCGATTTGAGAGTGACCTCTCTTTGTTGAGGGTCGATTAGATGAGATCTTCCGTTTCCACAGCAAGTTGAGAATTTACTCAGCTGAGGAGCCATCGGTGTTCTTCTAAGAGACTAGAGTAACTTATTGAGACAGTTTGTTCAAATCAATTCACCGACGTCCATTTCCCCAATGCCTATTATTGTTGCCAGGTCTCATATGAGGATTCTTAAGGCCAGGACCTTGGTTTGGGGCCCTCTTGGGGATATCATGCAACTCCATAACCTGTATTGTCCGCTGCCTCTTGGCTGAACGACAATTATAAAATACATTCAGATAATATATCAGACCTTGCGGTCGTGAATCAATTGATTTCAATGCTTACATATGTATCCACTAAAATTGGAAGTATCCATAAAAGCTTAAAAGAGGAGTAATGGACCAACCGTTTTCAGCTTCCTGGTACCGTTCCTGGAGCTTTCTCTTTGTTGCTTCAAGTTTGACTTGAACTGCATCCTCATCTGACTGTCTAAGTTTCTATACAGTTAAATTATGCAGAGTTAGATAGGGATCGAAGCTTTACATGAATCACAAGATAACTCCCTTTACAGATACTTACATTCTGTTGAGACATCATAGGCCTCTTTTGAATTGTGCCTTTGTCAGATTTCTGCTGGAAGTTTGTCTCGTTAATCTTGAGCTTCTGTTCCGAGGATGGTCTAATTTGTCTCCCGGGCCCAGAGTTGCCTCCGGATGGCTTATTTGGTTTGACAACGGTAGTTTGTTTCTGGATTAAGGCTTCCTGCTTCCTCTCTTTAGGAGCAGCACCGAAGCAATCAGCAGACTGCTGCTTCCGGACAGGAATGTTCTGGTTATCTAGTGATGGCTTTCTGCCATTACCACGGTTCTCATTGAATTCCCCACTGTTTCGAGGATCTGAAACAAAATCCCCAATCAGAACAATATACTTTTATTTAGTGGGGAATTCGAATAAAGAACCGAATAGTAAAGGAATATTTGAAAGAATATGGACACAGATTCTACTCACTTCCATCATCGTCCATGCCATCAAAGAACTTCATTGTTCACAAACAACAAACGGAAAATAAGTCAGTTGCAGCCCACAAAGCAAAATAATCAAATTTCTAGAAGAGAGGAAGTTGTTCATACTTGTCCCAACTCCATCGAAGTAGTCTGAGCAGAAAAGAAAGCTAAGTCATCTAATGGTGGGGAAGGAAGTCCTTCCTCCTCTTGATCAACTACAGACGCTTTCATAGACTCTGGAGTGCTTTCAGTACCTTTACGCAAGTAATAAATCGGTTCAAACTTCAGCTCAGAATTGCAAATGGAAACACAAAGAATAATTCTTTGATCCTGAAAATCGAAAAGGCTGCAAGAGACTCTTAAATAGTAACCTGTAAAGGCTGCAGTAGCATTCACCCATTCATCTACCAAGACCTTCCAATCCCTGTGATCCATAAAAATGTGATCAGCAATAGGCTACAAACATGTTTAACTTAAAGCGCAACTCTATAGAAACAGACAGGCTCCCAAACAGTAAATCAGCAAGTTGCACAGATCAATACGAAGGGATACAGAACAGAAAACTAAAGATCGAATTGCAGGGGTAAGGAGCAAGGTCAATATATACGTCTGATAAATAAAAAAGACTACCCGAAGTGAGTCACAAAATTTTGCAAAGCACTGAATGAATAAAGCGATGACCATCATTACTATCCGTTGATAATTAAGCTACACGTACTCAACATTCAAATGGTAAACATTACAACAATTAAAGAAAAACTGTAAGCTACAAATAGTGACAAGCGTTAGAAAGTAATAATAGCTCATAACTACACAATCGACAAATCAAGCTGTCCAGAGCAACCACTACGACAAGTTAATTCGACTAGGCGACAAAAGTTCAAACCTTTGCGAAAATGACAAATTTACTCGCATTAAAGATGTCGGGATATCAGACTACTACAACCATGTAGTGGATTCATATTTTGATAATCTTACAGTTATTTTCAGTAATAATACAAGAGTTACTTACTCAATCAATGTCCGGGCTAGATGCCGGATATCCTTTGAGTTGTGCTTTCTGAGAGAATTAACTGACTTTCCAATCTCCGTGGCCTGATACATAAACAACCAATTACTCCCAAAAGAAGATGCAAAATCAATTAAAACTGCAACCAAACAAATAAAGGATGAAATTCTGCAAGTGGCAAAAGATCAAACCTTCAGGGTCTCCACAGACAAAGCCATTAGCTGGAGCCTTCTTAAGCATTCGAATAACTCTGAAGACTGTTTAGACAAACAATAAATCAAAACCAGATTATTAGATAAATCCCAAAACTACCAAGCAAGTGAAATGGCAAAAGAGATTAGAGTTCAAAAGTAGTTTCATACATTTTCCAAAGCTAAAGAAAGCAACAACCTTGTTCAACTAGATCAAAAGAACAAAAAGGGCAAGAGAAAAGGAAATGAAAAGCATAAAGGTTTCCTAACTGTGACATGGAAACTGCCTCATAATCAGATTTTCCAGTTATAGAAACTAGTACAGAAAATAGAATGGCCATCAAATTCAACCACAAAAGTCACCATTCTTATATGTCAGACAAACACCAGAAGTTCTGGAAAATCTAACAACATTAGCTCAATTATCTAAGGATTCTTCTTCCTTACAAACCCCAAAAGAAAAGAAACTTCAAATCCATCAAATTCAACCAAACAAGTAACCACTGGTTATATGTCAGACAATAGCAGAAGTTAAAAAAAAAAATCTAACAACATAAGCTCAACAATTATCAAAGATTCTTCTTCCTGATCAACCATAAAAGTAAACATTGTTATATGTCAGACAACACCAGAACTTCTACAAATCCAACAACATAAGCTCAATCATCATGATTCTTCCTTCTGGTCAACCCCAGCAGAAAAGACAACCATAAAAGTCACCATTGTTATATGCCAAACAACACCAAAAGTTTCAAAAATCTAACACCATTAGCTCAATTATCAAAGATTCTTCTTCCTGATCAACCACAAAAGTAACCATTGTTATATGTCAGACAACACTAGAAGTTCTAAAAATCCAACAACATAAGCTCAATCATCAAGATTCTTCATCCTGATCAACCCCAAAACAAATCAAACTCCAAAATCCATACACACAAAATCCAATTCTTGACTAAACAAAATCCAAACACCAAAAAAACACTTCAAATTAACTATATAACTAAAAGTTAATAGAAATAAACCTCAGCTTGGCTGTTATCAATGACATCCTTGATCCTCATAACCTCTCCAAAAGTCTGTGTCTCTTCCTCAATCTCCTCAGTTAATGCCTCAGCTTCGTCATAACTATAATTACTAACTTGATTCACAACATCATCAACATGATTACCAACACTGCTATTAGCTTTACTCTCTTTTTTACCCTTCACTTTCCCTTCATCATCAACATCATTAACAACACCATCAACAACTGGTACAGCTAATTCAACTTTATCACAACCAAAACACATAGTAAATTTACATGTAAATAACATTTCAGCAATTCCTTCTCTTCTCAATTTGAACTCCTTAGGACAATCAGCTGCTGCTACTAAAACTGCATATTCAATTATATCAAATATATCTGAATTTGCTGTACCAAAATAATCCCTCCATTTATCAAGATTCCCATTACTCTTTGCCATAACTGAAAAAAAAATTCAACCCCAGATCAAAAAATCAAATTTTTATCAATACCCAGATATCAAAATTCAATATTAATTATACCCACAAATCCCAAAAAAAAAAAAAAAAAAAAAAGATAAAAAATTCTAATAAAAACAGGAATTTTTTTTCAGCAATAAACTCAAAAAAAAAAAGAGAAAATTAAAAAAAAAAAAAAAAAGTGAAAAATTGATGAAGATTATTTTTTTCCGCGGCAAATCGATTGAAAAATCTAGAGAAAATTATTTCGATTGAAAGAAAAAAAAAATCTGAGAGAAAAAGAATATATGTTAAAGATATTCTCTATCTTTGTATATAGCTATATATCTTGTTTGATTATTAATTAATTATATATATATATATTTGTTTCTCTCTCCTTCTCTCTTTCTTTCTATGGAAATGTAATACAAGGAGCTTGTTCAAGAGACTTGAAAGAGAGGAAGAAAAAGTATTGTTTTTTGTTGGGTTTGTGTGGGGGTAGGGGTTAGGGGGTAGGGTGGCCTAGGGAGTGGGGGAGGGGGTAGGTGATGATTACATAAGGAGGGGGTTATGGAAGGATCAATTTTCTTCTTAGGGAGAAAATCCATAGAGATAATTATAATATATTCGGTGTGATTTTATAAGTGAGAAGATAAGATGTACGTAAATTTTATATATATCTTTATGGGATAGAGAAATTATTTCTAATAAATTTTCAGTTTCAAAAGAAATGTTACAAGAGTAATATAAATACAGTTTGAAAAAATAGAACACACGTTGGTCTTACGTGTATCGTTGTGGAATAGAAAAGTTGTTTCCGATAAATCATCAATTTGACGGAAATGTCTTGAAAGAATTATGAATGGAGTTTGAGAAGATAAAATACAGATGGATGTTACATGTACCTTTATTGGGATGAAAAGATTGTTTTGATAAATCCTCGATTTAACAGAAATGTCTTGGAAGAATTATGAAGGGAGTATGAGAAGATAGAATGCAAGCGGATGTTACCTATAATCTTGTTGGGATAGAAAGATTATTTTCGATAAATCCTTTGCTTAACAGAAACGTTGTGGAAGCATTGCGCATAGAGTTTGAGACGATAAAATACACACGGACGTTACTATACCTTTGTTGGGAAGGATAGGTTGTTTCCGATAAATCCTCGATTGAAAAAAATTGTTATGAAAGCATAGAAATGAAGCTTGAAAAGATAGAATATACACAAATCGTATCTGTATTCTTATGATATAGAGAGACTATTTCATTCGGAATTTAACTAAAAAAAAATGATATGAAAGCATTACAAATAGAGTCTAAAAAAATAGAATAAACGTAGATTTTTCTTGTACTTTTATGGTTGGATTATTTCGAGCATATTCTTGACTCAAAAGAAATATTATAAATTTAAAATTATATTAAAAAACACATAACAATCGAATAACAAGATAAAAAATCAAATAAATTAAAATAATAAATAGTAGTGACATATTTAGAAAATAAATAAAAGAAAAAACTCAGGTGAGTGATTCTCTTTTGCTTTGAAATAGTTTCCCTTTTTTATTTTTTTTATTTTTTGGAGGAAAGAGGAGTTGAGGAGATTGTAATTTAGTGATGATGTGATTCTTTGTTATCTAGTTCTATACTTTCTGTGTTTTAATTTGATTGAGTATGAAATTTAAAAAATAAAGAAATTTTTTTATATTTTGTGATTCTTAATTAAAAATATATGTAGTTTTTAAAATTTTATGATTTTAAATTTGTGATATATAATATTGAAATTAAAAAATTTACTAAATATAGAAAAAGACCTCTTTTTCATATAGATACAAAAAAGAAGTAAGACACAGAAATAAAAAAGAATGAAACATTATTTAGTTAGGTATCTTTTGTTTTGAATCATAGCAACATTAAAAATTTACTTTATAAATTATTTGGTCGTGCATTGAACAATGTATTTATCTTTTATGAGTAACGCCTATTCAAGTAGTTGAACATCTTCATCATCAATTTATAGATTGAGAATTCGAGTCACGCTAAATGAAAATGAAAATACTAATTCTGGTAAAATAGGGAAAATGTATTTTTCTTTGTAGATTGTTATTCATTATTGTTTTGTCTAAGCTTAATTTCTCTTTACTTACATCATAATTACCTTATTTGTTTTAGTCTCGTCACACTCCTATGGTTACGTTAAATTATCTCATATACATTTTTTTGTCAATTTTATAAATAGTGATATTATATGAAGTTCGTATTTTAATGACAAAATAATTGTTATTTAATACTATTATTATCACTTCGAACTTCCTTATTCTTCTATTACTTAAAATAGAAAAAGAACAAGCAAATATATATTTGAAAATTGTTCATTGAATCTTTTACTTAAATTTTTTCCCATTGTCTCACAACCCACACTAATACATTTATCTTAGTGATAAGAGAATTATACCTTTTTTTCTACTTTCTTCAGTTGGCCACTTACAGTAAATACATGTTTCAAATTATTTATCATTTACTAAATTAAGATAAAATTAATTACTCCCTTCATTATATATTAATCGATTATTTTACTAAAAAGAATTATCTCATATTAATTGTTCAGATTTTTTTTGGGTAGAAATATTAGTTGTTCATGTTACTAAATAATGAAAGCATTAATTATTTTTTTTAATATTATCCTTGTAATTAATTCTATTTTAAAGTGTTCACACTTATTTTTTAAAGGGGTGAATTAGTAAATTAACTTCTTATTTATTATGAATCACCGTGCAAAATTGAATATGCCCAATAAATATTGGATGGGGGAAGTAATTTTTTTCTATTTTTTCAATAGCATTAGTATTCTTTGAAAGCCTAAACAAATTTACAAATTTTAAATCTATTTACATGTTATATGTTATTCCATTAATGTGAACATACTTTTCATAAATCATCTTAATATTTATAAATATAAACAAAGGATAAATTAGCAGATTGATTTTTTATCTATCATATAAAGCGGTCAACTAAAATGAAACTAAGTATAATGTTATCTTGACTTATCTCATGTCACTTAAAATTTTCTCTCATTAATTCACATTGACCTTACTATTTAAGAGCTCTGTCAATCTTAGACTTTTTTTCTTCGTGTTTATATTTAATGTAGATGTTGCCATCTTTAAACCAACAGTAAATGGGAAAGGTTTAAAGATGAGGATAGTTTAAATTGAAAAATAGATAGGAAATGAAATTTAAATAAAGTTTATTTGTATTATATTGAATAGGAAGTGGAAGATTTGCGTGTTATATATATAAAAATTAGTTTTTTTAGCTCTTAAAAAGTTGAAAAAAATAGAGTGTTATTTACAGTTTCTATCGCTCAGCTTGGATTTACCTGATTTGAATTTTCAAAGATTTCGCTTCATTTCAAATATCAAAAATAAAACAAAAAATAGTTCCTCTAATTTTTATTTTATTTCTATAGCACGTTATCTTGACTCGTCTCATTTAAAAAAAAAAAATTATTTACATAAATCATGTTAGGTTCTATTCCTTTTAAAATTTTACTATAATTTAAACGGAAAAGATTTAAATATGTCCTTATACTATATGAAATTAAGCAGATTTTTCCTCTCTTAATATTGTAACTCACATGTGTCCTTATCGTAAATTAAAACAAATAAATATTTATTAGTCTAATTAATATACGCATGTCATAATTCTAAGAGACCTAAATTTACCCAACCCTATATAGAGGGCATATTTGATCCCACATACATACTTTGAAAGCATATTTGGCACATTAAAGCTTTAAAATTTTTATGTTATTTTTTTGGTCAATGGTTTTGGAGTATCTTGCTAGTTCATGGCAATGCAATAAAAATCTATAATGATGAAATTCACCTTAAATTGATTGCTTTACTTATGTAAATCTTAAATATAAGATTAAAGACAAATAAAAGTGTAGGAAAATACAACTTATTTGTTGAAAATGAAACTCAAGTTGTGTACGACCAAGAACACTCATTTTATAAAAAATAAATTTGTCGTTTTAAAAATCGACCTCCTAAAATAAATAGCCAAATCCTCTAATTTTCCTCTCAATTACGATTCAAATTGAAAAATTATTTATTTTCCATGAAAAATATTCTTATTCAAACCAAACACGCTCTAGTTTTCTTATGGGATGGATGGATAATAAATAGTCGAATGCGTGGAATTGTAAATATTTATGACTAATTAATGTGGTCACAATTAAGGAAAATTTGGTCATAATATCCTAGTTTTTTTTTTTCCTAAATAAATAAACATTAGACAACAATTGCAAAATATATTAGAGTATAATGTTGTAGCTTCCATTTTAACAAGGTTTTGACTTTGATTTGAGAAGTGACAAATTCTCTTGAGAAATTATTGAGGCAAACACCATAAATTTCAACAGTTTGATGCATAATTATAGAAATTTTCAACATTTTGTATAATTATTAAAAAACTCAATTTTGGGTCTGTCGAGATACATAATTAGTTTCTCATACATCCAAGATACATTTTTTCCTTTATAAAGATACATAATTATCTCTCGATACATTTTTTTTACGATTTTAGGTCTGTCGAGATACATAATTAGCTCCCGATACATCCAACAAAAATACATAATTAGTTGAGAGTTTTGTAATTATTTTGTAAAAATGGAAATTTATGTAAATATGATAAGTTGAGGTGTATGTTAATGTTATATTTCCAAATTATTAACCTTGAAATATCGATCTTTGCTTAGCAAAAATCTTGTGATCATAAGGCACCACCATATGATATTATCTTTATAGACTAACAACTCTTAACCTAAATAATACTATTACCTCCTACACATTAGATAACTAACCTTTTTGTTTGTTCTCAAGTACTAGAAAGTCTATCATCTAAAATTTCAAGCTGTTAGATGAAGCACACATTTATCTGCATAAGCTAAATATACAATTTTATTTTATAACAAGTAGTGAGACTCAAAACACATAACTTTACCAATTTCGAAATCACATCAAATTGTATAATCACTTTATGCAAAATGACCTTATGTATTCCTGTACTATGTCGGTATTGTAAGTTGGACACTTCTATTTACATGTTTGTCATCTGAAACCCTTGAATCCATCAAAAAATATTTTACACCCTTTGACCATTGACCTTGCCTATGTGGCAAGATCATGGTGACTAGGACAAAAAGAGTGTAGCCACTCGCCTGGGGTGCGAGTGGGGGTCAATTTTCGATCAATTTTACAATAAAATAATAAAATAAAAATAAAAATAATATTAAATTTTTTTAAAAAATAAAAAAGGTCCTTTTTTCCCTCTATCTTTTTAAATTTTTTTTAAAAAATATTAAAAATAATTTTAAAATATTTTTAAAAAATAAAAATAAAATAAAAAGGGGTCCTTTTTTTCCTCCATCTTTTTTAATTTAAAAATAATTTAAAAAGATTTTAAAAATATTTTTAAAAAATAAAAATATTTTTTCCCACCCCCACTACCCCCAGCCCCCTCACCCCACCCCAACACCCGTCCAGCCCTTCCCCACCCCCCACCCTAGCCCGTCCCCAGCCCCGTCTCTACCCCAGCCACTTCCAGCCCCCCACCCCCACGCCATTACTCTTCCAGCCCCCCACCCCCCGTTCACTTTTTATTTTTTATTTTCATTTTCCCTTTCTATTCAATTCTTTTCATTTTTTTAATTTAAATTTAAATTTGAAATCTTTTTTTTTTGGTATTAAAATTTAAATTTAAATTGAAAGTGAGTGATAGTGAATATTGAAAAAAAATAGTGAATTTCGCTTGAAAAAAATTAAACTTTTTGTGAATTTGTTAAAAATATTCAAATTTAAAAATAAAAATATTTTTATGTTTGTATATATGAATTTATAGTTAAAAATTTAAATTAGTTGGAGAAAATTTTTAATTATTTGGAATGGATTTGATGTTTAATTTGTGAGCAAAAATAAAAACATGACTATTCAATTTTTTCTACAATTTATAATTTTTTCTTATTTAATAAAATTAATTTTAATATTTAATTTGTTATGTAGCATTTTAAAAATGATTTGAAATTTAATGTAATATTTTTCTTATTTTTTAATTTTTTTAAATGACGTAGTAGATGACGTGTCAGGCGTGGCAGCTGATGTGGGGGAGAGTGTGTTACACTCACCAAAAAAGGGTTTAAAATGTTATTTTTTAGTGGGTTCAGAGGTCCAGATAACAAACATGCAAGTAGAAGTGTCCAACTTACAAAATCTACATAGTAGGGTCCAGAAGGTTATTTTGCCATCACTTTAACTAAAAGCTTCAACTGTTAGAAATAAAGGCCACCTTTATTTACTTAATGATAAATGATAAAAATAATATTCCTATATAATTCATAGATGCAAAATGAAATAATTTTGCCATCACTAATAAGTATCTCGTTGCTACCTATATGTCATCTAAGTGACTAAACTTCACCCATATGAGCTAACAACAATAACTAAAGAGCCAATTTTGACTATTCACAAAGTTCAAAAGGCAAATTCAAAGTTGATTTTCAAATTTTTATTTTTTCTTTCTATATTATTATTTCGATCTTTTCCTCTTCACTATCTTTCTAGCCCCCCTCTATTTCTTTGTTTTTTAAAAACTATTATCAAGATTTCTAAAGTTTTTTATTAGGAAAAAAAGATAGGAGTTTTTGATGAATTTTGACTCACTATTCACGTGGTAAATTTGCTATCTTAATCAATCTACATTTTAAATATTTATTGCACCTAAACACAGTTAGGGACCGTTTGGTTTAAGGTACAAAAATAAATAATTTTGGGATAGAATAATAATCTCGGGATAAAATTTTTAATGCATGTTTGGTTGACAATATTCAGGATAACTTATCTCGGAACTAATAAATAGTACCGGAATAAGTTATCAACTCATTTGGTGGGAGAACAATCCCATCATTATTTATCCTTGGGATAAAATTAGAAAAGGACATAATTGCCCTCCAAATTCTTAGACTATCACTTAATATATATCTATATTACTTTATTTTTCTTATATAAAATATAAGGTATTTTTTATAAAATCATGGACAAGTTATTAAAGTATGTTGGCATTCCCTTTTTAACTTAATACATGCTTAATTATTAAATAAAAAAATATTTTTATATTTAGCTAAAAATATTTAAAAATTTAATTTTTTTTAAAAAATAATATTTGACTCTTCAAATATTAGTGATACTAAATAATGAAAAATGAGAGTAATTCTTTTTCACATTTTTTGATGATGAATTTTTTTAATAAAAAATAAAATTATCAATATTTTATGAAATTTAGAACAAAATAAGTAATTTAACATGAAATATTAGAGATTCATACACATTTAAGAAATATTTTATTTATGAGTATACGAAACGTTAAATTTATTTGAATAATTATTATGTTTATTTATATATTTTAGTTTCTCTAAAAAATAATAAAAAAGTCTACTCCATTGTTGAATTACATATTTTAAATTAAATAGTTTTTTAATCACTTAAAAATTGATATTGTATGTATCAATTAAATTAATTTTAATATTCTATATTATATGAGTGATATGTGTTTAAATGAAGTGACATAAACAACAAATCCTGTTTTACTTTAACAAACTTAAATTGAAAGTTTTTATTTCAAACTAAATTTAAACACACACGGCATAATCATGGGAAAACACACGTCAAAAAATTAAAGTTAAATAAGATGAAAGTTTTATTTTTAAAATATACACGATATAATTATGGAAATGCACACACACAAAAAAATTAAGTTAAATAAGATGAAGATTATTTTGGTAATCAATTAATTTATTCTTAAAAATTATACCATGCATATTACTTTGAATACAACAAACCGTACACTCAATAAAAAATAATTTCAATATAACTAATCTCAGTATAACTTATCTCATTATAACTTAATCCAACATAACTTATCCCAATATAAGTATATTTCCAACCAAACGAGCTCAACTTTGTTAAGTGTGAAATGAAACATATGCCCAAAATAGTGGCAAATAGTTGTTGTCAATAAATTATTCATCAAGTCAACTCGATACTCAATAGGACATGGTAGTGATAATGCAATTACAATTCTAATATTATACTCCACGCGTTTGGAATAAATATGATACCCTTATGGAAGTTAAAAGCATATTTATCGAAAGCTCAATTATGTAATTTGACGTATTGATAAAATATTGACAAGAAAATAGTTTGTTTGTTTTTTGACAAAGGTTAATTTTAAATACCTTTATGATATTTTTGTTTTATAGCTTTGAATTATGTATTTACTGCTTTCAATAAGGACTATTGTGTAATATGTAGTGTTCGCAATTCTATTGCTCAATTTTTATTTTGTTTTACTGCCACAAATTATGTAAAAAAAAAAAAAAATGATTGTAAGTTAAATTCATAGAGTTTATATTTTGGACTTTTACCTTAATATAGTATGTTAAATAAATGCTCTAATGCTACATTTTAGTGTAATCATTGAAGATGATCAAATTTTCACCTAACAAATATGCGGGCCATAAGTACGTTTGTGTTATTTGCGGAGTTAGGATATCAAAAGGGATTTAATGAAATGTTTTTCATCAAAAATAATATATATATGATGCTAAAAATTATTTTCAAATATATATATAATAGATGTTGAATTCATTGACTTAGTTATATATTATTTTTAAAAAAAATTTAAATCTTTTTAGTGAATATTTTGATTCCGTTATCAAAAGCGGACTCAAGAAATTGAAAGTGTCGAGGGCATCTCTGTCTTTAATTAGCATAGGCATGCCAATTTTTTTCTTTCAAATAACATATGCTGTGTCAATCGCTTGCTATAAAATTTGAGGTGGAATTCTATGAAAACAAAAAGAAAAATAATAAAAAATTTGGCGGTAACTTATTTTTCAAACAGTAAATTGCCAAAGAGTTCACGGATATTTAAAGTTGTTGTCATGCGATTTGGAGCCGTGAAACAGTCTCTAGGAGAAATTTATTATAAGGTTGCGTACTATGAACACTTTGTGATCCGCTCTTTCCCTGAATCCTACGCAGTGGTGGAGCCAGAAATTTCGCGAAGGTTGTATAGATTTTCTTCTCATTTTGTGTCAACGGTGTGTAAAATTTCATATACACATAATAACTAATATTTAACCTTTGTGCACTACATAATTTTCTGACGAATAATGTGCACTGGACCACCCTTCACCTAAGGTGGCTCCGCCCATGATCCTACGCATAAAAGGAGGTTTACTATACCAACCTTTTTAAAAAAAAAAAATTTACCAAAGAGGTATTATCTTACGGAGGTATTGTTATATAATACACACAATTCCCTCTAATAAGTCATTGAACAAACTAATTTCCTAATAATAGTTGTTAAATTAAATATTAATTGCTTTACAAGATATTCATATATTACTTTAGTATATATACATATATGACAACACAAAGTATGTAGAAACAATACAGAAAAAATTTGGTTCACTCTCTAAATTTCATTAATGTCACATAAGTTGAAATAGATATATAAACTAATATGTATTATCTAAAGATTATATAAAAGTATTATGAATTATAATAATTAATAACTTAGAATATTTAAAAACAATACAACAATCTAAAAGTTACATAAAAAATTTAGATGACTCTCCAAATTCCATTAGTGTCGCATAAATTGACGAGTAACACATATTATCTAAAACATTATAACATACATACATCACAATAATTAACAATTTAAAATGTTTAAAAATCATTCAAAAAGATTAATTGACTCTCAAAAATTTATCAATATCACATGAATTAGGACAAAAAAATAGCATATGTTGGGCACTGGCTCTTGCGTCTAGTGTGTCTGTGTGTATATTGATTTTCTTTTCGATATCTAATACTCACACTGAAATTCGGCTAATCCAAATTAACGCTGAGTATGACTTATTCAAAGAAAATGCTTCCTACAAATAATTTTGTGTGTCCAAGACTCGAAATCTAGATCTCTACTAGAGAAGCAACCTCGTCTAACAGAGATGCACCACATCCTCTGATAATAATATGACATTTTTACATCATTAACCTATAATAACAAATACGTAACTCGTAATATTAATCCTAATTGGTTCGATGACATTAATAGTCCCAAGTGAAGAATATAAATAAAATATTTATTCGTTATAACAATTAGTTAAAATGTACTATTGATTATTTACATTGCAATACATTAAGTTAATAACTTATTAACTAATCTAAACTATCTTAATCCCATTACATATGAGCTACTTTTTTTATGAACTTTCTATTAACCCTTGATTACAGAGCATCATAATCTAAAATTGTCTGAATAAATCAAACATGATCAAGCTAATAATAAGAAGGTCAATAGGCCGTCTAGTTAATTTAAGTATAAGTATGTAAACGATATTATTAGACAATTACAAAATATGATCTATAATTTTTTCCTAAGTTAAACTTGTCGTATATAACCCATTGAAATGCTTTGTGTCTTGTAAATTTAAACACGGCATGTGCAATGTCAAAATGAAGAAATTACTTACTACTAAATATGAAAAATGATATTTCTTTCAAAGTAAAATTGAAAAAATAAACAGATCAATTATAAGATATAGAGTAATATTTTTTAACGTGCTAACAAATGGATCTAGTGACAATAATTTGAGCCAGTCAGCAGATATCACGTTTTTATTTTCTGAAAAAAGATATTCTTATTTAATTGTCAAGATTATCTACTATTATATTTATTTCTTGATGTAGCAGTACCCATCCTCAATATTATTAGTTAATCACTGAAAATAGATTTAATGTATTTTGATTTCTTAAGCTTTGTACCAAATAATATTAATAGGTAAGTTTTCTAATTATTCGAAGCGCGACTCACATGTATTTGAGATTATACACCGACACTTACATCTCTTCGTGACTCACATATATTTGAGATATACACTATCGCTCTTGCTCACATATCTCCATCTTTCGTTCCTCTCCTTCACCATATCTAATTCTTCCATCATTTTTTTCTTTTTATCAAACATACCTAAATTATTAATTGTTCATTTTTTTCGTCTGAAGATAGATATAACTCAAATAATTAATAATAGAAGTTATTTTGATAAATAATTGATGTATATATCATATAAAAAATTCATATATCTAACAATTCAAATATAAAACTCGAACGATTAAATATTTTAGATGTATTTTCATCTTTCACTTGTATATTATTAAAAATTACAGATGAATGAAAAATATTCGTCACCTTTAGTCAAACACATCATGCATTAAACTCAAATCTTGAATCTAGTCATTATATATAGAAAATATATTTTTTAATATGTACTTAGATTAATCGAATTTTAAAATAAATATTAATATTACATGAAGGAAAAATAATCATTGAATAGCAATGGGATGAGTCATCTGATCCTATCTCAAACTTCGCCTCTTATAAAATCTCAGCAGTGACATGCTATTAAATGTTACACTGCCACGTGTCAGTATCAATTCTAATTTGTATTGATCAGCACTTTGCAATCACCCAAAAAAAATAAAAAAAGGATCAAGACTTTTTCTATTCGCTACACGTTTATAATATGGTTGGCTTTATTTTGTCCTTTTTTGACTGTTCATAAACTTTCTGCATTGATAGTGTATAATTTTGCTTACGCTATTATCAAGTTAAATTACAACAATAATTTAATATACTCGATATATTTTTACAAAATAAAATCTATAAAAATAAAATATATATAACCTGATCATATTACTATATCTGAGATGAGATATAAATAATATTTTCAATAGACTTATTGTAAAGTTAAGTTGATTGATATGTTTTTTACTAGCAAAGAAATGTGCAACAAAGATTTAGAAATGGATCGACAAAGTCAGCTTTATATTTCAAATGTAATGATTGATAACGATGATGACTGGGGATAAATCATTAGCTACTTTTAGGAGCGGTATCGAAGCAAAGAAAATAAATCTTGCCATCGTGAATTGTAATTTATAAATAATTCAATTATGCATGTTTAACTTTTATTCAATTTAAAAATATAATTTCAATGTTGTCATATTAACAAAATTACGGGAAAAATAGAGCCCAATAAACATTTAATATTAGATTTCATTCAGTATTTAGCTTCTTTTAATTTTAATGATCAAAATTACAAAGTCAGATTAATTAGAATTTAAATATGTAATAAATAAATATGTTTTATTGGGACCGAATTGAAATAACATTTAACAACTATTGGACCATTTGATAACTAGTTTCCAGAAAAACTAATTTAAAAACTTGTGGTGGGGAAAAAACAAATATTAGAACGTATTTTTTATTTATTTATTCTTCTTCTATTGGAGAACAAGAGAACATACATGCATGTTATAGATTTTACATAAATTCAAAAATGTTAAAAGTTTTTGAGAAAATACATAATTACCCCATTGATGTTGGCTGAGATTTTCAAAAAGACATTCAAACTTTGAATTCGATCAATTACCCCACAATTCTTACTTAATCCATTGCAAACACATCATTTTTCGCTGAATCTCAGTCACAACAAAGAGAGTGAACACACGCACCAATCAGGTTTTGCCACGTGTCAAATACGTTTAATTTATATTTTTTTAATATTTTTTTTTTTTTTTTAATTTAACACCCCACCCCACTCCACCCCCTCTTCACCCCATCCAGCACCCCCTTCCCCCCGACATCCAGCAGCTCCCCTCCACCCGCACCCCTATTTTTTTTTTTTTTTGTTCAAATCAATTCAAAAAATTATTTTATGATTGAATTGAGTTTTAAGGATAATTAAATGAGCTTTAATGGAGCTTTGGTGGAGGAACTTTAATGTAGTTTTAATTTTTTTTTTTTTTAAAAGCTTCAATGGAGGAGCTTTAATGGTGTTGAAGAAGTTATTGTGTTGAAGAAGATATTGTGTTGACCTTTAATGATATTAAAAAAAAAAAAATTCAATGAAGCTTTAATGGTGTTGAAGGTGTTGAAGAAGAAAGAGCGGGTTGGGGGGAAGGGGAGGGTGATTTAAATAAATAAATAAATAAATATTAAATTTTTTTGTTTAAAAAAATATAAATTATATATTAATTATTTACGCGTGACATATTTTTATTGATTAAAAAAGTCAAATTTGAGCCTTTTCACGCGTCTATGAAGCGTGTGTACATGCAGGGGTTAAAATCGTGTGTTTGCAACGAAATAAAGAAAAATCGTAAAGTAATAGGTCAAAGTTAAAGTTTAGGTGTCTTTTTACAAATTTTCAACTAATATCAGTGGATTAATTATGTATTTTCTCAAAGTTTTTTTGCACACCCACCTTTTTGTTTTATTCGAATTTTCTTAGCTCATTGTTTACGAATACAATCCTAAAGGGTTGGTGGGACACAGGATGAGATAAATAAGAATTTTTATGAGACAGAAAGAGATGTTTTATGAAATTATTCTATCTCATCTATATTTTATGAGATTATTATTCTATCTAGCCTTTTATAATGTATCGTAACTTCATCATTTTAGTATAAATAGTGAGATATATAATATAATTTAAGGATTAATTGGTTAATACCTCACTTCAAAATTTAAGTATTGGATAAAGTTAATCGCAAATTTTATCTTCAAATTACTATTCGTGTTGCATATAGCATACGGATTATGACATGATGATCGCATTTTTTTTCTCGTACTTAGAGGTCTAGAGCTTGAATTTTGAAAATTTTAAAAATAATGTTAGAAAGGAT
Organism: Capsicum baccatum var. pendulum; assembly: GCA_030864225.1. Classification (NCBI taxonomy): domain Eukaryota; kingdom Viridiplantae; phylum Streptophyta; class Magnoliopsida; order Solanales; family Solanaceae; genus Capsicum; species Capsicum baccatum. Next base: position 256,518,309 of record CM061559.1, on the reverse strand, counting down.
TTCCTTAAAAATAAGTCATATAATATACACAATTAGATTTAATCAGACTTCATGCAAATATTGAATAACTAATGAAAAACTAAAAAAAAGAAAAGGGCATAGTTTAATTTTCAGTTAGTTTTCTTGATCTCCCTCACACACTTCTAATTCAATATTTTAGTATGTTCTAAATATTTTCTCTTTAAAATTGGGGAAACAACCTTAATCATTTTGAATACAAATATTAGTATGATTGATTTGGAAGATTATAGAGTAATTAAATTTACGAAACAAGAGGAAACTTTTTCCAAGAGTAAAGTTGTCGTGAATTAATTTTAATTAATATTGTGGTTAGCCTATTTGCATAACGTCATTTAAGATATATATAGTCACTTGTTAAATTTCTTTAAACATTTCTGACAAGTTAAAGGGGTCAATGTGTGTTTCTTTTGAGTTATTGCATAGCTAACAAATAACATCATCCTGAAAAAGAAAGAATCATACATCACCTAGAAATGATTTAAACTTTATGCCAAAATAGATGAAGTTCAATCGTATATGGCTTGAATTTCATGTTATAATGTATAAATAACATAAATACCAACCCATTATACTTTCTCCCATTTTTTAAATTATTTTACTCTCACTCCCTATTAATATACATAATATAGCCGATATATACACAACATTCTGTATATATGTTGGGATTTTTGTAATATGTTTAGGGAGTTGGAATTTTTTGTAATATTGAAAATATAAGTTGTGTATTTGTAATTTTTAGAATAATAGATGATCGAAATTGCTTGTTTCAAATTGTCTCAAGTTGGGTTAAAAAAGGAGAATTTTTTGGGAATTTGAATAAAAATGTTAGTTCCTCCGTCTCATTTTATGTAGCACGTACGCTTTTCTTTTTGGTCTGTCTTAAAAAAGAGTCACATTTTCTTATTCGATAACTATTTAAAGGCGCAATTATTCTTTTGTCCATATTACTGGAGAATCAAGATGAAATCGATCTCTACTAATCGTTAACTTTTCGACGAATACTTATCAGTGATGTAATTATGTATTTTCTCTCTCTATATATATAACAATACATACAAAAATTCGTTTCGCTTTCTAGATTTCATCAATGTCACATAAGTTGAAATAGATATATAAACTAATATATATTATCTAAAGATTACATAGAAATATTATGAATTACAATAATTAATAACTTGAAATATTTAAAAACAATACAACAATCTAAAAGTTATATTAAAAAATTTAGATGACTCTCCAAATTCCATCAATATCGCATAAATTGACGAGTAACTCATATTTAGGGGCGGACCTACATATACTTTTAGGGTGCTCCGACACCCAGTAAACTCAATGTGGAATAGGTATAATTATATAAGAAAATATACGAAAATAGGTATAAAACATATAAATGCATCCACTGAAACAAAAGTTGGTCGGGTGCACTAGCATTTAAGTTGATCTTAAGCTTCTCCACTAAAGCGACATTCCGGGTTAGAACCCTGTTGAGGTGATTTTTTATTTTTTTTTCAGCTTTTAATTTTTTAAGCACCCACAATTCTTAAATCCTGGATTCGCCACTGCACATATTATCTAAAACAATATAACGAACATACTTCATGATAATTAACAACTTAAAATATTTAAAAAATCATTCAAAAAGCTTAATTGACTCTCAAAAATTTATCGATATCACATGAATTAGGACAAAAAAATAGCATATGGCACGGGCTCTTGTGTCTAGTGTGTCTGTGTATATATTGATTTTCTTTTCGATATCTAATACTCACACTGAAATCCGACTAATATAAATTTACGCTGAGTATGATTTATTCAAAGAAAACACTTCCTACAAATAATTTTGTATGTCCAAGACTCAAAATCTAGATCTCTAATAGAGAAGCAACCTCGTCCGACAGAGTTGTACCACATGCTCTGATAGTAATATGACATTTTTACATCATTAAGTTAAGATAACCTATAATAACAAATACGTAACTCTTAATATTAATCCTAATTGGTTCGATGACATTAATAGTCCGAACTGAAGAATACAAAATAAAAAATATTATTCGTTATAACAATTAGTTAAAATGTACTATTGATTATTTACATTGCAATACATTAAGTTAGTACATTATTAACTAATCTAAACTATCTTAATCACATTACATATGAGCTATTTTTTTTATAAACTTCCTTAACTATGAAAAAATCGAACATAATTGAGCTAATAAGAAGGTCAATAGGCCGTCTAATTAATTTAAGTATAAGTATGTAAACGATGTTTTTAGACAATAACAAAATATGATCTATAACTTTTTCCTAAGTTAAATATGTCGTATATATATAATCCATTGAAATGTTTTTAGTGTCTTGTAAATATAAACATGTATCTAGGATATACTGTCTCTCTCGCTCATATCTCTCCCTCTCTCGTTCTCCATATCTAATTTTATCGCCAATATTTTTTTATCAAACATATCTAAATTATTAATTATCCATTTTTTTCTATTTAAAATAGATATAACTCAAACAATTAATAATAGAAGTTGTTTTGATAAACAGGTGGTGCGTATCATATAGAAAATTCATACATCTAAGTCCTAAGTTCAAATATGAAACTTAAAGAGACGAGATATTTTAGATGTGTTTCATCTTTCACTTGAATATTATTAAAAATTACCGGTAAAATAAAAATTATTCATTATTTTTTGTCAAACACATCATACATTAGATTCAATTTTGCATATAGAATTACTCTTATTTTTTCCGTTCGATTTTACTTGTCACATTTTGAGTTAGCACACTAATTAAGAAAAATAATTAATAACATAACTATTTTATCATAATACTCCTATTAAATAATATTTACATTGTAAGAAAAAAACAAAAATAATTTTTTTTTCCTTATATATTAAAAATAATAAGTAAAAATTTAATTAAAAATTAGTAATAAATAAAATAAATGAAAAATAATAAACAATATACTTTTTAATATGTATTTAGATTAATCAAATCCTTCATATTTTGATCGAAGAAATTCTGCATATAGCTCGGCAAGTTCCAATTTTCCTGTATTACAACAAGGGAATAGGACTTTAATTAATTCCAAAATCCCTCGAGATGAAGCATCTCCATCAAAAACTCCGCATATTGGTTCTTCTATACATTTAGAAGATATTCCTGAAACTCATCCATTATTCAAACAATTGCAATCTTATTTATCTGATCAACAAAAAACTGCAGATACTTTTGCGTCTATTGTAAATGAAAACACTGAAGATAAGCCTTCCTATGAAAAACTAGAGGCTAGAGAACTTATTTTATATATGAAAAATCAGCATATTCCGGCACAAGAAAATTCTGAAGAAGCTTGGAGAATACTCAAGAACTATCTTACTGCCAATGTCTATTTTACGGGAGAACCTTACAAAACTCGAACTTATTATGAACATATTCTCGTACAGACATTCAGTGCAACGTTTGACCACAGTCCCCTTGGCGAATCTACCCCAGGAGTACATGGATACTCCAAAATGGTGATTAAAAAACTTATTCCTATTGAAGAATGGGGCATTTCGTCGATGACACAACGATCTATACCAATGGGTCAAATCCTGGCGAATTTTACTTATTGGGATTATATTAAAGTTTTTTCTCAAGTGTTATACTATAACAATTACAAGCACAAACACACCTGGTTTATCAAAATCAGCTCTAAAATATTTGAAAAACCCATTCCCAACTGGTTTATTCAGTGGTGGACTAATCACAGACCTACAATTAAAATATTACCACAAGAATATTCTTCTTTATACCACTCTTGGAAAAAATCCTCTCCATTCCTAACCGAATTATATCTTTCTGATCATATTTGCAAAATTGACACTATTGATCAAATGTATTTTTACATCGAATTCTCTATTCCTTGGATTCATCGATGGTCGATAGAAATCGGCTATGACGCTCATCAAATTCCTTCCTTATACCGAACATTCTACTGTAATTTTTGGGATAAATTACTCAGAAAAGACCCAGAAACAAAACTAGCCTACGACCATGATCAGAGGGAAGAAATAATTCAGAAAATTGCGGAATATGAAAAAACTCCCAGAAAATCGATATTGGTTGAAGACAAAAATCTTAACTATGTTTCCCGATGAATTTTTGCCCATGACGAAAATAAGATGCAATTGATCGAAGAATATTTATCCGAAGTCCGATATAAATTACTACAGACTGTTGAGCAAAATTTAGATGCTTCGATGAATAGCACAGATGCAAATACTGAAGATATCACTGATTCTCAACCACCCAAAATTCTGATTGAAGAAGAAGAAATAGAAAAAGCTGAAGCATTCCTCAAAAAATGGACAGGGAAAGACAAGACCTAAGGATACTTTTTTGCTAAATATCTCTGTTGTAACAGTAAAAATACTATGAACAGGACCCCACATATTACTGTGCAAGATTCTCTTTTTTGCTATTTATAGGAGCCTCATTCTCAGATAAGAGGCATTCAGTTTTTCTTAGAGCTTCTCTTTCTAAAAACTCTCTACTCTTTCTCTCTGTAATATATTGAAGATCAAATAAATAAGAAGAAATTACTACTATTTTCGTCTGGTGTCCAGATAAGTCAGGTACATATCTTTTATTTATTGCAATCATTCAATTAAACCTTCTACCATAACGTAGTCGTGACTACTTCCGGCTGAAAAATTTCTTATATCCATGCTAAAGATCTAACCTCACTGACCTGTTAACTATGAGAGCTCCAGACTCTATCTAGATATAAAAGAATCTTTGAAATTTCTTGACTTGGTTCCAAAATGGAGGTACAGTCAAGTGTAATATTCTTATGATAGCCTTGTCTCTGTGACTCCGTCTAGTAAGTTGTGCCTCTTAAGCCCGTATTATTGTTGAAGAAGGGCGAACTTTGCACAATTAGAACTTCTAGACACACAGGTTTAGCATAAGATTGTTAGATCTCTGACAGGCCCCATGTTTGGGTAAAAAAGAAGTGTCCATACAGTCATAAAATTACCTCAGATTCTTTTCTATGCTTTGGTTCGGTTTTTCGACTTAAGCTTAATCCGATATTATTACGAGGTCTGGTAGGTTGAGTGGCATACCCCAGCCTAAGAGATCCTGAAAATGGTATCAGAGCCTGTGAATTTTCATAGTAACTATGTTAACTGCGGTGAAGATTTTTGGTATGGATATAAGAATTTTACAAATTATGAATATGGGAGAAGTAAGTACTAAAAGTACAAAACTCGAAGAGGTAGATTTACCTCAAGATATGGATCTACTGAATAAATGGACTATTCCAAAAGTTGAATTAAAAACTATTTATGAATATAGATTTTTTGATAAAATAAAACACAAACAAATTATTAAAACAACTGAACAATCTCTTGCTTTAAATGCTGATGAACAGACTATTCAACTTCTTAATAAGCGTGATATTGATATTTTCAAACATAATTTTAATTATATGCATATTGGTTTAGTACAAATTGCCTTTCGACCTCTAACCCTAAAGGGTCTTCTTGAAACTTTTTTAGCAGCTTTGCGTGATGCTAGGAATTTGAATTTTCGAAAATCCTTAATGGGATCTATTGAATCTACTCTTGCTTATGATCCTGTATATTTTAATACTCAGCTAAATTTACAATTATCTTTGACTGATGTGAATATCCTTCATGCTTTAACCCTAAATGTTAAAACTCATGGATATGATTATGCCCCTGGATCTGAACTAATAGGGTTATCTTACCGCATATATTATCGATTATTATCGACTCTAAATCCTAGATGTAAGTTGATTGATGATAATTCTGATTGCACTATGCTTATTGAAACTAATTTTATAAAATCTAGGGTTACTACCCGAAGACCTATTGGATGGGATGAAATTGATTTTCCCCAAACTTGGATCTTAAATTCGGTTACTTCCCCAAAATAATTGGCGGAGGATGTGACTAATTCAGAGTTAACACAAGTAACTCAAAACTCCGATGGGAGAATCTGTCTACAATTTGATAGCAATCCTCCTGTCTACAGAAATTCTTTTTCTTTTCCGAGAAGACTTCCTTCAATACATCATATTTCCCCTATAGAACCTGCTGAACCTAATTACGGGCCAGCTAGGAATCGAGCGGCATCCTTACATACTATAAATTCGGCAGATTCGCATGTTACACCTAAAGGTGTAGAAAAGATAAAAATCAACTCAAAAACTAATATAGTTCAAGATTTTGATAGTGAAAATCCTACCCCATCTGAAATGGATTTTGTCATTAATTCTGTTTAACCATGATGACACAAATTATTGATTTTAGTCCTGGCTCTCAGGCAAGAAAATATATCCAAAAGGATTTTTTTGTTGAAAAATGAAAAACTTTTAGGACATGGTTTTTTGAAACTTATACTCCCGATGAATTACGCAATATTTCAGAAGAATTTTATGAAATGTGTATTTTACATAATAAAATTATCTTTTTTGTACCATGGTTTATGTCTATATATTTGCCGTCATATGTTAAAATAATTGAAAGATCTTATCAAAATTCTGATGGTACGATTACCCAAACTCTTTATCCTCCTCAATCATCCTTTATATTACCTAATAATAATGGCATGACTTTTTCTGCTTTTCAAAAATTTGTCAGTGAAGATGTGGGAAAAATTACAATCTCTGAAATAAATAACCTTATCGCTCAAAATAATTATTTAAGTCTTTATGTTAAGGTTCTTGGAGAATATATTTCCTCGCTTGATAAAAAACTTGACGAACTTATTGAGTTGATTAACAAACTTAGTATCCAAATGAATTCCTCTAATATTCCTTTTACTTCCAAAACCACTGACGAAGAAGGATATATTCTATCTAAACCTTGTATTCAAAGACCTCCTGAAATAGAAGGATTTGAAAAGATTTCTCCATTAGACCAATTAGAAAAACTCTTAGACAAAAAATTCTCTCGTTTGAATATTCAACCTCTTAATATTTCTGATGATTTTGTACAAAATCTTGAGTCTAATTTTGCTGATAATATAGAATCTACTGCAAACCCTGGTGATGTAATTTCTTCTAAACTAAATAAACTAAAAGGTATGATTAAAAAATAACCGGGAAAGAAATACGCTGATATTCCCCGTATGTCTACTGCATATTTTCCTCGCCCAACTCCTCAAGATGTTCTGATAGAGGAAAGGGAATAGAATCAAAAAAATACTTCTTATAGTGAAGAAGCTATTTATGAATGGAATATTGACGGACTATCTGATCGACAGATCTCTATTCTTATTCATCGCATGTCCATGTATGCTACTATCGCCACAGCCACTACTTCGCCAGAAAATCGGGCCAATCGTACTGACCAAACAATTTGTAAAATGATTGTTGCGGGCTTTACTGGCCAACTTCGAGGCTGGTGGGATAATTTCCTTGATGATACTAAACGCGAGGCTATTTTTAATGCCACTAATGATCAACCTGGAAAAGATAATCTAGGGCGATCACTTAAGGCAGGAAGATCCGATGCTGTCTATACCCTTATGCTGACTATTATTGAACATTTTGGAGGCAAATTTATCAATCAATATGAAAACATTAGAACTCTTCTTAATGGTTTAAAATGTAGACACCTAGGTGAATTTAGATGGTATAAAGACACCTTTCTTAGTAGGGTTATGGATTTACCCGAAAGTATGTATGACCATTGGAAAGCTAAATTCATTGATGGCCTTCCACCTTTATTTGCTGAAAAAGTTAGAAAAACCCTTAGAGGATCTTATGGAGAAGTCCAGTACTCAGAAAAAACTTATGGTCAGCTTATTGTAGCTTGTACTCAAAAATGCTTAGCCCTCTGTAACGATTTGAAATTAGCTAGACAAATTAAGCTTGATAAACTCCGAGAAAAATCTCAATTAGGGGACTTTTGTGAACAATTTGGTATGGATAAACCTTTAGCGCAAAAACCCCAACGCTATTCCAAGGCTCATAAATCCTATAGAAATAAACGTTCTAGGCATAGGAGTAAGGAAGAACGTGAAGCTAGAAAATCCTTCCGTAAGTCTACTAGATTCACAAAAAATCGATCGAAAAGAGACTTAGCCAAAATCAAATGCTATAAATGTAACCAGTATGGCCATATAGCTCCAAACTGCAAATTGCAAAAACTAAAATCCCTAGGACTTTTGAAGAAGTTCATGATCAAGTTTACAATTTATTGTATACCTCTGATTCTGAGTCTAATTCTACATCTGAAAACGATTTTGAATTACCCGATTCTGACAGTGAGCTCGATCAGGGTAATAAATGTAATGACTGTGATAACGATCTTTGTAATTGTGATGAAATGATGTATAAACTTCAAGCACAGTTCGAAGACCTTGATTTAAATGTTCAAAATCTTACTGCTGAAAATGTTCTGGAATTACTAAAAGAAGTTACTGATGAAAAACCGCGCGAAAAAATTCTCAATTTTTCTACTCAAAAAACTTCTGCTCATACTAGTATTTCTAAAGATAACTCTTTTGATTATCATCACATGTCTTATTCATTAGCTGAAGTCAATCGTCGTCTTGCTTTAAGTAAAATCCCAGGTAGAGATACTACCTTTGATGATTTAAAAATCGAAGTTGAGCAATTGAAAAAAGAGATTATTTCCTTAAAACAAAATCAGATGATCTCCGATCATAGAATTTTGAAAATCGAAGAAAAAATTGATGTCTCAAAAAATTCTTCAAAAGGAAAAGAAAAGGATTTGGACTATTCTGAAAATTCTGAAAACTTTGAAATTGACAAATTTAGTCCAGCAAAAGATTTGAAAAGAGATTATTTCTTGGGTATGATGCAAATAGTTACCGCTCATAAATGGTATATAAATTGCACTATTTTAATAAATAAGGAATTTTTCATCACTAATATTGCTATGATTGATAGTGGTGCTGATGTTAGTTGTGTTCAAGAAGGATTGATTCCAACTAAGTATTTTGAAAAAACTACTCATATTATAAGGTCTGCAACTGCTCATACTCTTGATATCAATTATAAATTGCCTAATACTCATATCTGTTGAGATAAAGTCTGTATTTCCCATTTCTTCTTTTTAGTAAAAAATCAGATTTATCCTCCTATTATTTTAGAAACTCCTTTTATAAATGCTATTTACCCATATACTCATATTGATGCAAATGGTTTTAAGGCTACTTACAAGGATAAACAAATTTCTTATCCTTTTGTTACTCATCCTGTAACAAGGGATATAAATGCTCTTATCAATATGAAACAAAATCAAATTAATTTTTTATAATTAGAATTAATGAGTATTAATATTTCTGATACTTTAAAATCAGTAAAGGTTCAAGAAAAAATAAAAATGATTTCTAATCAATTGATGCTCGAAATTTGTGCTGATCATCCAAATGCTTTCTGGAATCAAAAAAAGCATATTGTTTCTCTTCCTTATGAAGATGACTTCGACGAGGAAAAAATTCCAACAAAATCTCGACCCTGTCAAATGAATACAGAATTAGTAGAATTCTGTAAAATAGAAATTGATAATCTTCTACAAAAAGGTCTTATAAAACCCTCAAAGTCTCCTTGGTCTTGTACAGCTTTTTATGTTAACAATGCTGCTGAAAAAGAACGGGGAGTACCTCGATTAGTCATAAATTATAAACCCTTGAATAAAGTTTTAAAATGGATTCGATATCCTATTCCAAATAAAAAAGACTTACTGTCCAGATTGTATGATGCTAATATATTTTCTAAATTTGATTTAAAATCTGGATATTGGCAAATTCAAATTGATAAAAGGCATACTTACAGAACTGCTTTTAATGTCCCTTTTGGACAATATGAATGGAATTTCATGCCATTTGGTTTAAAAAATGCTCCCTCTTAATTTCAAAAGATTATGAATGACATTTTTAATCCATATATGGATTTTATCATCGTCTATATAGATGATATTCTTGTTTTCTCAAAAACTCTTGAATCTCATTTCAAGCATTTGCATACTTTTAGGCAAATAATTATTCAAAATGGTTTAGTCATCTCCAAACCCAAGATAAGTCTATTTCAAACTAATATTAGATTTCTGGGACATAATATTTCTCAAGGCTCTATTGAGCCGATTCAACGAGTGCTAGAATTTGCTAAGAAATTTCTCGATGTGATTACGGATAAAAAGCAACTCCAAAGGTTTCTTGGAAGTCTTAATTATATTTCACCTTTTTACAAAAATTTGTCTAGAAATTTATCTCCTTTATATGATAGACTAAAAAAGGATCATAAAACTCCTTGGACTCAAGATCATACTAATTTAGTAAAATTAATTAAATACCGAGTTCAAACTCTTCCGTGTACATCTCTTGCCAATCCTAACTGGTTAAAGATTGTTGAAACTGACGGCTCTAATATAGGATATGGTGGAATACTTAAACAAGTCAATCCCCATACAAACACTGAATGTTTGATTCGTTTTTATTCTGGCAAATGGACTGAAAGTCAGAAGAAATACGCCACTATAGCCCATGAAATGCTTACTATTGTGAAATGTGTTTTAAAATTCCAAGATGATTTGTATAATCAAAAATTTATAATTAGGACAGATGCTCAATCCGTTAAATTTATGTTTAGTAAAGACTTTAAACATGATGCTTCTAAGTTAATATTTGCGCGATAGCAAGCTCAATTGGCTCCATTTGACTATGAAATTCAATATAAAAAAGATAGTGAAAATTCTTTGCCTGATCTTTTATCTTGAGAATATCTGACATGAGTTTTTACACTTATTTCCTCTCTAAAAAAACTATAATTACTATTATTAAATGCATTCCTTTAAATCAAGATATTCATTTCCTTATCTTAGAAACTCTAATTCATCGTTTAAAACAAGAAGATTTATTTCTTAACCACAACGAATTCATTGATAATGAAATTTATTGGTTTGATATTGACCTGAATGATTAATGCTTACAGATATAATGAAATTCTTTCTACACTTCTTCTCTGCAAAGTTCTTAATCACTTTTATCAAGGCAGCTCCGCTAAATATGAATTTACACATGCTCATTTTAAGAAAAGTCATTGATGATCTTATTACCAGAGACACTCTTTATGAAGATCTCTGTGAATACATGTCATGGTATGCTGATCAAGTTCCTGATAACTGATGCAGTATGGAACTCCCTTGGCAGCTAGCCAAAGGAAGAGGACGAGGGGGCAGAAATCAAAATTCTTCATATTCATATCAAGGAGGAAGAACAAATCATTCATATTTTGATCGAAGAAATTCTGCATATAGCTCGGCAAGTTCCAATTTTCCTGTATTACAACAAGGGAATAGGACTTTAATTAATTCTAAAATCCCTCGAGATGAAGCATCTCCATCAAAAACTCCGCATATTGGTTCTTCTATACATTTAGAAGATATTCCTGAAACTCATCCATTATTCAAACAATTGCAATCTTATTTATCTGATCAACAAAAAACTGCAGATACTTTTGTGTCTATTGTAAATGAAAACACTGAAGATAAGCCTTCCTATGAAAAACTAGAGGCTAGAGAACTTATTTTATATATGAAAAATCAGCATATTCCGGCACAAGAAAATTCTGAAGAAGCTTGGAGAATACTCAAGAACTATCTTACTGCCAATGTCTATTTTACGGGAGAATCTTACAAAACTCGAACTTATTATGAACATATTCTCGTACAGACATTCAGTGCAACGTTTGACCATAGTCCCCTTGGCGAATCTACCCCAGGAGTACATGGATACTCCAAAATGGTGATTAAAAAACTTATTCCTATTGAAGAATGGGGCATTTCGTCGATGACACAACGATCTATACCAATGAGTCAAACCCTGGCGAATTTTACTTATTGGGATTATATTAAAGCTTTTTCTCAAGTGTTATACTATAACAATTACAAGCACAAACACACCTGGTTTATCAAAATCAGCTCTAAAGTATTTGAAAAATTCATTCCCAACTGGTTTATTCAGTGGTGGACTAATCACGGACCTACAATTAAAATATTACCACCAGAATATTCTTCTTTATACTACTCTTGGAAAAAATCCTCTCCATTCCTAACCGAATTATATCTGTCTGATCATATTTGCAAAATTGACACTATTGATCAAATGTATTTTTACATCGAATTCTCTATTCCTTGGATTCATCGATGGTCGATAGAAATCGGCTATGACGCTCATCAAATTCCTTCCTTATACCGAACATTCTACTGTAATTTTTGGGATAAATTACTCAGAAAAGACCCAGAAACAAAACTAGCCTACGACCATGATCAGAGGGAAGAAATAATTCAGAAAATTACGGAATATGAAAAAACTCCCAGAAAATCGATATTGGTTGAAGATAAAAATCTTAACTATGTTTCCCGACGAATTTCTGCCCATGACGGAAATAAGATGCAATTGATCGAAGAATATTATCCGAAGTCCGATATAAATTACTACAGACTGTTGAGCAAAATTCGGATGCTTCGATGAATAGCACAGATGCAAATACTGAAGATATCACTGATTCTCAACCACCCAAAATTTTGATTGAAGAAGAAGAAATAGAAAAAGCTGAAGCATTCCTCAAAAAATGGACAGGGAAAGACAAGACCTAAGAATACTTTTTTGCTAAATATCTCTGTTGTAACAGTAAAAATACTATGCACAGGACCCCACATATTACTGTGCAAGATTCTCTTTTTTGCTATTTATAGGAGCCTCATTCTCAGATAAGAGGCATTCAGTTTTTCTTAGAGCTTCTCTTTCTAAAAACTCTCTACTCTTTCTCTCTGTAATATATTGAAGATCAAATAAATAAGAAGAAATTACTACTATTTTCGTCTGGTGTCCAGATAAGTCAGGTACATATCTTTTATTTATTGCAATCATTCAATTAAACCTTCTACCATAACGTAGTCGTGACTACTTCCGGCTGAAAAATTTCTTATATCCATGCTAAAGATCTAACCTCACTGACCTGTTAACTATGAGAGCTCCAGACTCTATTTAGATATAAAAGAATCTTTGAAATTTCTTGACTTGATTCCAAAATGGAGGTACAGTCGAGTGTGATATTCTTATGATAGCCTTGTCTCTGTGACTCCGTCTAGTAAGTTGTGCCTCTTAAGTCCGTATTATTATTGAAGAAGGGCGAACTTTGCATAATTAGAACTTCTAGACACACAAGTTTAGCATAAGATTGTTAGATCTCTGACAGGCCCCATGTTTGGGTAAAAGAGAAGTGTCCATACAGCCATAAAATTATCTCAGATTCTTTTCTATTTCGATTGATGTTTTGGTTCAGTTTTTTGACTTAAGCTTAATCCAATAATATTACGAGGTCTGGTAGATTGAGTGTCATACCCCATCCTAAGAGATCCTGAAAATTCAAATCTCATAACAAATACCGAATATTATATGAAGGGAAAGAATCATTGAATAGTAATGGGATGAGTCTGATCCTATCTCAAACTTCGGCTCTTATGAAATCTCAGCAGTGACATGCTATTAAATGTTACACTGCCACGTGTCAGTACCCCCAAAAAAAAAAAGATCAACGCTTTTTCTATTCGCTACACGTTTATTATATGGTTGGCTTTATTTTGTCCTTTTTTGACTGCCCATAAACTTTCTGCATTGATCGTTCATAATTTCTTTACGTTATTATCAAGTAAAATTACAATAATAATGTAATATACTAGATATATTTTCACAAAATAAAATTTAAAAAAATCAAATATATACAGTCTGATCATATTACTATGTCAGAGATGAGATATAAATAATGTTATCAATAGATTTACTATAAAGTTAAGTTGATTAATAATTTTTTTTCTAGCAAATAAATGTGATACAAAGATTTAGAAATGGATCGACAAGGTCAGCTTTATATTTCATATGTAATGATTGATAACGATGATGATTGTAAACAAATCATTAGCTAGTTTTAGGAGCGGTATCGAAGCGAAGAAAATAAATCTTGTCATCTTTAATTATAAATTGTTCAATTATGCATAATTAACTTTTATTTAATTTAAAAATATAATTTCAATGTTGTCATATTAACAGAATTACAGGAAAAATAGAGCCGAATAAACATTTAATATTAGATTTTATTCAGTATTTAGCTTCTTTTAATTTTAATGATCAAAATTACAAATTCAGATTAATTAGAATTTAAATATGCATAGGTAACATTGGAACCAAATTGAAAAAACATTTAACTATTGGACCATTTAATAACTAGTTTCCATAAAAAACTAATTTAACAACCTGTGGTGGGGAAAAAGCAAATATTTGAACGTATTATTTATTTATTTATTTATTTATTTATTTATTTATTTATTTATTTATTTATTTGTTCTTCTTCTATTGGAGAACAAGAGAAGATACATGCATGTTATAGATTTTACACAAATTCCAAAATTTTAAAAGTTTTTTTGCACACCCACCTTTTTGTTTTATTCAGATTTCTTAGCTCATATTTTACAAATACAATCCTAAAGGATTGGTGGGACACAAGTAGAGATAAATAGGAATTTTTACGAGATAGAAAGGGATATTTTATGAAATTATTCTATCTCACCTTTTATAACACATGATAAATTCATCATTTTAGTATAAATATTGAGATAAGATAATCTAAGGATTGATTAATACCTCACTTCAAAGTATAAATATTGGATAAAGTTAATTGTAAATTTTATTCCGAAATTATTATTCGTGTTCCATATAGCATTTCACCGATACGAATTATATGACATGATGATCGCATTTTTTTTCTCGTACTTAGAGGTCTAGAGCTTGAATTTTGAAAATTTTAAAAATAATGTTAAAAAAGGATTTCCTTAAAAATAAGTCATATAATATACACAATTAGATTTAATCAGACTTCATGCAAATATTGAATAACTAATGAAAAACTAAAAAAAAGAAAAGGGCATAGTTTAATTTTCAGTTAGTTTTCTTGATCTCCCTCACACACTTCTAATTCAATATTTTAGTATGTTCTAAATATTTTCTCTTTAAAATTGGGGAAACAACCTTAATCATTTTGAATACAAATATTAGTATGATTGATTTGGAAGATTATAGAGTAATTAAATTTACGAAACAAGAGGAAACTTTTTCCAAGAGTAAAGTTGTCGTGAATTAATTTTAATTAATATTGTGGTTAGCCTATTTGCATAACGTCATTTAAGATATATATAGTCACTTGTTAAATTTCTTTAAACATTTCTGACAAGTTAAAGGGGTCAATGTGTGTTTCTTTTGAGTTATTGCATAGCTAACAAATAACATCATCCTGAAAAAGAAAGAATCATACATCACCTAGAAATGATTTAAACTTTATGCCAAAATAGATGAAGTTCAATCGTATATGGCTTGAATTTCATGTTATAATAGATGATCCAAATTGCTTGCTTTTCAAATTGTCTCAAGTTGGGTTAAAAAAGGACAAATATTTTGGGAATTTGAATAAAAATGTTACTCCCTCCATCTCATTTTATGTGGCACGTATGCTTTTTCTTTTGGTCCGTCTTAAAATAGAGTCACATTTCCTTATTCAATAACTATTTAAAGGCGCAATTATTCTTTTGTCCATATTACTGGAGAATCACGACGGAATCGATCTCTGTTAATCATTAACTTTTCGAGGAATTCTCGTCAGTGTTTAAATGACTAATTTTTGCAATCTAAAGAAGATCGAAATAGATGAATGAAAGTTTATACTACCCCTAGCTGACACTATGAATTCAATCCCATTTACGTAGATATGACTTTGTTTCTTTGTTTATAGACGCATATGTCAGTCTGAACTTTAGACCAGCACATGTAAAGTTAATTACTTTAAATTGACTATTAATTTAAAGAAATGAATTCTAAATCTAATTTAATTTTGAGAGGTAGTTCAAGTCTTCAAGAGGACGTGAGAATTTTTCAAGGCATATAAATTGACCATCCATCCCCTAAATCATCAACGTGGGGCATCTCTTTCCCCTCACGCTAGGGGTTAGACATCTGAAACCTTGGCAGCTTTTTAATATAGGGTATCAATACCGAATAATGAAAATTTTGTGCATAATTTATCAATTCTAATAGTTAATTTAAACGGTGATAAATGCCGAAACCATATAAAAAGATCACTCACTTCATTATTAGGGTCTACAAATTGGCTATACGCGCACT
The DNA here is from genome assembly GCA_030864225.1 of Capsicum baccatum var. pendulum. Lineage (NCBI taxonomy): Eukaryota > Viridiplantae > Streptophyta > Magnoliopsida > Solanales > Solanaceae > Capsicum > Capsicum baccatum. Next base: position 256,502,070 of record CM061559.1, on the reverse strand, counting down.
TCGCCTAATAGTAATAATCCTACATTTTTGCATCTTTTACAGGTAAATTTAGTTGTACCTTTATTATAATTTTATGTTTCGTTAAGTTATGCCATCTTTTAATCTGATTATACTTTTCATGTAGTCCCTGAAATATATGTTCTTCATGTACATCAAAAAGGAAAACAAAAAACAACGGTCATATCCGCTTGGGTAACTGATAAAGTTATTGTTACATGATTAAAAGGTCATCGATTCAAGTTATGGAAATAGTTCCTAGCAGAAATGCAAAGTCGGGCAGCATATAACAGACCATTGGGGTCCTGCCCTTCTCCAAATCCAACAGCGCCCCCCCCCCCTTTCTCCTTAGCCAACACCCCCACCCCACTTCTCCTCCAATTATGAAAGTTGTCACCCCACCTTTAATTTATCCTCCTTCGACCTCTTAGATCAATTAAAAAAAAAAAAAATTGAATTTGAAAATTAAAAAATCTACATGGTTTGGATGTTTGGTTGTTGATTTTAGAGAATTTGGTGTTGATTTGATTGAATTTTTCATGTGGGTTGAATTTTTCGATGGTGATAATTAAATTTTTCAAGTGGGTTGAGTTTTCCGGCGAAAATTCGCCGGAATTTTCGCTGGAAAACATGGCAGGTGTGGTTGTATAGGGATGGACGGAGGTGGATGGGGGTATGTTTAGGTATGGGAGCGTAGGGGTGGATAGGGTGTGTGTGCAGGTGGGGGTAGACGGGAGGGGGGAAAGGGAGGGTGGTTATGAAGAAGGTGAAAAATGAGGTGTGGGGTGTCACACCCCTTTTTCGTACTCCAAAAGATTTATATTTTAAGTTCGAAAGAGTTTTAATTATTAAAGTGACAAAAGATGAAAATTTGTTTCGAAAAAAGATTATTTTTTTTAACAATCAAAATTCAGAGTCGCCACTCGGCATAAATCGGGTGTGCCGAGTCACCTATGGATATCCTTTTTCAAAATGGTTTTGACTCTTTAATACTGGTTTGCGAACAGAGACTCCGGCTAAGGAATTCTGTTGACCGAGGGAAAGGTATTAGGCACCCATCGATCCAGTGGTTCAACCACGGTCGCTTGGTAAAGTGTATCGACTATTTTTGACACTACGAAGTGTATAAACCACATAAAAGCACGCAAAACAATCAAACGATAAATAAAACAAAACAATCCAAAATGTAATGTCCAGTCCAATTATACAGTCCAAAAAATAGAAAAATACGAAAATATAAATCCTAGTCTAAACTAAATCTAGACTAATCTCCAATGCCTTACCCGATGCCGCGGGCCTTCATCACGATCATTTTCCGCCAATATGATACGTCGAGGCATTCCCTGGTGAACAAATACAAGTGATCTCGGGGCATTCCCCGGCTAAATGAATACATTTTAATCCAAGTGCGATAAACGAGAAAACATTCAACAAATATTCCGTATTCAAACATTCAACGCAAACACTTATTCCTAAATTTTGCCAACCCAAACCTATATTGCCTATCTGTTTCGACGTATCATAAAGCCAAAATATTCATGCTTATCCCGAATTTAATAAAACAACAACGGACCAAAATTTAACTACATTCAACTTTTATCCATTTCTCCATTCCCGCCCCCAAACTTTATTTTATCAATCATGCCATCAAAATTATCCCAATTAGTTTCACGTATCACCGAAATCGCATAGTCAAGCACAGAACCATAACTTTATAATATCAACAAAATCCAACGACCATGATCATACCACACATATTCGCAACCAATTCAATAAATCGAAATAAAGAGAAGAGATCGAGTTAAAGAAAATGGACCTTTCTACAATCTGATCTTTGTTGATAATAAGAAAAATTCGAGAGCCAAAACCCTTAACGGAGATCCCCAACGACGAACAAAGCTCCAAATCACAGATATTCAACCCACCAGATCCCAAAATCCTCAAAGCACGATATTGGGAACAAACCCAGAAGCTAGACGAACCCGAAACGCCCTGGTTCCGGTGAAGTAGAGGACAAATCCGGCAAGCTTAGATCGAGCAACGACGAACTCAGGCCGAAAACGGTCGATTTTGGGGAGATGTTACTGATCTCGGAGATAAACTCGTCGAAAAACTCAATCCAAACGATAGGGTCCCCTCTGTTTCACTACTTTCACCTCTCTCACGCAATTTCTCTCACTCTCGGATTTTCCTTTTTTTTGTTTTTGGCCTCTATTCCTCTGTCCTTGTGTGTGTGATTTTTGAGTAGTGAGTCACGAATTGTGTGTTGTGTACGCTGGTAAGGGAGGGAGAGTGATGGTGCGTGAGGTGTGAAAAAAATGACGTCCCTGTTAATGGAAATGTAAGGCTGTGTGCTTGTACGAAGAAGAAAAGGAAACAAATAGGGAGAGTTCAAAAATGGCCATCTCTCTGTATTTTTTGTGATCTGTGAGAGAAAAAATATGAATCCCCTTCTCCTTTATTTGGTGTCTTGTTCCCCAAGAGAAAAAGAAAAATCCCTCATGGATGATGGATGAGTATTCTGTTAAGGGGAATCTCCTGTGGGGTTCCCCCTCCCCTTTTAATTTCAATGGAAATTCTATCTCCCTTTCTCGTATTCTCTGGTGTGTGTATATATGAGGTGAGGGTGGGGTAGTGAGGTAGGGTAGGGTTTTTTAGAATAGGGTAGGTAGGTGTTGTTTTTTAATTGGGTGGGTTGTTAGAATATTAGGATAAAACAGAATTAGTTAAGGGGTTGTTGTTTTTGTCATTCTATGGAGGGATTATCACACGGGTGAGGGTGCATGGTAGGATGACATAACATGGGTAAAACGACATCGGGAAGGGACGAAATTAGGTGTCTACATCATGCCCCTTTGAATGTAAACATGAAGTGTTTTCAGACAAAGAAGTAGACAGCGAGACCAAATTTTGACCCGACCATTATCAAAAGAAAGTAACAGAAGGTAGAAGGACAATCGGGTTTTGACTTAAGACATCCCACCTACTCACATTATGAGAGGATCGAGTGACAAGTATCTCAACTTTTGGAAGGAGATGGACTATACCGAGTTGGAGAGTTGAGTGAGGTTTCATCGAGGTTCCGGTCCACGGCTCTGTTATTACATCAAAAATAAAAATTACAAGTTAAAACATAAATGAAATTACAAAAATCCTATCTAAACAGCTTCTATTGGTTCTTGACTCGACTTTTATCACCCTATTCTTCAGGTGGGCTCCTGACATGCAATTTCTTTCAACTTTTTGCTTGGCTTTCAATTGCTTCGCGTTGTTGCTTGACTTTTCGTTTCTTTACCCTATTCTCCAGGCGGGCTCCTGACTTGCTATTTCATCACTTTGTTGCTTGATTTTCATTTCTTCACTCTGTTCCCCAGGCGGACCTCTGACTTGCTATTTCATCACCCTAATCTTCAGGCGGGCTCCTGAAATCCAAAATTAAAACTAGAACGAAAATTATCCCAAACAAGAATTATAATAAAGTAGTATTTCATTTTTGAAAGCGTTGTCCCATTTTTCAGGAGGGTCCTGAACAATAAGTAAAATCTCATTTTTCAGGAGGGTCCTGAACAAAAGTAAAATCCCATTTTTCAGGAGGGTCCTGAACATAAAGTACAATCCCATTTTCCAGGAGGGTCCTGAACAGAAAGTAAAATCCCATTTTTCAGGAGGGTCCTGAACAGAAAGTAAAATCCTATTTTTTAGGAGGGTCCTGAACAGCAAGTAGAATCCCATTTTTCAGGAGGGTCCTGAACAGAAAGTAAAATTTCATTTTTCAGGAGGGTCCTGAATACAAAGTAAAATCCCATTTTTCAGGAGGGTCCTGAACATAAAGTAAAATCCCATTTTCCAGGAGGGTCCTGAACATAAAGTAAAATTTCATTTTTTAGGAGGGTACTGAACATAAAGTAAGATTCCATTTTTCAGGAGGGTCCTGAACATAAAGTAAAATCCCATTTTTCAGGAGGGTCCTGAACAGAAAGTAAAATCCTATTTTTCAGGAGGGTCCTGAACAGAAAGTAAAAATCCATTTTTCAGGAGGGTCCTGAACAGAAAGTACAATCCCATTTTTCAGGAGGGTCCTGAACAGAAAGTAAAATCTCATTTTTCAGGAGGGTCCTGAACAGAAAGTAAAATCTCATTTTTCAGGAGGGTCCTGAACAGAAAGTAAAATCCCATTTTTCAGGAGGGTCCTGAACAGAAAGTAAAATCTCCCGGATGTGCATTTCCAATGGTAGCTGAATTAAGCGAAGCGAATTTGCCCCTATTTCAACATAGAAAATTTGTCAGTTAAAAACTTAATGGTGGCTTGTAACTCTTGGCTTCTCAGGTATCTGCCCCAGCACTCGTTCCTTTCATCTTTCTTACAAATTGCTGACACCTGCCCTGTCTTGCCGCATCATTGACCCGGATCCAGATTGAGAAAAATGAGTTCTGACTCAAACAATGGGTTTCCATTTTACCATGACCCTGAGGTGCACTCTTTTCCCAAATCTGAATGCTTCCACGTATCCAATAGCCTGTCGGTTGATAGACTTCCTTTGCTTCATGTTGAATTACGATCATATTTCTTTCCTGGGCTGTTCCTTGGCTTTTCCTCATATAATTGAAAAGACTGGTAGTAAATTTTGAAATCCTTTCTCGCTTGTTTTGACACAGACTTGACTTAACATGTAAAGAAATGATGGTGACTTTTATTTTGATAAATGACATGAAAAGACAAAAAGCATGAATATGTAAATGAAAGAAAAAGGCAATGTCCCATATTCAAAAAGAAAACTTATCTGAATACGACAACCAACTCCAATGAGTATGACATGCATTTTGGATTGAGCTGCCTGATCTTCCTATCCAAACTCCCTATTTGTTGTTGAGTTCGTGCCTTTGCCGTTGAGCCGCTTCTTCAAATCCATTGGACTCATACATCATATTTGATTGACGACATCTTGAAAGAGTTTCGCCTACAAATCTCTTTCTTTTCACTTTTCACTTTTCTCTTGAATTCTCCATCGCCGTACGGTGCCCGTGAGGGTTTTCATCAATAAGACTCTCTCATTTTTATTTCTCTCCACTCACTATTTCCTTATGGTGCCTGCAAGGGTTTTTACCAATAAGACTCTCTCATTTTTATTTCTATCAACTCACCATCGCCTTATGATGCCCACGGGGGTTTTCACCAATAAGACTCTCATTTTTGTATTTCTTTCCTGATTTCTTATGCTAAGGGAGACGAGCGGTATCTCACAATGTATCATCATATCCTTTGCATGTTTAGACTTAACATTATCAAAAATTGATCTGAAGGACTTTCTTTGGTTGTAACTTGGCTTTTGGTTAAGGTTAGAAAAGATGGTAAAGGGCTCAAACGATACTTGAAGTGGGGGTGGGATTTACAACTTTTGGAATTGACTCAAACAACACATTAACTCATACCCCAGTTTTGTTGACTGGGTGAATCTTAAATCTTTATTTGGTTGGACCGAGCCCAAAATAGGGCAGCCTACGTATCTCACTCCCGAGAGAGGAGAATCAGGTCGCACGTAGTTCCATCAGCTTGTTCTTTGTTCTGATTTGATTGATTTTTTTTCTTTTATTCTTATTTTCTTGACATTTATCTTTGACTTTATTTTGATTCCAAAAGAGGGATATGAAAGAAAAATAAAACGAAGCTCAAAATGGGTAAACAATGGATGACACAATGTTTGGATAGAAGAATAAAATGCCTTCATCATATCAATCTTCAAAAATGCAAGTACTAAACATGCCATAAACTCAACAAAGGATCAAATATCATACATAGTATCTTTTGACCGCATCAGCGTTGATAGCCATTTCTGCCATTTTGCCTTCAATATCTGTCAAATATAAGGCTCCATTGGGCAATACTTTCTTCACAACGAAGGGACCTTGCCAGTTAGGGGAGAACTTGCCTTTCGCTTCAACCTGGTGAGGAATGATACGTCTCAATACCAACTGACCAACTTCAAAATTTCTGGGACTGATCTTTTTGTTATACGCTTGAGCCATCCTCCTCTGATACAACTGGCCATGACATACAGACGTTAGCTTTTTTTCCTCAATTAAGCTCAAATGTTCCAGTCGAGTTTTTACCCATTCGTCATCATCAATCTCTGCTTCTACAATGACTCAAAGAGAGGGAATTTCAACTTCTACAGGGATGACTGCTTCTGTCTCATACACTAATAAATATGGAGTGTTGAAGTACGAACAGTGGTGCGATAACCTAGCAATGCAAATGGCAACTTTTCATGCCACTGTCTAGACCCTTGTACCATTTTTCGCAGTATCTTTTTTACATTCTTATTGGCGGCTTCTACAGCACCATTAGCCTTTGGGCGATATGGAGTAGAATTTCGATGTGCGATCTTAAACTGTTGACATACTTCTTGCATCAAATGACTATTGAGATTGACAACATTGTTTGTAATAATCATCTTAGGAATTCCAAATCTACAAATGATATTGGCGTGAACAAAATCTAACACAACCTTCTTTGTCACTGACTTAAAAGTTACTGCTTTTGCCCACTTTGTGAAATAGTCAATGGCTACCAAAATGAATCTATGCCTATTTGATGCCTTCGGCTCAATCGGTCCAATCACATCCATTCCCCAAGCCACGAATGGCCATGGAGCGGCCATTGCATGCAACTCAACAGAAGGAGAACGTATCAGATCACCGTGTACCTGAAATTGATGACACTTTCGAACAAATTGAATAGAATCCCTTTCCATAGAAAGCCAGTAATAACTTGTTCGAAGAATCTTCTATGACAAGACATGACCGTTCATATGCGACCCGCATACTCCAGAGTGTATTTCAACCATGATTGCCGAGGCTTCTCTTGCATCTACACACCTCAAAAGTCCGAGATCTGGGGTTCTCTTATCAAGATTCCCCCACTTAAGAAAAATCCATTAGCCAAACGCCTAATAGTCCTCTTTTGATCGTTGGTGGCATATGCTGGGTATTCTTCTGACTGAATGTACCGCTTGATATCCAAGAACCAGGGTTCTCCATCGAGCTCTTCTTCAACCGCATTACAGTAAGCATGCTGATCACGACTCTGTATATGCACTGGATCGATGTAGGCTTTGTCAGGATGTTGGATCATTGAAGACAGAGTGGCTAAAGCATCAGCAATTTCATTATGAATCCTTGGAATATGCCTAACTTTTACTAACACAAACCGTTGACATAGCTCCTGCAAGCATTGTCAATATGGGATGAGCTTCAAATCTCGAGTCTCCCAATCGCCTTGAATTTGATGGACGAGCAAATCTGAATCTCCCAACACCAATAATTCTTGGACTCCCATATCAACAGCTAACCTCAAACCAAGAATGCAGGCTTCATACTCTGCCATATTGTTATTACAGTAGAATCAAAGTTGTGCTGTTATCGGGAAATGTTGTCCCAATTCAGAGATAAGAACCGCACCTATTCTGACTCCTTTCATATTGACAGCTCCATCGAAGAATAACCTCCAACCTGTATCAGTATCTATAACGACTTCATCGACGCACGACATTTCTTCATCAGGAAAATATGTCTTTAATGGCTCGTACTCTTCATTGATGGGATTCTCAGCAAGATGATCTGCCAAGGCTTGGGCTTTCATGGCAGTCCGAGTCAGATATACAATGTCGAACTCGGTAAGCAATATTTGCCACTTTGCCAATCGACCTGTTGGCATAGGTTTCTGAAAGATATACTTCAAATAAGTAGTATAGGATGAGAGATAATGCTTCAACTTCTGTGCTACCCAAGTTAGGGCACAACACGTCCTTTCGAGAAGAGTATACCTGACCTCATATGCGGTGAACTTCTTGCTAAGATAATAAATAGCCTGCTCCTTTTTGCCTGTGACATAATGTTGACCCAGGACACAACCGAAAGAATTGTCCATGACTGATAAATATAAGATCAAATACCTAACAGGATCTGGGGGTACCAGCACAAACGGATTTGACAAATATCTTTTGATTCGATCGAACGCCTCCTGACATTCTTCAGTCCATTTTACCGTAGCATACTTTTTCAGTAACTTGAATATGGGCTCACAAGTGGTTGTGAGTTGAGCAGTAAACCTGCTAATGTAGTTCAGTTTACCAAGAAAACTCATCACCTCCGTTCTATTCTTGGGCGGGGGCAAATCCTGAATGACTTTGATTTTTGAGGGATCCAATTCAATTCCCCAACGACTGACTACAAACCCCAATAGCTTTCCAGACGGAACTTCAAATACATATTTTGCCAGGTTGAGTTTGAGATTATACCTCTGAAACCTTTCAAAGAACTTTCTTAAATCTTTAACTTGGTTGGCCTGACTTTTTGACTTAATGATCACATCATCCACGTAGACCTCAATCTCCTTATGCATCATATCATGAAACATAGTGGTCATGGCTCTCATGTATGTTGCTTCCGCATTCTTCAAACTGAACGGCATCACTCGATAACAATAAATCCCCCATGGTGTGATAAAAGACGTCTTCTCTACGTCGTCATCATCCATAATAATCTGGTGATATCCGGCATAGCAATCCACAAAAGAGGCAATCTCGTGTTTAGCACAGTTGTCTAACAAAATGTGGATGTTGGGCAGTGGAAAATCATCTTTCGAACTTGCTCTGTTCAAATCACGGTAATCAACACACACTCGAATTTTGCCATCTTTCTTTGGTACGAGAACAACATTGGATAACCATATGGGATAGCGAGCTACTCGAATTATTTTGGCTTCAAGTTGTTTCATGATTTCCTCTTTAATTTTAATACTTACATCTATTTTAAACTTCCCCAACTTCTGTTTGACAGGAGGGAATGCGGGATCAGTTGGCAATTTGTGAGCCACTAATTCAGTGCTTAAACCAGGCATATCATCATAAGACCATGCAAAAACTTCCTTATAATCCATTAATGCTTGAATCATTCCATCTTTTAGCTGTGGCAAAACATGTACGCTGATTTTAGTTTCCCTAAAATCTTCTTGATCCCCTAGATTTATTGGCTCAGTCTCATTCAAATTAGGATTCGGTTTGTCTTCAAACTGTTCCAACTCTTTGCTTATTTCTTCCAGTGCTTCTTCTTCATCATATTCCCCATCCTGCTTCATTACATCTTGATTAGTTTGGATTTTAAGATCAGGCTGAAAATTCCGCATGCATGTCATGTCATTAGAATCAGCATAAAGAGAACTGTGTAAAAAAGAAAACAAAATATATTAGACACGAAACAAAAAGGACATTGCATTTCATTAAATAAAAAGATGGAAGGGTTTAAACATAGATGCCAACATAACATAGACAAACTAAAATCCGAATTACAACCCTAAAATAGCTCAGATAAACAGAAAGAAAAACAACATGAACTACCAAAACTCCCTCCTGACGGGGAGAGGAGTGACTTCCCAACTATTGAGCCGGACAGCTGGACCTATAAATTGCACGTCTGCCATACTGGTACCTTCTCCTGCTTCGACCATATCAACTTCAATAAAAAGCAACTGAAAGTCACCAACCAATTCAACTTCAAATTCCACATGCTTCGTGACACCGTTCTTAACAAATGATTCACTGAATAGTGGCATTGGGCGAGGGAGTGACCATATTTCCTTTTTTCTTCCCTTGACTTTCTTCAGATCATCAACTGTAGGCTTAAATCCCAGACCAAACGTGCCCACGTTCTCATTTGGACATATAGGACGAACTATACCGTACAGAGACCCTCCCAAACCCTTTCCTGGCTGAAATCCGTATTTCCAAAGTTCACTCACCATTATTATAGAAGCAGAAGACAATTGCGGTCCTGATATAGCCTGCCATTCAAGGACACGATTCACTGGCACTGTATCAAAAATTTGATAGACGAATGTCTCCTCTACGTTATTTGCTTCAATAAGAGACAAGGGAGAATCTTCGTAGGCTGACAAATCTCCTTCACCATGAATAACTAATTCTTGCCTGTCATGCTCAAACTTAATCATTTGGTGCAGTGTAGATGCAACCGCCTTGGCCTTGTGGATCCACGACCTTCCCAACAACAGATTGTAAGAGGAGTCTACATTCAATACTTGAAACTCTATGGCAAACTCAACAGGCCCTATGGTCAACATTAGTTCTATTTCGCCAATGAAATTTGATTTTGCACCATCGAAAGCCCTAACACATACATTGTTGGGCCTGATCTTGTCAGCACCAATATTCAACTTTTGCAAGGTAGAAATAGGGCAAATATTTGCACCTGAACCTCCATCAATCATGACATGAGTGACGTAGAAATCTTCACACTTCACCATAATGTAAAGTCCTCGATTATGCCCTGTACCTTCAACAGACAATTCATCGTCAGAAAAGCTGATTCGATTGACCTCAAAGATTTTTCCAACCATTTTCTCAAGTTGGTTGTTGTAATCTCCCTTGGAACATATGTTTCATTTAATACCTTCAGTAAAACATCACGATGCTTCTTGGAGTGCAACATCAAATATAAAAGGGAAATTTGAGCAGGGGTTTTGTCACGGCCCAAAATCCCATCGGGCCGGACTGGCACCCGAAGCCGAGAAGGCCCGGGAGAACCCCTTTCAAATACCTGTACTTTCACTTGCATGTCACCAAAAATTTGGGCAGCACTTTGCTGCATATAAAAGGGTCTAATTACCTGTATCAGCACAACACGCACAAATATATATACATATATATATGTAATACTTGGCCGTCGGGGCCACCCCATATACGAATATAACATCACTATATAAACTTCCATGACTTTACCCTTCCTTATGTCTACAAAGCCTCTAGGATATACATGACATAACTAGGGTCGGGACAAACCCCCACCCACACATGACTCCTGTACAATAACAAAATATAAGGAACCGACTCGGAAAGCTCCGAAGTAAACTGGAGCTCACCAACAGTAGCTGTATGACCTGGCTCCTACTGGTGCGGTGTATGAGCTGAGGTACCTCTGCTTGCAGCATGAAATGCGGATCCCCCGTAAGGGACGTCAGTACGAGATATGTACTGAGTATGTAAAGCTGTAAATAATCATATGTGATATGGGGGATCAAGAAAATCAGACACAAGTGAATAAATCATAATAGAAGTGAACCACACTTCATAAATACTTTTAGGATCACGAACATTATCATTAATCTGAATTGGGTTCTTGAATTCAAACACATTTGTGGAACGGTATACATTCGTTCATTTCATTCTTTACAATTATTATTCGCCATTACCTCCTCCTCCCGAACCTCCAACCACCTAACAATAATCAATACTGTACCGTACTGTGACCATTAGGCTGCCCCTAGTACATATCAATTGGGATCGACCCATGCTAGGCTTATGCCCCAGGGATACCACCCATAAACACATAAATAGGGATCGACCCATGCTAGGCTTATGCACCTGGGATACCACCCACACGTATATCAAGTAACACATAAGAGATTTTTCCAATAACTTAGTTCAAAAGCTTTTGAGATTATTACATTGGTGTTCATGCCAATATAGTACCTTTGGAACAATGATACATCAATAGGAATCAAGTAATAGACCTTCTATACAATAACGATGTAATAAGGACTCATTGGTATATCAATGAAACATTTTGACACTTTATAGAATGGAAACAACTTCATTGGTAATGTAGAACAATACATGTGTTTGGATAACCTCGGAATCTTACTTGATGGAACATTGGTGTTTTCATGCCAAAGAACATCGTTAGAATATGCTTTACATACCTCGTTGTAGATTCGGATACCAATTCAACACAACTTCCCGCCTTTACAAATCACTTATCTACAATGAAATATTTGGCATCTAGTATTAGCAACCCAACACCACAATTCTCTTCCATAATTCCTTACAACTAATATTTGCAAAGCATTCCAAAAACCAACTTGAACAATAGGTTTATGTGTATATATATATATATAATCATCATTTCAATACCATATCATCAATACTACATCATCCCTTCATAATTCAACATAATCCAACCATGCACAAGAATGATCCAACATCATTTCCAATCATCTTTCAACAACAATCAAATAACATACTTCTTATGCTCACATGCATATATATATATATATATACATATCCATATAAATAACACCAACATAATTTACATCCTTACCATAGAATGACCCTTTGGGTTTTGAAGTCCTGTTGGCACAAATAAGGGGTGCTTCTCGAAGCCCTTGAGACGATGAACACAACTACGGAATCAATTTGGACTTTCCACAGTTGAATCACAAGATAATTAGAGTTGAAAATTAGGCTAGGGTTTGTTCTTTCCTATAATTGATGATGAATATGAGTTTTTGAACTCATATACATGTATATATACACATATTCCCGTCCATAATACCATAGAAAATGAACAAAGTACCCTTAAAATTTAAATAATGTCAAATATGTTCTCCGGTGGACTGTTTTGACAAGCTGAAGTAGATAGACCATAACTCTTTGCTCCGATATCGGATTTGGGTGAAATTGGTATCATTGTAAAGATAATTCAAATGGATTTCATTTCATATAAATTAGGCCACCTAGTTCGTCCTGTACAAGGAGTTATGATCGTTTGAAGTTGACCCTAAAAATCTGTTTTGAGAGGCTGAAGTAAAACGCGTATAACTCCTTACACAGATGTTGTATTTGGATGAAACTAATTGCATTGGAAACAAGAATCAAAGATATTTCTTTTGATATATGGTAGCTTTTCCAGTTCATTATATTTTGGGAGTTATGATCGTTCAAAGTTGACCCAAAAACTGGCAGGCCTCAGTATTTTCCTGCTAATTTACTGTTCACAAAAATCTGTTTTGAGAGGCTGAATTAGAACGAGTATAACTCCTTACTCAGATGTTGGATTTGGATGAAACCAATTTCATTAGAAAGAATACTCAAAGATATTTCTTTTGATATGTGGTAGCTCTCCCAGTTAATTATATTGAGGGAGTTATGATCGTTCAAAGTTGACCCAAAAATTGGAAATTTTCCTACAATTTTACTGTTCACATCCCGGCCACCGTTTTATAGTTTCGAGCGTGCTCGCTTATATCCGAAACTTATCCGTTTTTGAAAATATTTATATCGTCGGAAAGCTTATTCAATAGCCTTCGTATGGAAACATCGACGGGCGAATTCCGATATAAATAAGGTCGATTCCTATACCCATATAATCAAACTATACACTTGAAACCATCTCAAAATAATCAATACTCATACTTAAACTCATATATACCTAACTTAGGATCAATACCGATACTCCAACACATATAACAATGGCTAATGCACGTAATTAAGTACGGGGTGTTACATCCTTCCCCCCTTAAGGACATTCGTCCTCGAATGTGAATGTAGTTATTTAGCCGAAACAAGTTCGAATTCATAATTGATATTCACGTCATCATATAGATGTTATGCATATGTAAAAACTTACTTGTTAGTGTCCCAGTTCCACTCCTTGCACTTCTTTTTCACCTTTGAACAAATAAGGGTATTTCGATTTCATTGCTTCCTCCGCTTCCCATGTAATCTCTTCCCTTTGTTGATTTCTCCAAAGTACTTTCACCGATGCTACTTCTTTATTTCTCAACTTCTTAACTTGACGATCTAATATAGCAATAGGCATCTCCTCATAGGTAAGATCTTCTGTTACTTGCACATCTTCAGTAGAAGTAATAAGGGACGGATCTCCGATGCACTTTCGAAGCATCGATACATGAAATACTGGATGCACTGATGAGAGTTCCTGGGGTAGCTCTAATTCATAAGCAACTTGCCCACATCTTCGAATAACCTTATACGGGCCTATATATCGTGGACTCAACTTTCCTTTCTTACCAAATCTCATCACCCCTTTCATTGGCGATACCTTCAAAAATACCCAATCGCCTAACGAAAACTCTAGCCCTCTTCTTCTACTATCCGCATATGACTTGTGTCGACTTTGGGCTATTTTCAACCGTTGCTGAATCACCTTGACTTTTTCTACGGCTTGATACACAAGATCCGGTCCGAACATAAGAGTTTCACCCGCTTCGAACCATCCTATTGGTGATCTACACTTCCTCCCATATAAAGCTTCATATGGTGCCATTTTGATACTTGAATGATAGCTATTATTGTAGGCAAACTCAATAAGAGGTAAATGATCATCCCACCTGCCTTTAAAATCTATAACACATGCTCGTAGCATATCTTCAAGTGTTTGAATGGTGCGCTCTGCTTGTCCATCCGTCTGAGGGTGAAAAGTTGTACTCAGATTCACTTGTGTTCCCAAACTCCGTTGGAAAGACTTCCAAAAGTTTGCAGTAAATTGAGTTCCCCGATCTGATATAATAGAAGTTGGCACTCCATGTAATCGGACTATTTCTTTAACATACAGCTTCGAATATTCTTCAACTGTGTAAGTTGTCTTAACGGGTAAGAAATGTGCGGATTTAGTAAGCCAATCCACAATCACCCATATAGAATCAAATTTCCGAGCTGTACGAGGCAAACCTGTAACAAAATCCATGTTGATCATGTCCCACTTCCAAGTTAGAAGATCTATGCATTGCATATAGCCTCCGGGCTTTTGATGTTCCACTTTAACTCGTTGGCAATTTGGATACCCAGCTACAAATTCTGCGATGTTCCTTTTCATGTCATTCCACCAATACATATCTTTCAAATCTTGATACATTTTGGTTGATCCTGGATGAATGGAATACCTTGAAAAATGTGCCTCTGTCATAATCTTCTTTCTTATCCCGTCTACATTCGGCACACACAGTCGGTTTTGGCACTGAAGTACTTCTTCTCGCGTAAGCTCAAATGCCTTGGTTGCACCACTCTGAACATTCTTCTTAAGCTGTAATAAAATAGGATCTGCATATTGCTTCTCTTTCACTTCAGCTACTAATGAAGATTCCGCAGCATTATGTACGATAAGCTCATTGTCCGGAGTTTCAAGAAGGCGAACTCCCGAACTAGCTAACTGGTGAAGATCTTTAACCATCCCTTGCCTTTCTATAGGCATCATCATAGCCTTACGACTTAACGCATCAGCTACTATATTCGCTTTCCCTGGATGATACAAAATATCGACATCATAATCTTTTAATAGTTTCATCCACCTTCGCTGCCTCAGATTTAGATCCTTCTGACTGAAAATATATTGTAAGCTCTTGTGATCAGTATATATATCAACATGAACCCCATATAAATAGTGGCGCCATATTTTTAAAGCAAAGATAACCGCTGCCAGCTCAAGATCGTGTGTAGGATAATTTTTCTTATGTGGCCGCAATTGTCTAGAAGCATATGCTATTACTTTACCATGCTGCATCAATACACATCCTAAACCAATTCTAGAAGCATCACAATACACTGTATACCCTTCTGTACCTTCTGGAAGTACCAACACAGGTGTAGAAGTCAACTTATTTTTCAATTCTTGGAAACTCTCCTCACACGTATCATTCCATTGGAACTTGGATGCTTTATGCGTTAGCTTGGTTAAAGGTGCTGAAATGGAAGAAAAGTCTTTAACAAACCTCCTATAATAACCGGCCAACCCGAGAAAACTATGAATCTCCATCGGCGTTGTGGGCCTTGGCTAGTTCTTCACAGCTTCTATCTTTTGAGCATCAACCTTTATCCCTTCACTAGATACAATATGACCCAAAAATGCCACCGACTTTAACTAAAACTCACATTTAGAGAACTTTGCATAAAGCTTACAATCACGAAGAGTCTGCAATATCTGTCGTAAGTGATTGGCATGGTCATCTTCTGATCTAGAATAAACTAGAATATCATCTATAAAAATTATCACAAATACATCCAGGAATGGCTTAAACACCCTATTCATCAAATCCATAAAAGCTGCAGGTGCATATGTTAGCCCAAATGACATAACTAGAAACTCATAATGACCATACCTTGTTCGGAAAGCTGTTTTGGGTATATCTTTTTCTTTGACCCTCACTTGGTGGTAACCTGACCTCAAATCAATCTTAGAAAAGCACTTGGCGCCCTGTAACTGATCAAATAAATCATCAATTCGTGGGAGAGGATATTTATTCTTAATAGTCACCTTATTCAATTGCCGATAATCAATACACATCCTCAGCGAGCCATCCTTTTTGCGCACAAATAACACTGGTGCTCCCCAGGGGGACATACTAGGCCTTACTTCTCTAGCAAATCTTTCAATTGCTCTTTCAATTCTTGCAATTCTGCTGGGGCCATTCTATATGGAGGACTGGAGATTGGTTGGGTGCCTGGAATTACATCAATACCAGACTCTACTTCTCGTTCAGGAGGCAAACCTAGAAGATCTTCAGGAAATACATCAGGAAATTCATTTACCACCGGAACAACGTGAAGAGTTGGTGGCTCCGCTTCTGTATCCCTTACTCTAACTAAATGATATAGGTATCCCTTGGAAATCATTTTTCTTGCTTTGAAATAAGAAATAAATCTACCTCTTGGTGCGCCAATCTTACCTTGCCATTCAATAACTGCTTCATTCGGAAAATGTAAATACATCTTTTTTGTACAACAGTCAATTTTGGCATAAAAAGACGCCAACCAATCCATACCCATTATAACATCAAAATCTACCATTTCTAGTTCCACGAGATTGGCCATCGTGTATCGACCACACACAGATACTACACAATCTTTATAAACCCTTCTAGCAATAATAGATTCCCCAACCGGGGTAGACACTTCCAACGGCTTATCTAACAATTCGGGGGTTCTTTTGAACTTTCCAGCAACCAAAGGAGTAACATATGATAATGTAGAACCGGGATCAATTAGAGCATATATATCAAATGAAAATATGGACAACGTACCCGTAACCACATCTGGAGAAGCCTCTAGATTCTGTCGATCCGCTAAAGCATAAGTGCGATTCTGAGTCCCACTGGAACTGGCGACTCTTATTTCATTTCTAGCGTGACCCACTGGTCGTGCGCCTCTACCAGAATAAGATACCGGTGATGATGATGCAACAGCTGATCCCGAAGGTCGTGCTACACCACCTGCGCCCCTTCGTGGGCATTCTCTCATCATATGCCCCGTCATACAGCAGCAATAACAAACATTTGTTCCCATTCGACATGCGCCCATATGATGCCTTCCACATTTATTGCATGGCTCTCGAGGAGGTCTCAGTTGGATCATATTCCCTTGCCCATGATAACCCACTGATCGCAAACTATGACCCTCACTTCTTTGCCCAATTTGACTGCCTCTGAACCCCTGATGCTGTGGTGGAGCACTAGCTGCAGAATAAGAAAATAATGGCCTAGGGGGTCTAGCAGAAAATTGAGGTCTAAAACCTCCTTGTGGCGCCATAAACTGCCCTGTAGATCTGGCCCTCTTAGAAGATCCGCTTTCAAATTCCTGTGTTCTTCTTCTTTGCCTCTGATCTTCCATTTTCTGTGCAAATGCTTGGATCCTAGCTATATCCATATCTTTATTCAGTGCAGCAATAGTACAATCCCTAACCAAATACGGATCCAATCCGTTCATATACCGATGAACTCTGTCATCCATAGTAGCTATAACATTAGGAGCATATCTGGACAAGGAATTAAATCGAAGACTATACTCCCTCACACTTGTATTACCCTGTCGAAGATTTAAGAACTGATCCGCACGGGCCTGACGAGTCTCATATGGAAGATAATGATCAATAAATGCCTTTTTGAACTCTTTCCAAGTAGCTGGGGGTGCATCAATTCCCCTCGACCGTTTCCAGTCTTCATACCAATATATAGCCTCACCTTTGAATCTATACGCGGCTAACTCCACTGTCTCTCTACCCGATACATGCATCACCTCTAGGGCCCTTTGGATTTGATCAATAAAGTCTTGTGGATCTTCATTAAGATCGGATCCGGTAAAAGTAGGCGGATCCATCTTAAGAAAATCTTGCGTCCGAAGACTAGCCGCCCTATCAGTACCGCTAGAACCCGCGATAGGAATGACTTGCCCTTGGACTTGCCCAACAACTATACGAGTCAAAAGTTGCACTGCATTTCTAAGATCTTGATCAACAACATTAATAGGTGGCTCTGGGGATATAGTTCTCCTCCCCCTTATTTCTTCTGGACTGGGGGAAGTTTCTGATGCATGCTCAGCTGGGGCCTCACTTTGATTAGCTGGTATAGTGGGTGACTTACTAGTCCCCTCTCCGGCAGCCACATCTACTTGCTTACCGGTATTCTTGCTTCTGGTAACCGACATCATTACTATAATAAGAGAAACAAACTGATTCAGTGGTCAACTATGACTTCATATACAATATAAGCTCTATCGCACGATCTAAGACATGAAGAAAAGAAACAATTCCTAAATGTCCATAGCCTCCTGTTTATAGATGTGGTGCACAACACACCGATAAACAAGAATCTACGTAGACACGGCTTTGTAGACTCACTAGGACGAACCGCTCTGATACCACTTTTGTCACGGCCCAAAATCCCATCGGGCCGGACTGGCACCCGAAGCCGAGAAGGCCCGGGAGAACCCATTCAAATACCTGTACTTTCACTTACATGTCACCAAAAATTTGGGCAGCACTTTACTGCATATAAAAGGGTCTAATTACCTGTATCAGCACAACACGCACAAATATATATACATATATATATGTAATACTTGGCCGTCGGGGCCACCCCATATACGAATATAACATCACTATATAAACTTCCATGACTTTACCCTTCCTTATGTCTACAAAGCCTCTAGGATATACATGACATAACTAGGGTCGGGACAAACCCCCGCCCACACATGACTCCTGTACAATAACAAAATATAAGAAACCGACTCGGAAAGCTCCGAAGTAAACTGGAGCTCACCAACAGTAGCTGTATGACCTGGCTCCTACTGGTGCAGTGTATGAGCTGAGGTACCTGTGCCTGAAGCATGAAATGCAGGTCCCCCGTAAGGGACGTCAGTACGAGATATGTACTGAGTATGTAAAGCTGTAAATAATCATATGTGATATGGGGGATCAAGAAAATCAGACACAAGTGAATAAATCATAATAGAAGTGAACCACACTTCATAAACATTTTTAGGATCACGAACATTATCATTAATCTGAATTGGGTTCTTGAATTCAAACACATTTGTGGAACGGTATACATTCGTTCATTTCATTCTTTACAATTATTATTCGCCATTACCTCCTCCTCCCGAACCTCCAACCACCTAACAATAATCAATACTGTACCGTACTGTGACCATTAGGCTGCCCCTAGTACATATCAATTGGGATCGACCCATGCTAGGCTTATGCCCCTGGGATACCACCCATAAACACATAAATAGGGATCGACCCATGCTAGGCTTATGCCCCTGGGATACCACCCACACGTATATCAAGTAACACATAAGAGATTTTTCTAATAACTTAGTTCAAAAGCTTTTGAGATTATTACATTAGTGTTCATGCCAATATAGTACCTTTGGAACAATGATACATCAATAGGAATCAAGTAATAGACCTTCTATACAATAACGATGTAATAAGGACTCATTGGTATATCAATGAAACATTTTGACACTTTATAGAATGGAAACAACTTCATTGGTAATGTAGAACAATACATGTGTTTGGATAACCTCGGAATCTTACTTGATGGAACATTGGTGTTTTCATGCCAAAGAACATCGTTAGAGTATGCTTTACATACCTTGTTGTAGATTCGGATACCAATTCAACACAACTTTCCACCTTTACAAATCACTTATCTACAATGAAATATTTGGCATCTAGTATTAGCAACCCAACACCACAATTCTCTTCCATAATTCCTTACAACCAATATTTGCAAAGCATTCCAAAAACCAACTTGAACAATAGGTTTATGTGTATATATATATATATAATCATCATTTCAATACCATATCATCAATACTACATCATCCCTTCACAATTCAACATAATCCAACGATGCACAAGAATGATCCATCATCATTTCCAATCATCTTTCAACAACAATCAAATAACATACTTCTTATGCTCACATGCATATATATATATATATATATACATATCCATATAAATAACACCAACATAATTTACATCCTTACCATAGAATGGACCTTTGGGTTTTGAAGTCCTGTTGGCACAAATAAGGGGTGCTTCTCGAAGCCCTTGAGACGATGAACACAACTACGGAATCAATTTGGACTTTCCACAGTTGAATCACAAGATAATTAGAGTTGAAAATTAGGCTAGGGTTTGTTCTTTCCTATAATTGATGATGAATATGAGTTTTTGAACTCATATACATGTATATATACACATATTCCCGTCCATAATACCATACAAAATGACCAAAGTACCCTTAAAATTTAAATAATGTCAAATATGTCCTCCGGTGGACTGTTTTGACAAGCTGAAGTAGATAGACCATAACTCTTTGCTCCGATATCGGATTTGGGTGAAATTGGTATCATTGTAAAGATAATTCAAATGGATTTCATTTCATATAAATTAGGCCACCTAGTTCGTCCTGTACAAGGAGTTATGATCGTTTGAAGTTGACCCTAAAAATCTGTTTTGAGAGGCTGAAGTAAAACGCGTATAACTCCTTACACAGATGTTGTATTTGGATGAAACTAATTGCATTGGAAACAAGAATCAAAGATATTTCTTTTGATATGTGGTAGCTTTCCCAGTTCATTATATTGAGGGAGTTATGATCGTTCAAAGTTGACCCAAAAACTGGCAGGCCTCAGTATTTTCCTGCTAATTTACTGTTCACAAAAATCTGTTTTGAGAGGCTGAAGTAGAACGAGTATAACTCCTTACTCAGATGTTGGATTTGGATGAAACCAATTTCATTAGAAAGAATACTCAAAGATATTTCTTTTGATATGTGGTAGCTTTCCCAGTTCATTATATTGAGGGAGTTATGATCGTTCAAAGTTGACCCAAAAATTGGAAATTTTCCTGCAATTTTACTGTTCACATCCCGGCCACCGTTTTATAGTTTCGAGCGTGCTCGCTTATATTCGAAACTTATCTGTTTTTGAAAATCTTTATATCGTCGGAAAGATTATTCAATAACCTTCGTATGAAAACATCGACGGGCAAATTCCGATATAAATAAGGTCGATTCCTATACCCATATAATCAAACTATACACTTGAAACCATCTCAAAATAATCAATACTCATACTTAAACTCATATATACCTAACTTAGGATCAATACAGATACTCCAACACATATAACAATGGCTAATGCACGTAATTAAGTACGGGGTGTTACAGGTTTTCTTCAACTGGTCTAATATTGAATACTCTGGCAATGTCATCTTTTTCAAAAATTCTTTGGCTTCTTCTTCGTTGATAGGCTTTTTGATAGATGACGGTCCACTCACCGTTGGCTGGGACTTTCATAAGCTTTCAGGCACGAAGCATCTTCCTGACCTAGTCAAGCCCCTTACCTCATCTACATCTTCCACCAGTTCTTTCCTGTGATAGGTCATCATAGTCCGCCCATAATTCCAAGGAACCCTTTACGTATTAACTACCGGAGGTTGGGTCACCGGTTTGAGGATAATAGGTGCTGCCAGTGCTTCTTTCACTGTCAAGATGGGCTGACTCAGAGCTCCCACCACCGTCAACTTAGGTTTATCCCGAGTTGAATCAACATACCTTGTGGCGCCTTGTACTGTGATCAGGGGTTTCTTTGTATTTTCTTGGGTTTTATCTTCTCTCATTCCTTCCCGGTTCAATGACATTGCTTTCAAAGACTCCGCTACATTCACCGATTTTTTCTCAATGATCTATATCTTGACAATAGGCTTATAAACCCTCGAACACTCTTTCCCATCATATATCAATTCTAACATATTGGCTTCAGCATGGGTTGGCAGTGGATTCTGGTTAATGTTTGGACCCTCCGGGGCCTGAACCAGCATCTGATATTTGTCAATTAAATCTTGGATAGCTCTCTTTAAATGCCAGCATTTCTCGATATCATAGCCTGCCATGTCAGAACAGTACACACACCTTAAAGAATAATCGAGATTTCTTGGCGGTGGATTTGAAAGCCTTCCTTGAATTGGGCTCAAAACCTTCAACTTTCTCAACCTATCAAACAAGTTAGCATATGACTCCCCAAGAGGTGTGAATTGATTTTTGACCGCCTTCTTCTTCTTATACATGGGCCTAGGTTGAAAACTTGGTCTGCAGGGGTTTTGGTAATTTGGTGGAGTGAATGGGCGATTTTGTGGAGCTTGCGCGCGCCACTGCGGGTAAGAAGGGGTTTGGGCATATGGCTGCATGCTATATACTGGGTATGGGGGTGGCGGAATAGAATATATAGGGTTTTGTGGAGGGTAGTAATGGTGGGGAGGAATATATGGAGCTTGGGCGGAGACTTGGGCTTGGGACTTGGGACTTGGGACTTGGGATAGGGGCGAGGTGGTCTTTTGGGATAGGAATAGGTTCCAGCTACGACAGTTGCCACATCCTCTTTCTTTTTTTACCTCCAAATGCGCCAGATCCACCTTGAATCGCTTGTGTGGTGGCTTTTAATGCAACAAAACTCACTATTCGTCCGGTCTTAATTCCGTCCTCTATCATCTCCCCCATTTTGAGGACTTCCATAAAAGACTTTCCTATTGCCGGAAGTAAATGTTGAAAATAGGTCTCATCTTGTGCCTAAATGAAAACTTCTACCAACTTACTTTCTTTTATTAGAGCCTTTACCCTGGCGTCCTGTTCACGCCACCTTATTGCGTATTCCCTAAAACCTTCAGTGCTCTTTTTCTTCATGTTGACCAAGGATTTTTCGTCTAGAATCAGGTCGATGTTATACTAAAAATGTTGAACAAATTCAGAAGCCAAATCATCCCAGCTGTTCTATTTATCGATATCTCAATCGATAAACCATTCTTAAGTGTGCCACGGGATCACCGTGTCCTGCATACTTCTCGAACTTAGGCATCTTAAAATCGGGGGGAAGGTTGATGTCTGGGAACATGCAAAGATCTTTATAGGAAACACTCCTATAATCTCTGATTCCTTGCAAATTCCTCATAGCTTGTTCTAAACTTTTCAATTTCCGGGCTATGATATCCTGTTCCTCTGTTGCGACAGGTTTCTCCGTATCAAATGGAAATGCAGGTGGCTGAGTGTACCCATACGGTTCATTCATTTGCAAAGTAGGCTCAGGGGCATAATACTGACTATCTGGAACCTTCAGTACTGGCTCACTGGCAGACCTAGGAAGCCTCATTGTGGGACGCACAGGATATGTGGGAGTTTCATGTGGTGGCGGAGCCACGAATACCGGTGTGATTGGTGGCGCTGGCTGAGCAGCTGGTCTTGATTGGGGAGCTGCCAAGGGCACACTAGAACTGCCAGGATAATAATGTCGCGGAGTGAATCCTGGCGCGTGCTCAGGTGACTCAGTAGAAGCAGAGAATTGCGCCTGAAAGAGCAGTGGGCAATTAGAGATATTCCCAAGACCTTCAGCGAGCGGAGGAGGAGGCATTCCGCTGGCTCATGCCCAGTGTAAATCTATCAATTGTTGCCTGATCCTTACTACCTCATCATTGTGTTCAGAACTTTCTTCCCTGTGATCCTGATCCGGGTCAATGAGCAAATTTTCAATCTCCCTACTAGCCATGGCGAGCTTTGCTTTGGATCTAGTGAAGTATGGGTGACTAGCCAGAGTGCTGCAAACCTACCACTATTATCTGAAAGAATATGCTCATCAAAGACGACATCCGTTAGGATTAGTGAACACAACAAACATGGGAATCACATTGGTAAAATTGTAATAAATTCATGTTCATTTCTACCAGCTTTTGAGGTTAGCGAGGTCATTTTAACATCATCCTAATTTTTGTCTACACTTATTTTTTATCTACACTTATTATTATTATTATTATATTAATACAATGTTTTTTCGTATCCATCTCTGTTCTTTTCTTTTCTCTCGTTATCTACCTTTATTTTATCATTCTTTATGGTTTTTATTTTTTCTTTAAAAGAGGAAAAATAATGAAAAACAACGAAACAAAATAATTAGATCGAACCCAAAAGTAGGTTGCCTATGTATCATGTTGTACATGAATCAGATCTTGCGTAGTTCGGGCTGCATGTGCATAAACATCACCCACTTTTTTTTTTAAGAAAACAAAAACAAACAAACAAAGGAAAGACGTAACATCGTAACCTTTTGAAGAAAGAAAACAACAAATTGTACAAAAGTTTGGGATCACTTTAAAACTAAACAACAAATACGAAACAACATTCTAGACCCCCTAAGACGACATAGGTGAAATTACTAATAAAGACCCTAATACCGAAGACAACTTGACTTCGACTTAAAGCAGGCACCACCCTACAATGATAGACACATAAAAGACTCAAAATGAATAAAGATAAGAAGTGCTCTTTCAGACTGGTGCTCTGTGTGATGACCCTGGCTGATATGGACCTGCCTCTGAAGTTCTCTTTCTCCCATTTAAACTTTGTAGCATATCCTATAAAGACATCCTAATACCGGGGAAGAAGCTTCGGGCCCGTAGTCCTGCTTCATGAGGAGTGCACTTGGAAAGACTATTCTGACACCTTTCTACCGTCTTGAACAAATCTGCTAACTGAACCCTCAGTGTTTCCACTTTGGCCCCTACACTTTCATCCTGATGGTCGTCTACTATGCATTCTTCTTGTATTCTCCCTCTAAGCTGCGCTGGTAAGGGTTGACTGATACCCCGAGGGATAAATTGAAGCCAAACCCCATATCCTTGAGTGTAGCCCCGATTATCCAAACTTTCTTTGAGTGTGTCCATACCCAGCTTTGTTTCATGCTTCCAAAACTGCTCATACTTGCTCTCACCTAAGGCTTGGTCCTTGAAGTACTCAACATCCTTCAGAAGATCCACTGCTGGTGGCACGTACTACAGCCTACCCAACAGGCGCATTATCCTAGAAGGACTGTATGGTCTAGTGCAATTGAGCCTTATCATAACTAAAGGGAGCTGCGTCTGACAACCCAACAAGATTATCTTCGGTCGAAGCCACAGATAAGTCCACAAAATGTTATCCCCAGTTCTTGATTCAAGAAATTCAATCCAAGCCTCGACTCCCACGGGTAGCGAGAATTTATCCAAACGCAACCTAGAGTCCATGGCTTTTACTCGATTGAGAATACAACGATCTAACACGTCTGGTCTAACTAAAGAAGGCGCATGCAAATGCTCCATCACCTATATCTGCAATATCAGGTTACTGCCCTAAAAAAATCTCCTTCCCCCCTTCACTTCGGTTAAAGCCTTATATATTTCTCTTAAGATCATGGGTATGAGAGTGAACCTGCCCTTTTGATTAATGCCCTTGTCGTTTTAATCCTTATGAAAGAGGGCCATCACCACAGATTACAAACGGGTATTAATACGTCTTTCTTTTAGTGGAAATACTAAAGTACCTAACAAAGCGAGGGTGAAGACTTCAAGACGCTTTCTTTCCCACTTCTCCTTAGTCACATGAAATTCATCCCAAAAATAATCAAAACCTTTCGAGGGCCCGAATTTAGCGAACAAAAAATCTAGGAAAACCCACGAATCACTTAAACAACCCAAATGGATACCCTTACTTTTTAAACCACAAGACTGCAAAAATCTCACGCCAGTATAATTTCGTGCTCGGATCATATCCTTCTCGATATAGGGCAAATACAACAAACCGGATATTTCTGCCAAAGTAGGAGTCATTTCACAATTCCCAAACCTGAATACCAAACCACTCGGATCCCAAAAGGACAACAAGGCCTCTATTAAATCTGGACAAGGGGTAACATGCAGAAGTTTCGTAAGATCACCTAATATTTTAACTAGTTTCTGCTGATCAACATAGTTAAACATTTCCCACCATTTGATTAACTTTTTGGGTACCTTGACAACCATCAAAACCCTAGACTTGGTGGAAAAATCCATTCTGTAATAACACGCAAGACGTTATCTCAAAAATTTGACAGGAGTAGAAGATTTCCAACCCTTGAGATTTTTGACGCAAACATATGTCGCGGGACAAACCACATCCATGACTCCAATTTACCGAACAGAAGTACTGAGCGAAGTCAGTCTACTTGGCAAACAACTCTAGATGGTTTAACGACCCTCCGAGGGTTGCCTACGTATCTCAGCCCGCGGGAAGGGAATCAGGTATGCATAGTTCATCCAGATTGGAGAATTAACGATTAACTAATAAATTGACCCTAACTTAAGAGACACTACCAAAAACAAAAGAAAAAAAAAACTTTTGGATTTTCAGCTAGACACTGACACCACCAATTATGAAGAAAAAATCTTTTTGGTATTTTTGTTTTTTGACAAATAAGTAGAAGAGGCAAACAAAACTTTTTTTTTCTTTTTTTGAATTTACGGTACTTTGAGAAGACAAATGCAAAACGTAAAAAAAATATTTTTGAGTTTTTGGATTGTGAAGAACCAAAACCATAAAGAATTCTAAAATAAACTACGACATTCCACTTTTTTTTCATTCTTTTCGACTCACTTTTTTTTTCTATTTTTTTCTTTTTCGTTTTTGCCTACGCACCTTACTCCGAACAATTTTTTTTATATATATTTTTTAATATTTTTTTTTTATTATTATTATTATTATTATTTTTTCAAAAATCAGTCCGTCAAATGACCACGTTACCCTTAAAAATGCAACAGTTAACACGTAGGCATGCTTTAAAGGGGAGTCTCCTACAAAGGGCCATGTGGATCCCGCTAGGTCTCCGTATGATGCACATAAGCATGACCTAAAGGCTGACCTACGTTGTGGTTCACTAACAAGGCTGTTCAGGGGAGCGTATGATCGATAGTGGCTGCTTTGCTTTCCACCTACTCCATAACACCGACGGCTCCCCCCCTAAAATAAAGGTGACTCAACTAGAGGTTGTGTATAATACGTGTACTACGGACTTGTTGCAGAAAAAAGGCCGGGGGGTGGACTCATGATGACAGATATAAAGCGGTAACACATAGGATAAATACTATAAACAAAGAGCACGAAAACTCACAAAAGTGAAAATAACATCAACAATAATCAGAAACAATGCTTATACACTCGTAATGCCAAACAAAGCCGATACGACTCAAAAATAAGCTCGAATTCTCATACTGTCCCCAGCAGAGTCGCCAGAGCTGTCACACCCTTTTTTCGTACTCCAAAAGATTTATATTTTAAGTTCGAAAGGGTTTTAATTATTAAAGTGACAAAAGATGAAAATTTGTTTTGAAAAAGGATTATTTTTTTTAACAATCAAAATTCAGAGTCGCCACTCGGCATAAATCGGGTGTGCCGAGTCACCCATGGATATCCTTTTTCAAAATGGTTTTGACTCTTTAATACTGGTTTGCGAACAGAGACTCCGACTAAGGAATTCTATTGACCGAGGGGAAGGTGTTAGGCACCCATTGATCCCGTGGTTCAACCACGGTCGCTTGGTAAAGTGTATCGACTATTTTTGACACTACGAAGTGTATAAACCACATAAAAGCACGCAAAACAATCAAACGATAAATAAAACAAAACAATCCAAAATGTAATGTCCAGTCCAATTATACAGTCCAAAAAATAGAAAAATACAAAAATATAAATCCTAGTCTAAACTAAATCTAGACTAAGCTCCAATGCCTTACCCGATGCTGCGGGCCTTCATCACGATCATTTTCTGCCAATATGATACGTCGAGGCATTCCCCGGTGAACAAATATAAGTGATCTCGGGGCATTCCTCGGCTAAATGAATACATTTTAATCCAAGTGCGATAAACGAGAAAACATTCAACAAATATTCCGTATTCAAACATTCAACGCAAACACTTATTCCTAAATTTTGCCAACCCAAACCTATATTGCCTATCTGTTTCGACGTATCATAAAGCCAAAATATTCATGATTATCCCGAATTTAATAAAACAACAACGGACCAAAATTTAACTACATTCAACTTTTATCCATTTCTCCATTCCCGCCCCCAAACTTTATTTTATCAATCATGCCATCAAAATTATCCCAATTAGTTTCACGTATCACCGAAATCGCATAGTCAAGCACAGAACCATAACTTTATAATATCAACAAAATCCAACGACCATGATCATACCACACATATTCGCAACCAATTCAACAAATCGAAATAAAGAGAAGAGATCGAGTTAAAGAAAATGGACCTTTCTACAATTTGATCTTTGTTGATAATAAGAAAAATTCGAGAGCCAAAACCCTTAACGGAGATCCCCAACGACGAACAAAGCTCCAAATCACAGATATTCAATCCACCAGATCCCAAAATCCTCAAAGCACGATATTGGGAACAAACCCAGAAGCTAGACGAACCCGAAACGCCCTGGTTCCGGTGAAGTAGAGGACAAATCCGGCAAGCTTAGATCGAGCAACGACGAACTCAGGCCGAAAACGGTCGATTCTGGGGAGATGTGACTGATTCCGGAGATAAACTCGTCGGAAAACTCAATCCAAACGATAGGGTCCCCTCCGTTTCACTACTTTTACCTCTCTCACGCGATTTCTCTCACTCTCGGATTTTCCTTTTTTCCGTTTTTGGCGTCTATTCCTCTGTCCTTGTGTGTGTGATTTTTGAGTAGTGAGTCACGAATTGTGTGTTGTGTACGCTGGTAAGGGAAGGAGAGTGATGGTGCGTGAGGTGTGAAGAAAATGACGTCCCTGTTAATGGAAATGTAAGGTTGTGTGCTTGTACGAAGAAGAAAAGGAAGCAAATAGGGAGAGTTCAAAAATGGCCATCTCTCTGTATTTTTTGTGATCTGTGAGAGAAAAAATATGAATCCCCTTCTCCTTTATTTGGTGTCTTGTTCCCCAAGAGAAAAAGAAAAATCCCTCATGGATGATGGATGAGTATTCTGTTAAGGGGAATCTCCTGTGGGGTTCCCCCTCCCCTTTTAATTTCAATGGAAATTCTATCTCCCTTTCTCGTATTCTCTGGTGTGTGTGTATATATGAGGTGAGGGTGGGGTAGTGAGGTAGGGTAGGGTTTTTTAGAATAGGGTAGGTAGGTGTTGTTTTTTAATTGGGTGGGTTGTTAGAATATTAGGATAAAACAAAATTAGTTAGGGGGTTGTTATTTTTGTCATTTTGTGGAGGGATTATCACACGGGTGAGGGTGCACGGTAGGATGACATAACATGGGTAAAACGATATCGGAGAGGGACGAAATTAGGTGTCTACATGGAGTATTTTTTTAATTTAAAATATTTATATATTTCAAAATATGTCTATATATATATATAAATAATATTTATATATATTTTCATATATATTTTATATATAAATATATTTTATAGATAGATATAAAAATATTAAAAAAGTACTTTATTTATATGGCTATGACGTGGTGGTGATCTGACACTGACGTGGTGCTGACATGTCAGCAAGTGTGATGCACTCTTCCTCATGAGAGTGGTATTATCTATTAAAAGGGAAAATTAATTCATTATAAAGATAATAAGAGGGGTAAATAATTATTTATAAAATTTAAATGCTAAATTAAATTTTCGGAATGAGTTAAGGAGGATTTTGATGTGTCATTCCTAAATTTTTCATACAAGAGTTAAAATACTTTGGTCAACCTAATGGAAATTATTTTGTTGGGGAAAGTCTTAACTTTAGTCATGAAAAAAATTGTAGTCTAGTCTAATGTAGTTATTGCCTAGTGTTAAATTGTCTATGAGGAATATATATGGTCAACAGTGAAGGCTTTTAAGTTTCAAGAAAAATGTATACACTCTGTGTATTAATTTATGTGACATATTTTATTTTTTGAGATTCAAATAATGTAAGTTTGATCATAAATTTAAATATAAAATCTTTTAATCCTTTTAAAATAAAATTTATATATTCAAAAATTACGTAAAAAATACTAATAAATCACAATAATTGATTATTCAAAATATCTAAAACATGTATGAAAAATTCGTGGTAAAAAATGGATATGTTTGAAGCTCAAAATTTGAAACGTGTAATATAAATTGAGACAAGGAGTATTATTCATTTGGTGGTAACTAATTTAATGCTTTCAAATGTTAGCCCACATTATATTCACAAGAAAATTTTAAATAAATCGAAAGTAAACTTGATATTAGTCAATTACTCCACTTGTTTTTGGTCTAACTCAATATCGTAATGTCAATTTTATAATTTATATTAGCTGGTATTTGACCAAATACACTTACTCTCATTTTCTTATAAACCTTTATTCATAATGAATGAACTTTTGTTTTTTTTTAAAAAGACAATTAAAATATCAAGTTTTCCTCCTATACTAATTTGAGCATCTCTTTATTTGACTATTGGCAACTGGCAAGTCTATTGACAGCGTGACAGAAAAAGAAGGATTCAATAATTATTCTTGCATCAAAATCACAAGTTAAAAATTTTTGATAGATAAATATTCTTCAAAAGAAAAGATAAATATTCTTTAAAAATTTCTTTTGAAGAATGATATTGGTTGGGTTGTTTCTCAAGAAGGTAAAAGCGAGATTGAATACTCTAAGCAGTCGTTTGGTAGAGTGTATAAAAGTAATATAAAATATATTATATTAGTAATATTTGTTTTAACAATATTTGCATTAGTTATGTTTGTAATTTTTTTATGCAGTGTTTGGTTCGATGTATTAAAAATAACTTGAATTACATAATTTCTAAAATAATTTTTTTCTTTTACATAATACCCATAATATATATGTTGGAAAGGATGCGATTTTTTTTTTAGGGATAATAGTATCTTTAAGCATGTTAATGCATGCATTAGATCCATTGCATTACTACTGTCATGTATTTTGAGGTATTAGTACTGCACACCTCAATGACAATAGAGTGTATAACTAATGCAAGTATTAGTTATGCATAGGATAAAATATTATACCAAACAAGGTACTACTAATACACATTAAACTAAGTATAAATAACATAAATACACTTTTCTAATTACACTATCTCACACTTTTCTAATTACTTTACTCTCTCCCTATTAATATACATAACATAACCGATCTATACATTGTATTCTGTGTATATGCTTGGATATTTGTAATATATTTAGAGAGTTGAGATTTTTTGTAATATTTCTAGGGAGTTGATATTTTTTGTAATATGTTTAGGGAGTTAAGGTTTTTTGTAATATTGAAAATATAAATTATATATTTATATAATTTTTAATTAAACTAATGCATATATTAACTTTCTAATACACT
Organism: Capsicum baccatum var. pendulum; assembly: GCA_030864225.1. Taxonomy (NCBI): domain Eukaryota; kingdom Viridiplantae; phylum Streptophyta; class Magnoliopsida; order Solanales; family Solanaceae; genus Capsicum; species Capsicum baccatum. The sequence goes on along the minus strand of CM061559.1, from coordinate 256,470,757 downwards.
CTACCAAACGACCCTAAGTTGATGTGATGCCTTGTCTTCCGATGAAGACGTGACGCATATCGCCTCTTCGGAACTATAAAGAACAAAGAAGTTTTTTGATGATCGTTTCCATTAATATTAAACTATAATCGAATGCATACTAACTTCATTTGAACCCCGTTCGTCAGAAAATCATACTATTTTTATATGGTAATTTTTTTTTTTATGTATAAATAATAAAGGTTGAACCCCTTCGACTAGTCCGCATATGTACTACTGACCCCCTCACTGAAAATTTTATATCCGCCCTTGCATACTAATTTATCCATGAAAGTAAATTCTAATAGCTTTAATCAAAGATTAGTAAATTTGACTCTATAGAGGCATATTCATTTATATTTCCTTGAAATATATAAAAAGAGATTCTTATACATGAAAAATAAAAAATAAAATAAAGAGTTATTTACTTTTATTCAAATTACATCGTGATGGAAAACTAAAGCAAATATAACTTGTTGAAAAAATTATTAGAGGAGCAACTTTTAAATTTTTATTTTTTTTAAAAAATGTACAAAATAATATGCTTAGTGAAAAGGACTGAATATTTCCCAAGCAGAAAACTAGAAAGAAATAAATGGTTGGGCAAACAACATAAATCCCGACAGTTTGAAACTTGATTATAGAAAATCCGACATTTTGCATTATTACTAAATATTTCGATTTTGGGTCTGTCGAGATACATAATTAGCTCCCGATACATCCAACGAAAATACATTTTTTCCTTAGTAAAGAAGCATAATTAGCTTCAGAAATATTTGGGTCTGTCGAGATACATAATACATCCGATAATTATATATTTTTTCCTTTGTAAAGTTATATAATTAGCTTTCGATATATTTTTTTGGATTTTGGATTATCGAGATACATAATTAGCTCTCATACATCCAATGAAGATACATAATTAGTTGAAATTTTTATAATTATTTATAGGTGTGGGGATTTGTATAATTAAGGTAAGTTAAGGCGTATGTTTATGTTATTTTTCTAAACGGTTTCCTCTAATATTAAGGTGTACTTGTTGGGCCTAAGCATAGGAATATGGATTTGGGCTTAGACTACTAATGCCTGACCCATTGATTATCAGTGATCCATATTCAGCCCAATGAGATTTTGAAAGGCAAAATTTCAGTACATATGAGTTAAAAGAACGTGTTTTGACACTTAAAAGGTCAGCCCGGTGGACTAAAGCTTCTGTTATGAGCAGAATCTAGGAAAGAGCCCGACCACAAGTAGGGACTGACCCACGTATTTTTTTGGGGTACTCCGACACCCACTAAACTTGACGCAGAATATGTATTATTATATAAGAAACACTGAAAAAATAGAATAATAAATAAAAAAGCACCTATAGAACTAAAATGTGTTTGGGTGCTTTGGCTTTAGGCAGCTCTTTGATGTCCAGGTTCTTGTGATCGATTCCTTGCACCTATGTTGCATTTTTGTATAATTTTTTTTTGTAACTTTTCAGTTACATTTAATGAGTACACACGCATCAGAGTTTGACTTTTTTGTGTTACTTTTTTTTTTTTTACTTCTTAATTTATTAAACTAAAAGTACTTTTTGTACTTTTTTAACTACTTAAATAAAAAATCTGAAAATCTTTTGGCCTTTTCCATCAAAATTCTTACTCTTTCAAAATTTAAACACCAAATTTTAATATTACATTTAAATAGATATATTTATATTATGTCATCATTAGCAAATTATGTGGAAAAAAAAAATAATTTAAAGCACCCACAATCTTAAAATCCTAGGTCCGCCACTGACCACAAAAGTCTATTATGCACAACCTTACCTTGAATTTTGCCAGAGATAATTTCTAAGACTTGAATCCATAACTGCATGATTACGTGACAATAACTTTATCAATTATTTCAACACACCCCTTTAATGTTTTTGACACACTTCCTAGTTGAAAATATGTAATGAGTAATTGCATGGTGTAACAGGTCAATTTGTGGTAACTTCAGGTCAGTGGGCCAAATTTTTAATGGCAACATACATGTCATGTTGGTACATCTTACGATATTGCCACTTGATTTAATCTAATAACCTTCATATTCATGATTTAATTAGCTTTGCATGCACTTCCACTAATTCCAAATGTCGTTTGATTTAATCTAATAATAATAATCTTTGGTGTTCTGGTACACCCCCGACAAATTACAAAATGCCACTAGACAAAGTACGTAGATTTCGATATAATACCATGCTATAATATTGTAATGTAAACTAAATATGATACCCTTCACGTTGAAGAAACACATTAACAAGACATAGCTAGCACATAATCTCTTTATAGCAACAAATTTTAACACGCATTAGGAAATTTTTGTTATTCTTCAAGTGCACACAAGTCCAATAATTCCGCGCTCGTGCAATAGCATGTAAATTATACAAAACACGTAATCACACTACACAAATACGGTACAACAAGCTCTAACTGAAAAGGTTGATGGTAAAACTAATGAGGAAATTATTCGATCCCAATTCTCCCACGTGACAAACAACTCATTCATCATGAAAACTACTTGCCATAGGATTATGGAAACACTGCAACTATTATATATGAAAATAATCGACTAAAATAAATGCTTGTCATAACCTTTTTTTTTTTTTTTTAATCTCAAGTTCGTTGCTAAGAGAGTTTTTCATTTATTTTTTTGCTGAAGATGTTTGTACTAAAAGAATAAAACGCTATAATAGAAAAAGAAAAACACCATAACTTAGATCCAAACCTAAAACCCAAAAATAAAATATAGTAATAGGCTGCAATTTTCCAAATCCTAATCCAACAAAAGTAGTGTAAAATTAAACCCTTTTCAAATTAGACCATCCAAACCGAATAGCTCAATATATGGCAAGTTTAGGTTCTGTACAAACTCCCAACATATACCAAAAGAATTCTAAATATATGAAAAGTTTTGCAAATTTATGGAAATTTTTGTTTACGTAACAAAATTCTACAATATGTTTATGGGAAGTAAAACTGTTATAAATATGGAAAGTTTATATTAAAGAAGGAAATCCTAACCCTACACAAGTAGAAATTAATTACACCCTCTATTATATATACTCCCTACTTGATTATATTCTTTCCATTAATTAGCTAACTTTACCTTCCGTCATACTATGTGGTCATATTTACCCTTGCCGTTATCAAACTTATCACATCTACCCCTAATTTGGATGAAAATTTCCAAATCAAAATAGATACCCGATTTTGAAGAAAAAATCCACACCCTCAACAAATATGCTCTGACCCAATCAAATCACTATGTCTGCCATTACTTTGATGCTATACAATAACCGAACGGCTTCATAGCAATTTCTGGCAAATTGCATCAATTGGACTATAAACTCAACCTGACCGGGTTCACCATCTTTGCTCGGAATGAATTCGTTTTCATCTCTAGTGTCTCCCGTAAAAAAAGAAATTCCATTAGAAGAAACAATTTTCCTTCATTGTTCCCCTGTTTATCTTTCCTTCCGTGCATACTATTTTTTGACTGAAATCCCAACTATTTCTCTTCACTTTAACCTCATCACTATTAACAATTTTCTTCATTGTGAAATCACGTTTGTGTCATTATTTATTCTATTGGACAATTATCTAACATCAATTTCACCAAAGACAAAAATGCAGGGAATACAAACAACTCACCCATTGAAACCATTCTTGCAATTTCAAAATTTTTAGCTAATTTTCATGAAAGCTTATTGAAAAGAAATTGAATACATCAAATGGGGTTGAAAAAAAAAAAATAGCAAGAAAATACTCTAATCAATTGAATAAAGAAAGTGACTTTTGCAAGCCAATTATATGTTACAACCCCATCATCATCATCAATATCATCTTCCCAAATTCACAATTGTTGTCTTTTTTAACGGAAGAATCAATGAGGATAGCTGATTTGGGAGCTGGATAATAATTTTGACTGTGTTTCTTTAATTGATTCGGAGCGGATCAAATGAGGATAATGGGTGTTTTTCTAAAAATTAGATATTTTATTTTAGTTTTGGGGTTTCTATCCAAAATAGAGGTATAAATGAAAAGTTTGATAACGACAGGGGTAAATATAGCCCCATAGTATAACTGAAGGGGTAAGTATGACCACATAGTATGCCGACGGGTAAAGTTAGCTAATTAATAAAAGTAGAGGGATATTTTTGACCCCTTTTCCTTACAAAAATATAATTTGTCTTAAATTAGCAATATGTCAAATGTACCAAAACATTATTTAATTTTATAATTTTAAATATATAAGGTAGAAAATTAAAATTAAAAAATTGCTAAAGAAAAAAGAGTCATTCTTTCTAAATCAACTAAAAAGAAAAATAAATTGAACAAATTGAACGAAGAGATTGTTATTTATTAGGCGGTGATTAGTTTGATGCTTTGAATGTTAGCACATATTATATTTATGTTTACAAGAAAATTTTAAATAAATTGAAAGTAAACTTGATATGAGTCAACTACTCCACTTGTAGCTCGTATTTGACCAAATACACTTCCTCTCATTTTTTTATAAACTTTCATTTATAATGATTGATGATTATTTTTTCTTTTCTTTTTCCAGAAAAGAGTGAAATATCAAAGTTTTCCCGTGACATTAATTTGAGCATATTTCTATTTATTTGACTATTGGCGGGCTTTTTTTGTATCTCTTGTACACAAGAGGAGAAAATGATTATTCATTCATCAGAATCAAAAACTAAAATTTTGATAACTGTGTATCTAGTATAAGTTTCTTTTGATGAATGAGCGAAATCAAGTCGTTTCTTTAATAAATTCTAAGATTTGACGGCGTCTCATCAAAACTAAGAAGTGTAAAGCACAAAGAATCTTTTTGATGACCAATTCCATTGATATCAAACTTAAAATTATATGCTTATTGATTTGTCCATTAAAGTAAATTGTAAAAGTTTTAATCAAAGATAAGTAAATTTGATTTTATAGAGGCGTATTCATTTATATTTGCTTGAAATTTATAAAAACTTATTATTATCTTTTTACATATATAAAAAAGGATTCTTATATATGGAAAACAAAAAACTACAATTAAGACGTATTAACTTTATTCACATTACATAGTGATGAAAACTAATACAAGTATAACTTGTTGAGGATAAACTTTTAATTTGCATTGTTTTTAAAGTGCAATATTTTTGGACGAGACTTTTTAGACGGTCTTCTAACTATCTATTCAATGGATTGGATTGCTTTGGCGAAGCTGGGGGATCCATTTTCCAAATCAAATGAGCGGCGAAGCTGAGGATCCATTTTTCAAGTAAAATGAGTGAAAAAATAGAAACTGCGTATTTTTGGTGACTTTTGGCGGGGGTTAGCCCACGGATCGTTGGGTGGGCTCGGGGTCCGAAAATTTTTTGGACGAGACTTAAGCGATCCCCTGACTACCTATAAAGTGGATCGGGTTGCATTGTCGGGGTTGGGGATCCATTTCTAATAATATGCTAAGTGAAAATGACTGAATATTTTCCTAACCAGAGAAGTAGAAAGAAATAAGTGAAAATAGCATAAATCCCGATAGTTTACAGCTTAACTAAATAAAATTTTGATATTTTGCATAATTACTGAAAATCTCAATTTTTCGCTATATTTATTTTTTTATTTTGAGTCTTTTGAGATACATAATACATCCAATGAAGATACATAATTAGCTGCCGATATAATTTTTCGATTCTGAGTTTGTCAAGATATATAATTTACTCTCGATACATCCAACGAAGATGCATAATAAGTGAAAATTTTTATAATTATTTTATAAGGGTGGAGATTTGCTTAAATATGATAAGTTAAGATGTTTACGTTATTTTTCCAAGAAATAAATGGATTCCTCTAATCTTACACTTGTACTTGTTGGGCTTAAGCATACGAATTTGGATTGGGCTTAGACTACTCAAGTCTGACCCATTCATTATCAGTGATCCATATTAAGCCCAATGAGATTTTGAAAGGCAAAACAATACAAAAGAGGTAAAGGCATTTTCAATCCCTCAATTAACAAACACTTAATAAAAGTAAAACAATAAACAACATAAATTCCACCACTTTTGAAATTAATTATTTCTTATCCGAACTCTTTTTAATATTACATAAAATCCCTTAAAAAAGATAGGCAGATGTTATTTGCTATCGTGTTGATTGTTTTTTCACTTTATTCATGTTCCGTAAAATGAGGATTCATTAAGTATTTGGCTCAGAAATTATTTTGCCATCTTTTTTGAAAAATATTATCGTCTAAACTATACATAATTTTTTTGTTTTGTTTAATTAACATCCTATTTTATAAACTTAGAACGTACCTTACGGTGTTATAATATAAATATATAATGCCAGTGACTCTGAGATTCAAATTGTGTGAAAATCTTAACTGTCCAAACCATAATTTAGTCAGTTTCAATTTACATAATATATCTTGAATAATTGTGATTTTTGTTTTTGAAAAACTAAAAATAAGTAATACCTTTAAAACTAGTGATCTCAAGAATTGTTATAATAATAGTCGCACTATAAAAACTTTTCAAACTTGTAACTTGGAACATGCCATAATAATATTTGAGATGTAACAAGTTTGACATTTAGTTTTGTTTGAACAGATTTACAAGAACATACTACATGTAGTACATGTATTAAGAAATATTAATGGAGTGATTTGAAGTGATACCTAATGTGTCCCCAAAGTTGAACCATATTTCAGACCTATATATGCCCTCAATGAATGTTGTAAGAGGACCAGGATGATTTGTTGAATTTTTAGGAGGTATGAAAGGAAAATGAATAGGTGTTTTTATCAGAAAGACATCAAGAGAAAGGATGGAATTTGAATGTGCACCTTTTCGGATTGGATGATTATGATCTTTCCAAAGGGTTGTGATTTTTCCGAAGAGTTGCTCCTTTGAGAAGGGGTGCACCTTTCTAAATTATTGCTTCTCTTCATGAAACAACACCTTGAATGTGCTATAAATATCTAAATTTTTTCTCAAGTATAGACATAAAATTTTGAAGAAAAAAATACTCCCCTTTCTTGAAAAAACTCAAGTGTGATTTGTTACCGTTGAGTGCGTTCGTAGCTCGACAGAAATTGAGGTACCACTATTCTATCGAAGTGATTCATTATATCCTGGGAGAAAAGATTTCATAACCTCGGGTATTTGAGGGGAATAAATAAATTTCTTAAGGACACTTCATGACTTGAATCTTTCTGTTTCATCTTTTTTTCTTAAAGTTAGTTTTATTATTTTTTTCAAAAAATAGTTTAAACTTCATATTTATAGTTCTTCAACTGTTTAAACTTGTGCTTGAAATTCTTGAACTTCATTTTGATAGTTCATGAGTTGGTTAAACTTGTGTTGAAGTTGTTAACATTTGATTTTTCTATTTTCAAGAAAATAGTTTGAGCTTCAATTTTGGTTGTTCATAAGTTAGGTTTAACTTATTGCTAAAAGTTCAAAGTTGTAAATACAAAGTTTAAAATTCATTTGATAATTCAAATATGTGTTTGAAATTATTATAAAAAGAAATACAAATTTTACTAAATCCGAGCAAACACAATAGGATTGCCTTTCACAGTTATTTGTTGGCCATATGTGGATTATCAACAAAGTAATCACCTTATAAGCTTCAGTTTTAGTATTCCACTTGAATATTTGAAATCTGCATATAAGCAAGAGGAGGGCGGGGGGATAGTGTTGGTAGGCTGAGGGTTGGTTCTTGGAATATAGGGACCCTTCAGGGTAAGTCTATAGAGCTTGTGAAGATTCTTAAGAAAAGGAGGATCAATATCGCGTGTATTCAAGAGACCAAGTGGGTAGGGTCTAAGGCTAGGGATGTGGATGGTTACAAGCTGTGGTACTCTGGGAGCGAGAGGCGGAGGAATGGAGTTGGCATCTTAGTAGATGAAGAGCTTAGAGGCCAGGTAGTAGAGGTTAAGAGGATCAACGATAGGTTGATGACTATTAAGTTGGTCATTCGGGGGTTTACCCTGAATGTGTGTAGCGCTTATGCGCCGCAAGTGGGCTCGGAGGGGGAGGAGAAGTTGCGGTTTTGAGAGGCTTTGGAGGAGGTGCTGAGAGGCGTGCCTAGCTCGGAGAAGATTGTTGTAGCAGGAGATTTCAACGGGCACATCGGCGCGTTACCGGGAGGCTTTGGTGATGTGCATGGTGGTTTTGGTTTTGGGGTGAGAAATGAAGAGGGGGCTACCCTTTTGGAGTTCGCAAGGTCCTTTGGGCTGGTGGTGGTGAACTCGGGCTTCCCGAAGAAGGACGATCACCTCATCACCTTTCGAAGCGCGATGGCCAGGACCCAGATTGACTTTATGTTGATCAGGAAAGGGGATAGGGTGTTGTGTAGGGACTGTAAGGTCATCCCGAGTGAGAACCTTTCGACCCAGCATAGGCTCTTGGTCATGGACTTGGGTATAAAGACGAATAGTAAGAGGAGGAGTCAGGAGTGTAGATCTAGAATTAAGTGGGGCGGTTTGACGCCAGTGAATGCGTGGGAGATAGGGGAGAAGTTGGCGGGAATGGGGGTGTGGGAGTGTAGAGGGGACGTGGATAGTATGTGGGATAGGGCGGCTAGGTGCATCAGGGAGAAGGCAAGTGAGGTGTTGGGTGTTTCTAGGGGCCGGGCCGAGCACCATTAGGGGGATTGGTGGTGGAATGAAGAGGTGGAGAAGAAAGTACGGTCCAAGAAAGAGGCGTATGCTAAGTTGGTGGAGAGCAGGGACGAAGAAGAGAAGCGGGTAAACAGGAAAGAGTACAAGCTAGCTCGGAAGGAGGCTAAGTCAGCAGTCACGGCAGCTAAGACGGTCGCGTTTGAGAGCCTGTATGCGGGGTTACAGGGGAAAGGAGGGGAGAAAAAGTTGTTTAGACTCGCTAAGGCTAGGGAGAGGAAGGGCCGTGACCTCGATCAGGTGAGGTGCATTAAGGGGGAGGATGGCAGAGTGTTGATGGAGGACAGACATATTAAGAATAGATGGAAGTCGTACTTTCATAGGCTCTTGAATGACGAAGGGGATAGAGCTATTGTGTTAGGGGAACTGGAGCATTCAGAGGAGTGTCGGGAGTTTAGTTATTGTAGACGTTTTAGGGTAGAAGAGGTTAGAGAGGCTGTTCGCAGGATGCGGAGGGGTAGGGCGACGGGGCCGGATGAGATACCGGTGGAGTTTTGGAAGTACGTTGGAGAGGCTGGGGTAAGGTGGTTGACTGGTCTGTTTAACGAAATCTTCAAGACGGCAAAGATGCCCGAGGCTTGGAGGTGGAGTACCATGATCCCTCTTTATAAGAATAAGGGTGACATCCAGTGTTGCAATAACTATAGGGGGATTAAGTTATTGAGTCACTCTATGAAGATTTGGGAGAGAGTGGTCGAGGGGAGGCTGAGACGGATAGTGTCTATTTTGGAAAATCAGTTTGGATTTATGCCTGGGCGCTCGACGACGGAGGCAATTCACCTGGTACGGAGGTTGGTGGAACAGTATAGGGAAAGGAAGAAGGATCTGCACATGGTGTTTATCGACCTAGAGAAGGCTTACGACAAAGTTCCCAGGGAGGTGCTTTGGAGATGCTTGGAGATGAGTCGAGTCCCGATGGCTTATATCAGAGCAGTTAAAGATATGTATGATGGAGCGAAAACTCAGGTAAGGACGGCGGGAGGAGACTCAGAGCATTTCACTGTCTTGACAGGATTGCATCAGGGATCTACTCTTAGTCCTTTTTTGTTTGCTTTGGTGATGGATGTATTGACGCGGCGTATTCAAGGGGAGGTGCCTTGGTGTATGCTTTTTGCAGACGATGTAGTTCTGATTGACGAGACCCGAAAGGGTGTGAATGACAAATTAGAGGTGTGGAGACAAACTCTTGAGTCTAAAGGGTTCAGGTTGAGCAGAAGCAAGACAGAGTATTTGGAATGCAAGTTTAATGACGTGAGGTTGGAGGACGAGGTGGTCGTGAAGCTGGATTCGCAGGAGGTATGTAAGAGGGATAGTTTCAAGTATCTCGGGTCCGTGATACAGGGTAACAGTGAGATTGACGAGGATGTCTCACACCGTATCGGGGCGGGATGGTTGAAGTGGAAGCTCGCGTCGGGGGTGTTGTGTGATAAGAAGGTGCCGCCCAAGCTTAAAGGCAAATTCTACAGGATGGTAGTCCGTCCGGCCATGTTGTATGGAGCGGAGTGTTGGCCAGTTAAGAACTCCCACATCCAAAAAATGAAGGTGGCGGAAATGCGGATGTTGCGCTGGATGTGTGGGATAACTCGAGGGGATAGAGTTAGGAATGAGACTATCAGGGAGAAGGTTGGTGTGGCTCCAGTGGAGTGCAAGATGCGGGAAGTCCGATTGAGTTGGTTTGGACATGTGAAGAGGAGGGACACGGATGCCCCAGTCCGTAGGTGTGAGAGGCTAGCGTTGGATGGTTTTAGGCGGGGGAGGGGGAGGTCGAAGAAGTACTGGGGTGAGGTGATTAGGCGGGATATGGAGCAGCTACAACTCACCGAGGACATGACCCTAGATAGGAAGGTCTGGAGGGCGCGAATTAGGGCAGAAAACTAGGGTCAGTTTGGGGCGTTAGGGTAAGGAAGTATTTGGTGGGTGTTTTATTCCTGTTATTCTTCCTATTCTTATTTTTATTCCTATTTTCTATTCTTCTTCTTGTTATGCTTTCGGTGTTCCATGTTTTATTACGAATCTGGGTGCTTTCCGATGTTTCCTACTACTTATGGGTGCCGTATTTACGTTATGAAATCCTGTTCTGTGCGTTACTTTATATTTGTGTGGTGTCTCGTGTCTTGAGCCGGGGGTCTATCGGAAACAGCCTTTCTACTTCTTCAGAGGTAGAGGTATGGACTGCGTACATCTTACCCCCCATACCCCACTAGGTGGGAATACACTGGGTTTGTTGTTGTTGTTGTTGTTGTTGCATATAAGCAAGAGGTTGGGGGTTCGATTCTCACCTCTGGCGAATGAAGCAAACTCTGTGACCAGTTTCTTATCGCTTAGTGTGCTGACCGAAGGAACGGAGGATTAGTCTCATGGCTGCCGGCTGTGGCCAGTTCCCTACCGCTTAATGCGCTGACCGAAGGAACGAAAGATTAGTCTTACGACTACCGGCTGTGGGGATACCTTGAAAAACCCAAAAAAAAAACAAAAAAACTATCAAAAGCTGTTAATATTTGCATTATAAGCTTTCAGTTATCGTACACTGATTGAATATGTGAAATATGCCTATGTGACTCAACTCGCGATTTCGATCATTAAATCGGAGTGCAAAAACTGAAGCTTATAAGGCAAGCAAAACACAACTCTAGAGTTCAGATTTTAAAAAATATTAAATAGGAGTACAGAAACTGAAGTTTATTCAATGATAGCAACAACTTTTGATACTTCATACTTCATAGGTCGCAAATTTTAAGCATTAAGAGCCTGTTTGGATAGAAATAAAAAAATAGCTTTTTAGCTTAAGAGATTAAAAGTTTAAAATAAGTGCTTATAAATTAAGCAGATAAGTGTTTGGATAGAAGTGCTGAAACTGAAAAAAATTATTGATGTATTTGGTAAACAAATGATGTTCAACACTTTTTTGTTGTTAAAATAACTTAAATATCCTTAAAGTTGTTAACACCATAAATAAGGTGAATTATTTATAATTTTTAAATTTAAAATAAAATTTTTGAACAAACCTGTGATGTAATGAAGGATTCGATGAAAATAAAGAAGAAAGATGAAGAGGAAATTGAAGGGAAGAGATGAAGCGAAGCGACAAAGAGAAAAAGAAAAAAAATTATATAGTAAGGGCTACAAGTTTAAGATATTGTTGGAATTTGAAGAAAATATAAGGGATAAAAAGGTAAATATTTTGGTCAAACCTAAAAGAATTTTAATCTACACTTTCTGATTTTTTTGATGAGTTTTTAGTTTTTTTTTTAAGTATTTTTTTATTTTACCAAACAACTTAAAAAGCTAAAAAAAAAATTAAAAATTAATTTGACCAGATTTTAATTCTATCCAAACAGGCTCTATGTAAACTGAAGTTTATAATGTGAATATCAACAACTCCAATAGACACACAATGGGTTGTCACAAAAATAAGCATCGATCAGCTTTCTAACGACTAACATTTTGGAAAATAACGAAGTTATGCACACCCTGCGTGTTTATGTCATTGAAGACAATTGCAATTTCTTCACTATTTCCTTGCTTAAAGTACCCACAAATTTAAAATTCTAAATCCTCTCTATAAATTTTTAAATTTTTTCATCTGTGCCTTAATTCTGAAAATAGAAGTAATCAACGACATTTCAAGGCATTGCATTTTCTTTCTGTTTTTCCTAGTGTAAAGGGATTTGATTTTCTATCAAAACCAAATCCCGATTCCTTTTGACACGACAAACAAACCTAAATGCTGTTTTGTAGTAAAAACATTTCCCGAGTCTTCACTTAATGTTATTTCCATGTGATTTAGTATGAAACAATATAAATCATTTATTGTTCAGTTTCAACTCTGACACAGTATTTTCTCTAGCTTGTTTAACTACGGCTAGAATATTGTCGAAGAAGAACTATTCTTCTAAACCACTTCTAGAAATAAACAATTTCAAAGCCAACAAACTTAAAATTAGACTTTCTATAATTAAATGGACCAATTGACACCACCTTAAAATCATAGTGGTTTTGACTCTTCTCATCTTCTTTGATTAAGAGTGGCATCTTATGTATTTTTTTATATACATTCTCACGGGTCGATAGATTTTAGGAAAAAGAAGTAGAAACAATAGCTTGGTAAGGAAAAGGAACTAGAGGCGGTATATAAAGTTTTGAAAGAAAAGAAAAGAATTTCGGGAGGAAGAGAAATTAACAATGGAGAGACTTTAATGATTTAAGGAGAAATTATTTTATTTGGAAGAGGAGAATAGTGGATATTACGCGTACTTCAAAACATTGGAATATTTTTAAAGTTCGAAAGGGTTTTATTATTTAAGTGACGAGAAAATGAAAATTTGTTTCGAAAAAGGATTATTTGCATTTTTTTATTCAGAGTCGCCACTTGGCATAATCCGGTGTGCCAAGTCACCTTTGGAAAATCCTTTTCAAAATCATTTGACTCTTAAACCGGTTTGCGAACAGAGATTCCGGCTAAGGAATTCTGTTGACCGAGGGGAAGGTGTTAGGCACCCCTCGATCCCGTGGTTCGACCACAGTCGCTTGGTGAAGTGTATCGACTATTTTTTGGCATTATGAAATATATAAACCACACAAAAGAACACAAAATGATCAAGGCACAAGCAAAAACAAAACAGTCCAAAAAACGTAAAAGTCTAGTCCAATTATACAATCCGAAATAGAAAGGGACTAAAAATAAACCTACGCTAATCCTAAACTAATGCTTTACCCGATTCCTCGGGCCTTGCTAATCCTAAACTAATGCTTTACCCGATGCCTCGGGCCTTCATCGCGGACGTCCTCTGGGTACAAGGTACTTCGGGGCATTCCCCGAATAAATCTATACAAATCCTTCGGGGCATTCCCCGGCCAAATGAGTACAATTTAACCTTTTCGTGCAATAAAGTTGAAAGTGTCATTCAAGCAAATATTCAAAACACTCCAACAAATTGTTATTCCTAAATTTGCCTACCCGGCCTACGTTTGCCTATGCGTTCTCGACTAAAGACACAATTCTATCATGATACCAACAATAGATCAAATTAAACCGAATCTATCCTTTTTGTCAACTTTTCAATTCCATTCCCCCCAAAAAGAAAAAAAAAAATTCCATTCCCCTGACTTTCTTTCTATCCATCCATTAGAACATGATCAAGTTTATGCCTTAATCTTCCAAAATCAACAACCAAGCATCACAATCATAACATCAACATAACAAAAATCCAACAAAACCATAATCACTATTCGCAATCGTAATCAATCAAAACAGCCAACCGCATATATATATATATATATATATATATATATATATATATATATATATATATATATATATATATATATATAAAAGACGAGTTAAGAAATGGACCTCGATAGCACGCTGTGTCGATAATAAGGAAATCCGAAGACCCAAACTCGATTGGAGAACCTCACGACGAACCAAACCAAACTCGGTATTAAAATAATAAACCGGACAGCTCTAAAACCCGCGAATAACAAACTTTACTATACGATGCCCACAACCGAGAACGACAACACGATTTGATAAAGACGACTCGAGAAAGACGACGAACCACGAAATAAACGAAACCAAAAATAACCAACAAATAGCAGGAAACCAAAACCCAACGTAGATCGGGATCCGGGGAGTTCCAGTGACGGAAAGAAGGGCGGAGATCTGGCGGTTTGACCGAACCGGCATCGAAGATCCGGCGGTTTGACTGAGATAGTGACAACCGCGGATCTGGCGGCGGCTGACGAGGACTCTGAGAACGGCGGCGGCTGCCGTCGTCGATCGGACGGAGTGATGGAGAGAGAGCGGCGGAGATCCGTTCTCCGACTGCGGCGCCAGTTCGCCGTCTGTTTCGCTGAAACCGACCTACGACTACTGGCGGCTGGAGTTGGTCGGATCGGGTTCGGTCAGCGAGGACGTTGGTCGGATTTTTTTTTTTTTTTTTTAGTTTTAAGGAGAGAGAGATGGTAGAGAGGGGAAAGACGGTGGTATTGTGGTGGCTGGAGCTCCGGTCGGCGGCAAATGGAGGTTAAAGAGAGGAAGAGAGAGGATAGAGTTTAGAGAGAGAGTGCTAGAGAGAGAAGGCTGATTTTTTTGATTTCCCCTCTTCCTTCTTCCACCTTTTTTTTTTGGTGTATGTGGGTAAGTATATATATATATATTGTGTATTGAGTCTTTTCTTTGTTGACAAGAAAAGAGAGGGGTGTGTGGGGTGACGTGGGGTAGGGGGTTGGGTGAGGTAGGTGATGGGTATGGGTTGGTGGAATGGATAAATTTTGTTATCAATTTTCTTAGAGTTGGTTATTTTATCCTTTTGTGCGGAGGTTATTATATGGGGTAGTACACATGGTAAGGGGAGGGTAAAAATGGATAACTTGGGTCTTTGGGAGGGACAGAATTAGGTGTCTACATCATGCCCCCTTTGAATGTAAACACGCAGTGTTTTCAGACAAAGAAGTAGACAACGAGACAGAATTTTGTCCCGATCATTATTCAAAGAAAGAAATAGAAGGAAGAAGGACAACCGGATTTTGAATTAGGACAGCCTACCCACCCAAGCTATGAGAGAATCAAGTCACGGGTATTTCAAAGGATTGGAAGAGGAGTGGACTATACCGAGTTGGAGAGTCGAGTGAGGTTCCATCGAGGTTCTGGTCCGCAGCTCTGTTATTACATCAAAATGAAAATTAAAAGCTAAAACGTAAAGGAAATTACAAAAATCCTATCTATATAGCTTTTGTTGGCTCTTGACTCGACTTTTATCACCCTATTCTTCAGGCGGGCTCCTGACTTGCAATTTCTTCCAACTTGTTGCTTGACTTTCGTTTCTTCACCCTATTCTCCAGGCGGGCTCCTGACTTGTTATTTCATCACCCTGTTCTTCAGGCGGGCTCCTGACTTGCTATTTCATCACCCTATTCTTCAGGCGGGCTCCTGAAAACCAAAATTAAAACTAGAACGAATAATATCCCTCCAAAAATTATAGTAAATAGTATTTCATTTTTGAAAGCATCGTCCCATTTTCCAGGAGGGTCCTGAACAGAAAGAAAAATCCCATTTTTCAGGAGGGTCCTGAGCAGAAAATAAAATTCCCATCTTTCAGGAGGGTCCTGAGCAGAAAGTAAAATCACTAAACAGAAAGTAAAATCCCATTTTTTAGGAGGGTCCTGAACAGAAAGTAAAATCACTAAACAAAAAGTGAAGTCCCATTTTTCAGGAGGGTCCTGAACAGAAAGTAAAATTCTTTAAACAGAACGTAAAGTCCCATTTTTCAGGAAGGTCCTGAGCAGAAAGTAAGATCACCAAACAGAAAGTGAAATCCCATTTTTCAGGAGGGTCCTGAACAGAAAGTAAAATCACTAAACAAAAAGTAAAATCACCGGACAGAAAGTAAAATCCCATTTTTCAGGAGGGTCCTGAACAGAAAGTAAAATCACTAAACAAAAAGTAAAATCACTGGACAGAAAGTAAAATCCCATTTTTCAGGAGGGTCCTGAACAGAAAGTAAAATCGAACATAAAGTAAAATCCCATTTTCCAGGAGGGTCCTGAGCAGAAAGTAAAATCCCATTTTTCAGGAGGGTCCTGAACAGAAAGTAAAGTCCCATTTTTCAGGAGGGTCCTGAACAGAAAGTAAAGTCCCATTTTTCAGGAGGGTCCTGAACAGAAAGTAAAGTCCCATTTTTCAGGAGGGTCCTGAACAGAAAGTAAAATCGAACAGAAAGTAAAATCCCATTTTCCAGGAGGGTCCTGAGCAGAAAGTAAAATCCCATTTTTCAGGAGGATCCTGAACAGAATGTAAAGTCCCATTTTTCAGGAGGGTCCTGAACAGAAAGTAAAGTCCCATTTTCCAGGAGGGTCCTGAATAGAAAGTAAAATCCCATTTTCCAGGAGGGTCCTGAGCAGAAAGTAAAATCCCATTTTGTAGGACGGTCCTGAACAGAAAGTAAAATCCCATTTTCGAGGAGGGTGCTGAACAGAAAATAAAATCTCATTTTCCAGGAGGGTCTTGAACAGAAAGTAAAATCCCATTTTGCAGGAGGATCCTGAGCATAAAGTAAAATCCACGGATGTGCATTTCCAATGGTAGCTGAATTAAGTGAAACGAATTTGCCCCTGTTTCAATAAAGAAAATTTGTCAGTTAAAAACTTAGTGGTAGTTTGCAGCACTTGGCTTTCCAGGCATTTGCTCTAGTGTTCATTCCCTTCATTTTGTTTCAAATTGCTGACATTTGCCCCTGCTTTGTCGTGTCATTGACCCAAACTCAGATCATTAAGAGTGACTCCAAAATAACCACAGTATCTCTACTTTATCATGCTTCTCAGATAAATCCTTCAAACCTTGGTGTTTAATAAGTTCACAATTATGTCTCTTTCATACGCTGACTTTGTCTTGCATTGTGCAATTGAAAAAGTTGGTGGCCAATTTTGAAATCTTTTCTCACTTATTTTGATATGGACTTGACTCAAAAACAAGAGAAAAATGACAATGACTTTTATTTAGACCACTGACTCAAGAAAACAAAATAAAATAAAGAGAAGAAAGAAAAGACAATAAGTGTCCCCATTTGAAACAAAGAAATGACAAACTTTCTAAAAATAACAGTCAACTCTAATGATTATGCCATGCCTTTTGGATTAAGCTACCTGATCTTTCCATCCAACCTCTCTACCAATTATTGCTGAGTTAATAGCCTTAAAGATGAGTTGTTTCCTTAGACCAATTGCATTCAGACCTCATTCGGCTAGTGACGTTTTGAAGGGTCTTTCCCTCATCTCACCCTTGTCTTATGGTGTCTGTGAGGGTTTTTACTAATGAGACTCTCTTATTCTCATTTCTCCCAACTCACAATTTTCTTATGGTGCCGGTGAGGGTTTTCACCAATAATACTCTCTCTTTTTATCTCTCTCAACTTACTATCACCTTACGGTGCCCGTGAGAGTTTTCACTAATAAGACTCTCTCATTTTTATTTCTCCCTTGATTCCTTGGGCTGAGGAAGACAGGTAGTTCCCAAATACATCATCATATCCCTTGCATGCTTGCCTTAACATCCCCAAAGATTGATCTGAAGGTCTTTTCTTTGGTTGTAACTTGGTTTTTGGATAGGGTTAGAAAGAAAGGATGGCGTGAGGCCCAAACGACACTTGAAGTGGGTTAGGACTTACATATTTTGGAATCGACTCAAATAATGAGGATTAACTCATGCCCCAGTTTCTTTTGACTGGGTGATTCTAAATTATTTATTTGGTTGGACCGAGCCCTTAGTAGGGCAGCCTACATATCTCACCCCCGAGAGAGGAGAATCAGGTCATGCGTAGTTCTGGCAGCTTGTCTTTTTGCTTTGATCTGACTTTTCTCTTTTTTTTTCTTTTATTCACTCTTTTCACTTTGCGATTCTTTTTTTTCTAACTCTATTTTCTTGACACTCTTTTTGGAAACATTTTTGTCTCTTTTTTGTAACTTTTGACTTTATCTTTTTACTTGACACTATTCTTTAAACTTTGCTTAATCTTATCTTGATTCCAAAAGAAGGGTATGAAAGAAAATAACACTAAGGCTCAAATGGGGTAAACAAAGGATGACACAATGTTTGGATAGCAGAATGAAATGCCTTCATCATATCAATCCTTGAGAATGCAGGTATATAGCATGCAATGTGAAAGTACATGACCAATATCACTTATGACATGTTTTACAACACTAACTTGCCTCGAACGTGTGTTTCACCTTTTTTTATATACTTGTCAAAGATATAACTCTACCTTTGTTATGCATCTCTCACATTAAGTGATTCATGCTTCTGTGGAGCTGATTATCTTCTTGTTAACCTTGAGATAGGGATCACACGTTCACTATTTGACCTAATTGGGACCTGTCTTTCGATCGATAGCCAAGTTATTCTTGTGATTCTCAAAATAATTGCCTTAACCTATTACCAAATGTCTCAGCACTCCATCTATTTTCTCATATGCTCTTTTTTCTAACTTTAACCCTCTGATTCAAAGTTCATGCTTAAACTGGATTTTAAGATCTGGCTGAAAATTTCACTGCATGTCATATCACTAGAGTTAACACAAAATGTACTATGTAAAGAAAACAAACAAACGACACATATTTAAAACACAAAGGAAAATGAGACACTTCATTTAGTCAAAACAAAAGATAGAAGGGTTTGAACATAGACAACAAAAGGACAAAACAAGACAGATCCCGAACTACAACCCTGAAATAATTCGGAGAACAGAAAATAAAACAAAACAAGCTACCAGACCCCCTTCATAGTAAGGAGAGGGGTGACTTCTTAATTGCTCAACCTAACATCTTAGCCACTGGTTTGCATATCAGCATGACTAGAGTTTTCCTCACTGTCAGTGTTCTGTACCATGATTGATTTATCTTGAATTATCTTTTCAATTTCTCTTTTCAAAGCACGACAATCTTCAATACTGTGACCCTGAACATCAGAATGATATGCACATCGTACATTAGGATCAAAACTTCCTGAATGTAGGTCGGGAGTATACCCAAGGAGAGGAGTGATCATGTCCTACTGTACCAATCTCTGGAATAAACTTGCACACGACTCTCCAATGGGTGTGAAGTTATCTCTCGACTTCTGTCTCTTAAATTGAAAACCAGGCCTAGAAGGGCTTCAGTATGTATGTGGAGTTGGGGGATGACTCGGCAGAGTTGGCGCACGCCAGTGTGGGTAAGATGGAGGTTGAACATAAGGTTGAGCATTATACACTTGATATGGATGTGGGGGAACGGGATATAATGGATTTTGGTAAGTATTCTGTGGAGCTTGGGCATAAACTTGGGTTTGAGCCCGTGGGTAACGATGGTGTGGTCCTCTTGCCCATGCCTGTTGTCCAACTGCAATGGCAGATGCATCTTCCATATTCTTCCTTCCTCCCATACTTCCCAAACCTTTATGAATTTCTTGAGTAGTCGCTTTTAATGTTGCAAAACTCACAATGCGACCAGTTTTAAT
The DNA here is from genome assembly GCA_030864225.1 of Capsicum baccatum var. pendulum. Taxonomy (NCBI): domain Eukaryota; kingdom Viridiplantae; phylum Streptophyta; class Magnoliopsida; order Solanales; family Solanaceae; genus Capsicum; species Capsicum baccatum. The sequence goes on along the minus strand of CM061559.1, from coordinate 256,451,028 downwards.
TCCATCCTCTATCATCTCTCCCATTTTGAGAACCTCAACAAATGGCTTGCCTAATGCAAGTAACAAGTGTTGATAATATGTTTCATCCTTCACTTGAATAAATGCCTTCACTATCTTACTTTTTTTCATTGGCGGTTTCACCCTAGCAGCTTGTTCACGCCATCTAATCGCATACTCTCTGAAAGTTTCAGTACTCTTTTTATTCATATTAGTTAAGGATTTCTCGTCAGGAATCAACTCCATATTGTATTGAAATTGTTGCACAAATTCATTAGCCAGGTCATCACAGCTATTCCACTTGTCGATGTCTTGGTCAACAAACCATTCTGAAGCTAGACCTGAAAGACTCTCACCAAAATATGCCATGAGCAACTCTTCTTTCCCTCCAGCGCCCCTTAGCTGGTTGCAATAGCGTCTCAAATGTGCTATAGGATCACCATGTCCATCATACTTCTCAAACTTCGGCATTTTAAAACCAAGAGGAAGATGTACACCTAGAAACATGCACAGATCTTTATATGAGACACTTTTGTACCCCCCAAGTCCTTGCAAAGTTTTCATAGTCAGTTCCAAACTTCTCAATTTTCTGGCTATTTCCTCTTGTTATTCTGTCATAACAGGTTTCTCAGTGTTAGGAGGAAATTCAGGCGGTTGAGGAAAAACGTAAGGACCAGTCGACTTAAATGTCGGCTCGGGAGCGTAATGTTGATCACTAAAAATATTCAATACAGGATCGCTTATAGAGTGAGGAATCACAACCGTTGGATTGACATTAAAAGCAGGAGCTTCAGACGAAAGTGGGGCTGCCAAAGCATGAATGGTAGGCGGAGCCGAGCATGTGGTAATTTTGTATTGAGGAGTGAGGAAATGAATATTGGAAGTGGTTGGATACTATTGCCCCGGAGTCGATCCTGATGCATGTTGTGGCATATCAACAAAAATAGGCAATTGTGCATGTAATACGGGAGGCAAGCTAGACAGATAGTCCAGATTATCAGTGGGAACCGGAGGAGGAGGCAACCCATTAGCCCAAGCTCGATGCATTTCTATTATTTGCCGCCTTAATTTCCGAATCTCTTCATTATCTCCTACATTCTCATTCCCCGAACTCCCTATCTGATTAGTGACAACTAACTCGGTATCCTTGTTGGCCATAACTTCCTCTGTGACTTGGAGCAATATGGAGGACCAGCCAAAATGCCACAAACCAACCACCTTAAACTAACTGGACAAGAGATAGCAAATGGTTAGAGTTCAACAGTTTTTCAAAGCCTCTCTATTTTTATTTTATTTTATTTTATTTATTTTATTTTATTTTGAAAAGATCACCGAACCCAAGAAGGGCGCCTACGTATCTCACCCCCCAAAGGGAAGAATCAGTTGTGCGTAGTTTGTGAAGTCGTGCCAAAATGGCCAATTGAACTCTTTTCTCTTTTTTTTTCTTTTTGAAACTTTAAGAAGAAAAGAAAATAACAAATTGTCAAAAAGAACTGACGAAAATCTTTTTTTTTGCATTTTTAGGCTTAACATCCTTATACAAAATGAAAGTTATGATTAACAAAGAAAAAATCTTTGAATTTTTTTTTTCTTTTTCTTTTTTTTTTTGATTTTGAATTTCATAGGAAAATGAAACTTGAAACTATTAAAGAAAAATCTTTTTGTAGTTTTCTTTTAGAGATGTATATGAAACACGTACTCTAAATGAAGAGTGAAGAAAATCTTTTTGAATTTTTAGATTTCTGTACAAAATGAAATCTATGATTACCGAAAAAAGTGTTGTTTTTTTTTTTTTTGAATTTCATGCGAAAAATGAAACCTGAACCTGTTAAAGGAAAATATTTTTTGTTGTTGTTTTCTTTTAAAGATGTACATGAAACACCTACTCTAAATGAAGAGTGAAGAAAATCTTTTTTGAATTTTCGACATAAGATCAACCAAAAATGAACCCTACGGGTATTGAGGAAAATCTTTTTTTTTTCAAGACATGTATGAAACACCTACTCTAAATAAAGAGTGAAGAAAATTATTTTTATTTTTTTTGAATTTTGATATAAGATCCCCGAACCAACAATAGGTTGCCTACGTATCTCACTCCCGAAAGAGGAGAATCAGGGGTGCGTAGTTCGTCCAGGTTGGACAATTAACGATTAACAAATAAATTGACCCTAACTTACTACCAAAAACGAGAAAAAACTCTTTTTTTTTACTAGACGCTTTAACCAAGACTGACATCACCAATTATACCGAAAAAAATCTTTTTGACATTTTTGTTTTTGACAAATAAGTAGAAAAGACAAACAAAACTTTCTTTCTTGTTTTTTTTTCTTTTTTCATTTTTTTTCATTTTTTTTTGAATTTGAGGTACTTTACAAAACGTAAGAAAATCTTTTTGAGTTTTTGGATTGTGAAAAACAAAAGCCATAATGAATTCTAAAATAAGCTACGACATTCCTCTTTTTTTCGTTCTTTTCGACTCATTTTTCTATTTTTTTTTCTTTTTCATTTTTGCCTACACACTTCACTCCTAACAAATTAATTAATTTTTTTTCCAAATCAATCCGTCAAATGACCACGTTACCCTTAATAATGCAACAGTTAGAACGTAGGGAAGCTTTAAAGGAGAGTCTCCTACAAAGGGCCATGTGGGTCCCGCCAGGTCTCCGCATGATGCATATAAGCATGACCTAAAGGCTGACCTACGTTGTGGTTTACTAACAAGGCTTTTCGGGGGAGCGTATGGTCGATAGTGGCTGCTTTGCTTTCCACCTACTCCATAACACCGACGGCTCCCCCCCTAAAAAAAGGGTGACTCAAGCTAGAGGTTGTGTACAACATGTGTACTATGGACTTGTTGCAGAAAGAAGGCCGGGGGGTGGACTCATGATGACAGATATAAAGCGGTAACACATAGGATAAATAATATAAACAAAGAGCACGAAAAAGCACAAAAAGTGAAAATAACACAAACCATAACCACAAACAATATTTATACACTCGTAATGCCAAACAAAGCTGATACGACTTCAAAAATAGCTCGAATTCTGAAAACTTGTCAAAAGTCCCCAGCAGAGTCGTCAGAAGATGTCACACCCCTTTTCTAACGCGTACTCCAAAACATTGGAATATTTTTAAAGTTCGAAAGGGTTTTATTATTTAAGTGACGAGAAAATGAAAATTTGTTTCGAAAAAGGATTATTTGCATTTTATTATTCAGAGTCACCACTTGGCATCATCCGGTGTGCCAAGTCACCTTTGGAAAATCCTTTTCGAAATCATTTGACTCTTAAACCGGTTTGCGAACAGAGATTCCGGCTAAGGAATTCTGTTGACCGAGGGGAAGGTGTTAGGCACCCCTCGATCCCGTGGTTCGACCACGGTCGCTTGGTGAAGTGTATCAACTATTTTTTGGCATTATGAAATATATAAACCACACAAAAGAACACAAAATGATCAAGCCACAAGCAAAAACAAAATAGTCCAAAAAACGTAAAAGTCTAGTCCAATTATACAATCCGAAATAGAAAGGGACTAAAAATAAACCTACACTAATCCTAAACTAATGCTTTACCCGATGCCTCGGGCCTTCATTGCGGACGTCCTCCGGGTACAAGGTACTTCGGGGCATTCCCCGGATAAATCTATACAAATCCTTCGGGGCATTCCCCGGCCAAATGAGTACAATTTAACCTTTTCGTGCAATAAAGTAGAAAGTGTCATTCAAGCAAATATTCAAAACACTCCAACAAATTGTTATTCCTAAATTTGCCTACCCGGCCTACGTTTGCCTATGCGTTCTCGACTAAAGACACAATTCTATCATGATACCAACAATAAATCAAATTAAACCGAATCTATCCTTTTGTCAATTTTTCAATTCCATTCCCCCGACTTTCTTTCTATCCATCCATTAGAACATGATCAAGTTTATGTCTTAATCTTCCAAAATCAATAACCAAGCATCACAATCATAACATCAACATAACAAGAATCCAACAAAACCATAATCACTATTCACAATCGTAATCAATCAAAACAGCCAACCGCATATATATATATAAAAGACGAGTTAAGAAATGGACCTCGATAGCACGCTGTGTCGATAATAAGGAAATCCGAAGACCCAAACTCGATCGGAGAACCTCACGATGAACCAAACCAAACTCGGTATTAAAATAATAAATCGGACAGCTACAAAACCCACGAATAACAAACTTTACTATACGACGCCCACAACCGAGAACGACAACACGATTCGATAAAGACGACTCGAGAAAGACGACGAACCATGAAATAAACGAAACCAAAATTAACCAACAAATAGCAGGAAACCAAAACCCAACGTAGATCGGGATTCGGGGAGTTCCAGTAACGGAAAGACGGGCGGAGATCTGGCGGTTTGACCAAACCGGCATCGGAGATCCGGCGGTTTGACTGAGATAGTGACAATCGCGGATCTGGCGGCGGATTTGGCGGCGGATCTGGCGGCGGCTGACGAGGACGCTGAGAACGGTGGCGGCTGCCGTCGTCGGTCGGACGGAGTGACGAAGAGTGAGCGGCGGAGATCCGTTCTCCGACGGCGGCGCCGGTTCGCTTTCTGTTTCGTCGAAATCGAGCTACGACTGCTGGCGGCCGGAGTTGGTCGAATCGAGTCTGGTCAGCGAGGACGTCGGTCGGATTTTTCTATTTTTTTTTTAGTTTTAAGGAGAGAGAGATGGTAGAGAGGGGAAAGACGGTGGTATTGTGGTGGCCGGAGCTCTGGTCGGCGGCAAATGGAGGTTAAAGAGAGGAAGAAAGAGGATAGAGTTTAGAGAGAGAGTGCTAGAGAGAGAAGGCTGATTTTTTTTTAGATTTCCCCTCTTCCTTCTTCCACCTTTTTTTTTTGGTGTATGTGGGTAAGTATATATATATTGTGTTTTGAGTCTTTTCTTTGTTGACAAGAAAAGAGAGGGGGGTGTGGGGTGACATGGGGTAGGGGGTTGGGTGAGGTAGGTGATGGGTATGGGTTGGTGGAATGGATAAAATTTGTTATCAATTTTCTTAGAGTTGGTTATTTTGTCCTTTTGTGCGGAGGTTATTATATGGGGTAGTACACATGGTAAGGGGAGGGTAAAAATGGATAACTTGGGTCTTTGGGAGGGACAAAATTAGGTGTCTACAAATATTAGCCATTTATATTATTACAAAAATAATAAGGTTAAATTATATGTTAATTTCTTATAATTAAAAGAGATTATTAAATTTTATTTTTATAAATAGTTTCTTATTAAAAGCATAAGTGATTTTATAAAATTCAAAAAAAAAAAAAAATCAAGGCTAAGGGGGTATATGTATGTATCAATCAATGTATTAGTTTCTAATCTCAACGATAAATTATTTTATTAGAAGTGCTAATACATACAATATATATAAAAACCAACTTGTTGAAATGTATATATCAATGTCACAGAGGCTGATCTAGGTTCACTATTATGGTGCTCCAACACATATTAAATTATTTTCGTCCACAGGGCTGATTCGACTCAATCCGATACCAGCCCACTTTTTTTTATCGAGCTTGGGTCCGATCCGATTCAGTCACCCCACATAATGAGCTGCCCGTTTCAGACCCAACAGTAAAATAATTATAATTGGTTCAGCATCGGTGATACGAGTACGATCACAAAGAGGGACGAGAACGAGTGCGTATTGAATCTGTCCAAGCAAGTGTACAAGTAAAGTGTGAAAGAGGGCCTAAATGCACTAAAAACAGCCCCTAAGTTACACTTGATGGGCACCTCACCCTTGAGGGGTATTGTGGTCATTTAGTATTCCATTTTGTAATACACTATATATAGAACCTCTTAGGGTTTTTAGTCTTAGATGTTTATTGATATTGAAAGTTGTAAGAAGAACATTTCTCTCCTGTGAGAAAGGCCTATGGCCGAAACATTGTAACTAGGATTTCCAACTTGAGTGTGGAATCATTCGTGTTGGATTCATGCTTGGAACGTTGGGTGCTAGAGGAGGTTAGGGTCTCTCTCAAGCTCACCGAAGAGATAGGTATTTGTAGTGTGTAGTGTTAAGGGTCCAAGAGTGGAATAGACTCTTGGGTTCTTAAGATTATACTTCACTTTGTCTATCTATCTATCTTTACATTTCTTGTACTCTTTGTTGTTGTTCTAGTCAAAAACCGTGTGTTGTTGTTTCCATTGTGTTATTGTTCATCTTGTTCTTCATCTTGTTATCTTGATACTCTCTTTGTTAGTTTGTGGTGGCTGTTTTGGTGTCAAATACACCATTGTTATCTCATATTGTTGTTTTTGTAGTGAATCCGAGAGTGGTCTCCAAAAAGGTCCTCGGATCCTTAAGATTAGTGGACTGATTTGGAGTGTGTTTTCGTGCTTCTGTTGTCTTTCTCGTATCATTTTCCCTCACCTCCCACAACATAAAACACCCCATACACGTACTTAGTCATTATAAATCACCCTTAACCCTCTTTATTCCTATGAACAAGATTAGGGTTTCTTCTTAAAGTAATCTCCCAAGAATTTCAAGACTTCATTACTTTTACAAAATTATCAAGAATTTAAGGTTCCCAATCCAAGAACGTTCAAGAAAAGTCAATTCTCTTGCAAGATTAAAGCTTTAAGGTAAGTTAAATGTTCATTCATGGGCCCGTTTCACCTATGGAGTTCAAGAATTCAAATTTCAAATTCAAGGTTATGATTTATACAAGTTATTGTGATTTCAACCATGAATCCCCATGAATTTTGATCCTTTATCATGTTTTCACGAAATTTATGTTGTTATTAGACCTTATGCGTTTGAATAATGTTGTTCATTGATTTAAATCTTGGATAAGTAATGTTGAGGTTGACTTCATGCTACTACTACAAGTTTTAAACTATTCACATGCTTAGCTTGAACTATGCATATCAAGGGTTTGATGAAATGCCTACAAGAGACTTTTGAATAAATACTTACATATCATGTCCTCTAAGTTTTAGTATGATATTGCTATTATTGCTATCGAGTCTTGGGGTTATGAATACCCAAAATTTAGTTTTTTACGTAGTTTTAGCATTTTCAGAATATTTTCAGATAAACCATGAGTCTTTTCATCCAATTAGTCATCATAATCTATTTAATGTTAATAATTACCCCAGAATCTGTATGCACTGCTGTTTTTAAATTATCGTGATCTGAGCTTATCAGTCGTCAATGCATGCACCAGTTAGTAATTCAGTGTCTTTCAGTTGGGAGTAGGATTTAGCACCGAGTGGAAGCATGGGTTCAGCGCATCCTACTTCCGCAGAAACTACATGCCACCGTAGGTCTAAAGGCCTCTCCAGAGAGTATTTCCCTTTGCCCAATATGGGTCAGTTTAGTGATCACTACAGTTTAGGTTCTATTCCGATGGAAAGGTTAGAACAACCCTCCTCAACGTGGGTCAAACGTTGGACTCCATGATATTTCACATCGCTTATGTCGGTTATATGATAGCCCTCACAGTCCCAGTCAGTATTCAGTTACTTCAGTTCAGGTTTGCATTGACCATAACATACAGTTATCAGTTATTCAGTTATCAGATTTCACTATTTTAGTTTACAGATTATATTTAGAACATGTTATATGCTGGGTCATGCATCCTCAGTATTTACAGACTTTATGCATCCTCAGTATTTATAGACTTTATGCATCCTCAGTATTTACAGACTTTATGCATCCTTAGTATTTACAGATTATATGCATTCTCTGAATTTACAGCTTTTACGCATTGATATTCAGCAATCTCATGCTAACCAATCAGTATTTACCTCAAGCATGTTCACTAAGTTATCTTATATTATTCAGCTAGTTATTACTTCATGTTTAATTATTCCATGCTATTCATTTAGACAATTATTACTCATGTACATGAGCCCATGCATATCAGTCTAACCCCATTTAGCATACCAGTGCATTCAAAGTATTGATCGTATACTCTTTTCTTACTCTATGATGTCTCATATCATAGGTTCGGACACTCGGGTTCCTGACCGCACTTAGATAGATCAGCCTATCAGCAATAGTCAATAGTGGTGAGTCCTCATCCTTTGAGGTCGAGTTACCTTACATTCAGTATGTCAGTAGTTTAGTTATCTAGTCAGTCGGAGTTAGTTGGGGGCTTGTCCCATCAACTCCACAGTTAGTCAGTTTAGAGGCTTTCAGACTAGTACAAATAGTTAGTCAATTTTTCAGTTTATTTTTAGACGTCAACATCATGTTTCAGTATTGATTAAAGTTTTAAAACCTTATGGTGTTTCAGTTAAATTCTGCATATGTTTTCTTTGAGATTTTATTCAGTGCTTACAACAGGTACCAGTCATGGGTTAGCTTGCAGTCTTTCGGGATCGTAAGCACCGTGTGGCGACCAGGGTATATTTTTGGGTCATTACAGCTGTTGAATATTCTCAAACAGATATTCATATCTATTGTAACAGATGACATATCTGATTTAATTATCAAATAGGCATTTGCATCTGTTATGACCGATGACTGAGCTGTTTGAAATTTTTAAACAGATATTGATATCTATTGTAACAGATGAATATGTGATTAAATTATTAAATGGATATTTGCATCTGTTGTTGCAGAGACATATCTGTTTGAAAATATATTTTTTTCTTTTAATTTTAAAGCAAGCTTCTGTCCAAGTAGATAAAGTAGTACTACTATAGGTGGTAAAAATGTTTTTTGGATAACTCAAAAATCTCATTGAGTAGTCTTGTCTTGCCTTTTCAATGTCACCCGTTTTGTTCCTCGTGCCCCTCAAATTATTAATGAATATTAATTAATGAATATTGAAATCCCTAATACTTCCTCTGTTTTATATTATTTGGCCCCTATTTTACAAAATTAGCCTTATTAATTATGCTTTGAAAATATATTTAAATAAATACACTTTGTTTAGTCATTTCATATTAAGGGTAGTACATCTAGAATTATCTCATCTCTCCTTTAGCCCTAAATTTATTTTATTTGTCTCTCATCTTTTTCTTTCTCTCCTCCTTAGGGTTATCACAACTTTTTTTCTCTCTTTTTTCTCATAAAGATCCTTTCGAATCTAAACCGATCCATATCTTAGATTCCTCAACTGAAATTGTTGTTTTGATCCCCTTTTGATATTTAGGTATGCTTCACTATTGCTCTTTTATTCTCGTCTTCTTCTTTGCTCTTAAGTGTTGAATAAACGAATCAAGAATTTTAATTACAATATGCGAAAAAGGTTATCTGGTGGGAGAAGTTTAAAAGCCTTGTTGGCAGAATCATTTTTTTGTATTTATTTTGTTTGTTTCTTTGTTGTTGATGTTGTTATTGATGTTGGTGGTGGGGTTGGCGTTATTGGAACTTGTAGTGTAGTGTTGTTGATGGTGATGGAACATAGGATGTTGCTTCTTTGTTGATGATGTTGTTGATAGTGTTGGAACAAATGCTATTGTTTTCTTTGTTGTTGATGTTTTTTATTTGTTGTTTCTTTATAGTTTATATTGTTGTTGATGTTGTAATAGATGAAGCAACTGTTGGAACAAATCAAACCACCGACAAGGCTGGTTTGATGTATTCCAATAGACTCCACATCTGTTACAATAATATCCTCATCTATTGTAACAGACTCCATATTTGATGCAATAGACTCACATCTGATGCAACAGGCTCCACATCTAATGCAACAGACTCCACATCTGATGCAACGGCTCCACATCTGTTGCAACAGACTCCACATTTGATGCAACAAACTCCACATCTGATGCAACAGATGGATAACATTCTTTCTGTGACATTTTTTTTTTCTCTTCCTTATAGATATAAGGAAATAAAAGTTGATCAACTTTTGCCCGACCAACACAAGAGGCTACAATAAATATGGGTTCGGAGAAATAAGCTGCATGCAGATGGAACCACTTCATTGTGGGAGGTATATATTAATGATAATGTTATTGTGGAAACATACATAGAGTACACTGATTTTGTGGATGGTGTTTTTACCGATTAGTCATTGATCATTCAAACAAGATATCTGCAATTTTACCGTTAAGTTTGGTAGGTCTGAACTGAAAAGGCTGAGGGACCATGAATATGGTCCTGATACCCTGTTAAGATTTAATGTCGGTTGTTGCTCATGTTTATGTGTTAAGCATTATGAAGGGATCTAGTTTTGATGTCATTGTAAAGAGATTCAATAGCGATTGGACTAACTTTTAGAGTGTATTGAGCTCTGAAAAGTCCTTCGAAGCCTATCACTGCATCTAACAAGAATGAAAAACCAATATAGTTATTGCCCTAGCCCAAATTTATATGGTTGGGTTTCTCGGGGTGATGATTATATGCCAGAAGGTGCGGTAGGAGAATAACTTTGAGGGAAAATGGGTGGTTGATGAAATACTATATCATCTGAGAGCTAATTGAAGAGAATACATAGGGTAGAAAGTAATTTCTAGCGAATCTGACCGATGAAACTATCTTAAAATGTGAGAAATTCGTATCAAGTGCAAGTATGAAATGTTATTCGGTAATGAAAAATCCATCAGCTGTTTCTCTAAGAGAAAAATAGTGCATATAGACACTTTGCTAGGGAGCTACGACTAGGTAGCGAGGTCGGAATTATCACCTAGATAGTAAATCAGAGAAGACCAAGAAAGCAGCCTCACGGGCATCGAGGGTTGAAATGATGTACATTAAGTCTAGAAAACTTATGCCAATAACAACTGTAGTTAAAATAAGAAATATAAGTGAAGGTGACAATTTCTGAATTTTAAATTGCATTCCATGCCTTCTTATTTGTGATTTCGATCAAGTCCACCGCCGTTGACCTGGTCGAAATCACAAACAAGATTAAAAGACAGTTTGGGTGTCATTACTTCCTTATCATTATGGTTATAATTGATTGTGTTTTCTAGCCTTAACAAGTTTTCAACATATCTTGGAAAAGATCAGAGGCTTGTTGTAGTATGTGAATACCGATAATTTTCAAGCTTGCCTCTAGCTTGCTGATTTGGTATTCAAGCTTGTCGTTGCCGTCTTTGAAGTTAGTATAGAGTTCCTGATCTCTTGTGAGCTTGATCATGAATACTACCTCAAAAGTTGTGGCATAGTAGAAGCCCTTCAAAACACATTCTTCAGAAGCCTTAAAGGATACATGGAGGGTCGTTGTGTATGTTTTTAGGTCAAAATGTGTTGATGCACAGTCAAGATGTGGTCCCAATAGTGTAATAGCTCACTTTTATCGAGCGTTGCTCAACCAACCCTCAAGGGATTTGATAAATTAATAAGCAAGGAGTTACGTAACATTTGATCTAAACTAACTCTACCAAGCCTATCAAGCATTACGTGACTCCAGGCTCATTACCCTATCAAAAAATTTGCCCGAGTTGGTGGACAAATCAAACGAGCTCAATCTCTCAGCCTTTCTGTTGCTCGCTCTTCTTTAGTATACGTGACAAGATATCTCCTCCATGCAAAAGTCTACACCGACAGCAGAAATGCTTGCCACATCGAAAGTCTACAGAAGGCATCAATAATATCCAAAAAAAATTGCAAATCCTCTGTCTTGAAATGTTGAGCAATGTACAAAGTCCACAACAGAAATTCTCAACAGTGCAAGACAGAGGAGTTGCAATTTTCTTTTTTGAATACTATTAACGTCTTCGAAAGACTTTCGTTGTGGAAAACATTTCTGCTAACGGTGTAAACTTTTGCTTAGAGGAGATATCTTGTCATCTATATTGGAGAAAAGTGATCAGCAGAAAGGCTGAGAGATTGAGCTCGTTTGATTTGTCCACCAACTCGGCAATGTTTTTTAATAGTGTAATGAGCCTGGAGTTAGTAATGCTTGATAGGCTTAGTAGAGTTAGTTTAGATCAAACATTACGTAACTCCTTTATTATTAATTTATCAAAACCTTTGAAGGTTGTTTGAGAAACACTGGATAAAAGTGAGTTATTTGTAAGACCCCGCAAAGTTTCCTCATCATTAAAGCCTTCAAAGCGAGTTAGAAGAAGTCTTACACTTAGAATTTTAACTAAGTGTTCAACACTTACTTTATTTTTTGAGCATTCAAACTTTGATGAATAATTTCACGACCTTTCCGACCTCCGTTTCTTGACTTTTTTGTTGATACATGATGGGGCAAGTCAAGAGTACATCTCGGATGAGTTTCAAAATTTTTAGACGAGCTTAAGGGAATGTTTAGTATACCAAACCAGTAGCTAAAGACGCTAAGCCCGTGCCGCCTAGGGTAGTACCCCGAGATACGCGGGGCGCTGCCCAGGGTACTCTCCCAGGCTAGGCAGGGCACCTCCCTGGGAACTCCCCCTGGGCAAAATTTCAGCCTTCTAGCCCAACTCATTAAGGGAAAAATGGGTAATTCCCAATCTCCTTTCAGCTTTAACACGGGATTTAATCCCTAAATCATCAAAATACATGTTATTTCTCACAAATTGCTCAACAACTCATCCTAGGGTTTCAACCCAAAACTCAAGAGAACTCAAAATTTAACCGTTAGTTTTCAATAATTCTTCAAGAATCGGAATCCCCAGACTGAGAGATTCAAGAAGCACCCACCAATTGTACTAATAGCATCCCAAAAAGCAAGAGTTCATTCAATTCCATAATTTAAGGTATGTGGGGTTTGAACAAGAACAATGCTTTCGTTCTTGTGCCCAAAGAATTTCTTTTTATTAAATAATTTCATGTTTTCAAGTGTAGTTTATACACAATTTACTTTATTTTGGAGATTATAAACTTATGAGTTGTTCAAGCCTTTAAAATTTCATGTTATTTCACTTACTTATGTATGAATTTGAGAATTTGTACTATGAATTGAATATCTTTACGAGAAATTGATGTTTCCAAGTGTTTCTAAGATAAATGTCAATGTTTAAGCTCTATTATGAAATTGTGGTCATTTGAGTATATGTAATTATATATGAACTTGAGACTTGAATATGAATTTTGATGTTTCATGAAGATTATGTTGTTAGTATGTTTTGATAAACAAGTATCTTGACTTTAAAAGAAATAGTAATTTTGATCTTAAGTTAAGAAAAGAGTCCACATCATTTTGATTCAAGTTAAACGGAAGCCTAGTTGGTCTTCATTACACCCCTTTTTATTATTTAAGGTAGATTTTTCTAAAAGTTCTGAGCCTAAGTATGGGAGTAGTATTTAGTACCGAGTTGGGCCTTATTCTGAAGTTTCATGCCCCAAAACTACGAGCCACTATAGGTTTATAATATACCCTTAGTGGGTTAAGATAGTTATCACTAAAGTTAAGGTTCTATTCTGATGGCAAGGGTAGAAGAGCTCTCCCCAACATGGGCAAGATGTTGGACTCCATGTCAGCACACATGGTTTATGTCGGTTAGAAACTCCTAAGTTTCCAAAGAGTCATAAAGTTTCCTAATTCCTAAAGTTCTAAGTCCTTAAGTTTCAAAAGAAGTTTCCTCAAGATAAGAGTATAAGTTTTTTTTTTTAAATTCTTGACTTAAGATTTCTCTTTTGCTTACAAGCTTCAAGAACAAGAGGAGGACACATATTTTAGAACTAAGTATGGTGACTCATGAGATTTATGGTACATGTTTCATTATTCATGATTTATGAAGTTTATATTTTTGTTTTACTCAAGCTATGTGAGTCATCTATATCATCATGCATGATTTCTATAAAGATTGATGATATTGTTTTTAAGTATTGCATACACCCCTATATACTCAGTACATCCTCAAAGTACTGATCCATATATATGTTTAGGTGCTACATTGTCGCATAATGTAGGTTCAGGTGCTCAGTCCCAGCAACGACAGTGATCTCCGAGTACCTTGATCTACACCTCCATAGTTGGTAAGTCCTCATGATTCGCGGACCTATTTTCCCTGATTTCAGTCTTCATAGTAGTTGGTTTATTTCCTTTCAGTTGAGTGTGAGTTAGTTGGGTATCTGTCCCAATGGCTCTTTAGTTCTTGAGTAGTAGAGGCTTTGTCAAACTAGATTATCAGTTGTGTTTTAGACTTTTTCAGTGTTTGATATTCAGAATATGTTTTTCAATTATTTCAATCCAAGTTTGACCTGATACAACATTGTTGTTTGATTTATTCATCCTAAAGTAAGTATTAGAAGTAGTAGTAGGCTCAAAGGGTTAGCTTAGGGCTACTTGTAGCCTTGAACACTGTGTGACATCTCGGGATGAGATTTTAGGGCGTTATAAACTTGGTATCAGAGCCAGGTTTAGAGAGTCCTAGGGAGTCTAACAAGCCACGTTACGTAGAGTTTTGATCATCGGTGTGTAGCGCGCCACATTATGAGTAAGAGGCTAAGGGATGTTTTTGGAAAAGTCATCTCTTTCTTTCAGAATCTATCGTGCCTACAACTATCTCTAGCTGCTATTAATTCATGCTCTTTTGTGATAGAAAATGCTTCCTCATCGAGCCCGCAGAAACAATAATGAGTCACCTCAACCTGTTGATCCCCTGAATGAAAATATGTCTCACGCTGAGTTTTGGGCTTCTTTTCAAACATTAGCCCAAGCTGTGACTGCTACTGTGTAAGCCAATAATCAGGTTATTATTTCACATCAGCAAGGGGGTGATGCAGCCGCAACCATACTTTGTGACTTTATGAGAATGAATCCACCCAAATTCTTTAGGTCAAAAGTAGATGAGAGAACCCGCAGTTGTATCTTGAAGAGGTGAAGAAAATCACCCAAGTTATGCATGTGACTGAGGAGGAGAGTATTAAACTGGCTTTTTAAAGGCTGAAAGATATTTATTATGATTGGGTTGTTGTGTAGAGGAATAATAGAGGGGAGGATGCTGCTCCCATGACTTGGTGGGTGTTCTAGGATGCATTCTTGGATAAGTTCTTTCCGTTAGAGATGAGGGAAGCAAAGGTAGAGGAGTTCATGAACCTGAGGTAAGGATCCATAAATGTAAAAGAGTATTGCCTTAAGTTCAACCAGTTAGCTAAGTATGTTCCTGCTTTGATAGCTGACACCAGATCTAGTATGAGTAAGTTTGTGACTGGCGTGTCCGGGTTGGTGTTGAAGTAGTGTAGGACTACCATGCTCAACAGAGACATGGACCATTCCAGACTGATGATGCATGCCCAACAGATTGAGTCAGATAAGATAAGGGAGAGATATAGAGTAATAGAAAATAAGAGGGCTAGATCGAAGCAGTTTGAGTATGGCCAGACTAGATCCCATGGAGGAAATTGGCCTCAGTTTCAGAATCATTCGTCTATGCCTGCACCTTCATCAGCTGGTTCTCCCACACCCAGAAATAGGCAGGAGCAGGGGAATAGGCCTTTATGTCTAGATCCCATGTGCTAAGTGTGGCAGAACCCATCCCGGTGAGTGCTTGGCTAAATAGAGGGGTTGTTTTAGTTGTGGCAAGTTAGGCTATAGGCTTAGAGAGTGTCCGCATGCTAGACGAGGAACCGTGATGTTCGACCTCAGACTCAGGCTACTAGTGCACCAGCTCCTGTAGCCCGTCCAGCCCTTCCTCAAGACGGTTCATCTATTATTGATGGCGGTCAGTGCCAGAACTGATTCTATGCTTTTCCATCCCACCAGGAATAGGAGGATTCACCAGATGTTGTTACTGGTATGCTTTGTGTCTTTCATTTTGATGTGTATGTATTGTTGGGCCTTAGGTCAAGTTTTTCTTATGTGACATCGTTAGTTGCTGTGAATTTTGAGATAAACTCTGAAAATATCCCTGAGCCTATTCTAGTTTCTACCCAGTAGGTGAGTTAGTTATTGCTAATTAAGTGTATAAAATGTATCCTATTACTATTCTCTATAAGGTCATGTTTGCTGTTTTGATAGAGTTAGATATGGTCGATTTTGACCTTATTCTGGGTATGGATTGGCTTCATTCCTACTATGCATCTATAGATTGTCGTACCCGTGTGGTTAAGTTTTAGTTTCTGGATGAGCCAGTTTTTGAGTGGTCCGAGAATTTTGTATCTCCCAAGAGTCATTTTATATCCTATCTTAAAGCTAGAAAGTTGATATCCAAAGGTTTCATCTATCATCTAGTTCGAGTTAAAGACACTAAATCTGAAACGTCAACTATTCAGTTAGTCAATATAGTTAATATCATGACCCAAAATAGGATCATGACTGGCGCTAAGGTGTTTAGGACTCCAAAGCAAGCCTCGTCAGATTTCTATAGAGAATCGGACAGAGTTTTCTTTGTTTTGGGGCCTATCAGAAAAATTCTCTATCTCAAATCAACAACACCACAAACAACACATCGATGACACCAACACAATACACCCCAAATGATCAACAAGTCTCCAACACCACCAAATAACAATATTAAATCCATCTCCTAAACATGAGAGGAGTTCAAATACTCCACAAATTCAAAATAATGAAAGAATACTCAAAATTCTAAAGGCATGACTATGGAGCAAACTAAGAGTTTTCAAGAAGAAGAATATAACAAATGAATAAATTATATTCCATGCGAACAAACGCGGGGATCACCAGGAATATGCTACTCGAATCCTCTAGCCAACAAGATCCTCACCGTCACCTGCGTTCTCTGAAAAATAATAGCGAGGAGTGAGACGCTAGCTCAGTGAGTAATAACACTTAACCACAACCGTTTTAATGGAGAAAAGTCATAAAACATCATGAATAAATGCTCTTTCAAAAAACTGTAACAAGAAACAATATCGTTGTTTCTTGTAAGTAAAGCGAGCCAATAGTTCAATAATAAACTCAAAAAGCATCACATCATATCAAATATACATATTTGGGAAGTTTCCAAGAATGAATCATGTAATCATTGTGGCATTCTTCTTCATCAAGAATAGCCCATAACAGTGGACCCCTTATAAATAAGTCAAATATCATATCAGTACAGTATGCTAGTTCTACCTTCCCACTAGCGAGGGCTATAATAGTCATTAATAAATACAAGGTGCACCAGGTCTAACGATCCCGCCGTTAGCTACGGTATTCAATCAAGGTCTACTCCCATTCATAAATTCTTTGAAAACAATAGGATATTCGTATGAAAATATCTTTCAAAATAGAATATAATTTTAAAATTCATATTGATAATAATACATGTAAACTAGAATAAAACATATATCAAAAATACTTATTCCTTACGTAAGTGAAGAATATTCACAATAGTAATATCATATCTCAAATAACCATATCAATATCATATTAAGTAAAGAACTTGTCCCACGTGCAAATTTTCAAAAGCATTCAATAACTCTTGTTTTCATCAAAACATGTATAAATATGCAATTTAAGAAACATAAATTGTGGCAATAATACTACTCACAATACATTTGTCGAAATACCAATTTGTCACCTCAAATGATTCCTATCGCTTTCTTGGATCAAACCTATAATCACATCATATCCATTCTTGATTTAGATATCTTATTTTAGGCTAATTCATGGTAAAATTAGAGTGCCCAACATTCAAGGTTTCATGATATTTCCAATTCATTGAACTAGTATTCAAAACAACCCTTATTGTCCATAATTCTTGCCTTTAGCAATTAAATTTCAATACCCAAAGTAAATTATCAAGACTAAATATCACGATAAAGGTGTAGGAACAAATTTACCTTAAACTCGAAAGAATTCCCAGTCAAAACCCTTAAACTTTCTTTCTTTTTTTACTGAATGAATAATTTGATCGTCTTTTTCTTTCTCTTGCGTGAGATTAGGAAGATAGCAATTTTGCCTTTGGTTAAATATGTCGTGCTTCCAGTGATGGCAAAGGCAATGCCTTTTATTATAGGCTAAATGGGTTTTCAAAGCCCACACAATCACTTTTCCTTTTCTATTTAATTTGGGTTTAACCCATTATCCCAATCCTTTATTTATTTATTTTCCTTTTTCAACTAAAACTTGGGGTATTATAGTTAATGAGTTTCCTGATGTTTTTCCAGAAGATCTCTCAGGGATACCTCCCAATAGAGAGATAAAATTTGGTATTGACCTCTTTTCTGATACCCAGCCTATTTTTATTCCTCCATACCATATGGCACTTGTAGAACTAAAGGAGTTGAAATAGCAACTCAAATATATTCTAGATAAAGGTTTCATAAAGCCCAGTGTTTCTCTTTGGGGTGCACCTATCCTGTTCGTATGAAAGAAAGATGGTTCTTTGCGTATGTGCATTGACTATCATCAGCTTAATAAGGTTACAGTCAAGAACAAGTACCCTTTTCCTAGAATTAATAACTTGTTTGATCAATTACAAAGTGCAAGTTATTTTTCAAAGATAGACCTTAGATCTGGCTATCACCAACTTAAAGTAAGAGAATGTGATATTTCAAAGACAGCCTTCAGAACCCGTTATGGTTATTTTGAGTTTTTAGTTATGTCTTTCGGACTAACCAATACTCTAGCGGCTTTCATAGACCTTATGAATCGAGTGTTCAAACAGTATCTTGATGTGTTTGTCATAGTATTCACAGATAATATTCTTGTTTACTCCCGTAGTGAGGATGACCATGCAGATCATCTTAGAATTGTCTTGCAAACCCTTAGAGATCATCAATTATTCGCCAAATTCAGTAAGCGTGAATTATGGCTAGGTCAGTTGATTTTTTGGGTCATATTATTTCAGCCAAAGACATTAGAGTTGATCGCTAAAAGACAAAAGCTGTAAGAAATTGGCCTAGACCTATCTCTCTGTCTGACATTAGAAGTTTCTTGGGTCTAGCTGGTTATTACCGCTATTTTGTTGAAGGTTTCTCTTCTATTGCATCTCCTATGACCCGATTGACCCAAAAGAAAGTTAAGTTCTTGTGGTCTGATTCCTACGAGATGAGTTTTCAGGAGTTGAAAACTCGACTCACTTCAGCCCCTGTATTAGCTTTACCCGATGGGATTGATGGTTTTGTGGTATATAGTGATGCCTCTAGAGTTGGCTTGGGTTGTGTGTGGATGCAAAGAGGTAAGGCTATAGCCTATGCCTCAGGACAGTTGAAATCGCATGAAAATAATTACCCAACCAATGATCTTGAGTTAGTTGCTGTTGTGTTTGCTTTGAAAATCTGGAGACATTATCTATATGGTGTTCATGTTAATGTGTTTACGGATCACAAAAGACTGCAGTATGTGTTCAATCAGAGGGATTTGAATCTTATATAGAGAAGATGGTTAGAGTAGCTAAAAGATTATGATATGAGTGTGTTGTACCATCAGGGCAAGGCCAATGTAGTGGCAGATGCCCTTAGCAGGTTGTCTATGGGCAGTGTGGCTTATGTGGAGAAAGATAAGAAAGAGTTAGCTCGTGAAGTTCATCGTTTGGCTAGATTGGGTGTTAAGTTGCTTGATTCTGCTGAGGGGAATATTTGGGTTCAGAGTAATTCCAAATACTCTTTAGTCTGGGAAGTAAAGGAGAAGCAAGACATGGATCCTAGTTTGGTCAAACTAAAGGAGTCAGTTAAGGACCAAAAGGTAGAGGTTTTCTCCCAAGGAGTAGATGGTATGTTGAGATGTCAGGGTAGATTGTGTGTTCCTTATGTTGATGAGTTGAGGTAGAGAATCATGGCTGAAGCGCAAGACATGCGATATTTTATTCATTCCGACGCTACCAAGATATACCGCGACTTGCAAGAAATTTATTGGTGGAGTGGTATGAAGAAAGATATAGCAAAGTTTGTAGTGAAGTGTGCAGCTTATCAACAGGTTAAGGTAGAGCACCAAAGTCTTGGCGGTGTAATGCAGGAGTTTGGTATTCCCACTTGGAAGTGAAAAGAGGTGAATACGAATTTTATGACTGATTTACCTCTTTCGCGTCGGCATCATGACTTGATTTGGGTTGTTGTAGATAGGTTGACTAAGTTAGCACATTTCTTGCCAGTACATATATCTTATACATTGAAAGATTATGCTAGATTGTATCTCCGAGAGTTAGTCAGATTGTATGGAGTTCCTTTGTCTATTATCTCAGATAGGGGTACTCAGTTTACTTCCCAGTTTTGGAGAGCTTTTTAGAAGGGTCTTGGTACCCAAATTCACCTTAGTTCCGCCTTTCATCCGCAGATAGATGGTCAGGCTGAGAGGACCATCCAGACCTTGGAGAATATGTTGAGGGCATGTGATCTTGATTTTAAGGGTAGTTGGGATGAGTATTTGCCGATGATTGAGTTTGCGTATAACAATAGTTATCATTGTAGTATGAAAATGGCCCTAGTTGAATCTTTGAATAGAAGAAGATGTAGATCACCCATAGGTTGGTTTGAAGTGGGTGAAGCCACTTTGATTGAGACTGATGCAGTGCTTGAGTCTTTGGAGAAAGTCAAGTTGATTAGAGAAAGGTTGAAGACAACCCAGAGTCGTCAAAAATCGTTTGCAGATGTGATGAGAAGAGATCTTTAGTTTAAAGTTGATGACTTAGTGTATCTGAAGATTTCACCCATGAAAGAGGTGAAAAGGTTTAGCAAGAAGGGGAAGCTTAGTCCCCGTTATGTTGGCCCTTATAGAGTGCTGAGCCATGTTGGAATGGTAGCTTATGAAGTTGAGTTTCCTGTATAGTTGTTAGCTATTCATCCGGTCTTTCACGTCTCTATGCTTAAAAAGTGTATTGGTGATGCTGTTGTTGTAGATCCTTCGGAGAGCCCAGATGTCCAGAACAGTCTTTCATATAATGAGATTCTAGTTGAGTCCTAGATTACCATATCCGTAGGCTAAGGAACAAAGAAGTTCCCTTGGTTAAAGTTCTATGGCGGAACCAATCAGTTGAGGGCGCTACTTGGGAAGCGGAAGCAGATATGAGATCCAAGTACCCGCACCTTTTCACTATAAATTTAGATCTAGCCAAAGGTATTACTTTTCCTTAATTCAGTCCCTTTTTAATCAAAGATTCAGCTGTATGGCTATTCCTATTATGAGTTCATGTATTGTATGAAGTACCCGAAAGTCTAGGATAAAGTAGAGTCAGTTTAGCAAGTTATTCCAACTGTGTATCCTTAGTTTTCTCTGTATTCTTAGCCTATCTAGCGACATTCGAGGACGAATGTTCCCAAGGGGGAGATATTGTAAGACCGCACAAGTTTCCTCGGCGTTAAAGCCTTCAAAGCGAGTTAAAAGAAGCCTTACACCTAGAATTTTAGCTAAGTGTTCAACACTTAGTTTATTTTTTGAGCCTTTGAACTTTAATGAATTATTTCACGACCTTCTCGACCTCTATTTCTTGATTTTTTGGTTAATACATGATACGGAAAGTCAAGAGTACATCTCGGGTGAGTTTCAAAATTTTTAAACGAGCTTAAGGGTATGTTTGGTACGCCAAACCAGTAGCTAAAGGCGCTAAGCCCGCGCCTCCCAGGGTAGTCCCCCGGGCTAGGCAGGGCATCGCCTAGGGTAGTCCCCTGGGGTAGGCGGGGTGCAGCCCAGGATACTCCTCCGGGATAGGCAGGGCGCCGCCCTGGGAACTCCCCCTGGGCAAAATTTTAGCCTTCAAGCCCGACTCATTAAAGGCAAAATGGGTAATTCCCAACCTTCTTTCAGCTCTAACATGGGATTTAATCCCCAAAATACATGTTATTTCTCACAAATTGCTCAAGAACTCATCCTAGGGTTTCAACCCAAAATCCAAGAGAACTCAAAATTTAACCGTTAGTTTTTAATAATTCTTCAAGAATCAGAATCCCCGTACCGAGAGCTTCAAGAAGCACCCATTAATTGTACGAATAGCATCCCAAAAAGCAAGAATTCATTCAAGTCCATAATTCAAGGTATGTGGGGTTTGAACAAGAACAATTCTTCCATTCTTGTACCCAAAGAATTTGTTTTTATTAAAGAATTTCATGTTTTCAAGTGTAGTTTATGCCCAATTTACTTTATTTTGGAGATTATAAACTTATGAGTTGTTCAAGCCTTGAAATTTCATGTTATTTCACTTACTTATCTATGAATTTATGAGTTTGTACTATGAATTGCATATCTTTACGAAAAAATGATGTTTTCAAGTGTTTCTAAGATAAATGTCAATGTTTAAGCTCTATTATGAAATTGTGGTCATTTGAGTATATGTAATTATGTATGAACTTGAGACTTGAATATGAATTTTGATTCTTCATGAGGAGTATGTTGTTAGTATGTTTTGATAAACAAGTATCTTGACTTTAAAAGAAAGAGTAATTTTGATCTCAAGTTAAGAAAGGAGTCCACATCATTTTGATTCAAGTTAAAAGAAAGCCTAGTTGGTCTTCATTACACCCTTTCTTATTGTTTAAGGTGGATTTTCCTAAAATTTCTAAGCCAAAGTATGGGAGTAGTACTTAGCACCGAGTTAGGCCTGATTCCGAAGTTTCATGCCCCAGAACTACGAGCCACCATAGGTTTATAATATACCCCTAGTAGGTTAAGATAGTGATCTCTAAAGTTAAGGTTGTATTCTGATGGCAAGGGTAGAACAGCTCTCCCTTACGTGGGCAAGATGTTGGACACCATGTCAGCTCACATGGTTTATGTCGGTTAGAAGAAACTCTCAAGTTTCGAAAGAGTCATAAAGTTCCCTGAGTCCTAAAGTTCTAAGTCCTTAAGTTTCAAAAGAAGTTTCCTATTTTCCTAAAGATAAGAGTATAAGTTTTTTTGTTAAGTTCTTGACTTAAAATTTCTCTTTCGCTTACAAGCTTCAAGAATAATAGGAGGACACAAATTTTAGAACTAAGTATGATGACTCACGAGATTTATGGTACATGTTTGATTATTCATGATTTATGAAGTTTATATTTTTGTTTTACTCAAGCTATGTTAGTCATCTATATCATCATGCATGATTTCTATAAAGATTGATGATATTGTTTTTAAGTATTGCATACACCCCCATATACTCAGTAGATCCTCTAAGTACTGATCCACATATATGTTTATATGCTACATTGTCTCATAATATAGGTTAAGGTGCTCAGTCCCAGGAGCGAAAGTGATCTCCGAGTACCTTGATCTATACCTCCACAGTTGGTTAGTCCTCATAATTCGAGGACCTATTTTTCCTGATTTCAGTCATCATAGTAGTTGATTTATTTCCTTTTAGTTGAGTATGAGCCAGTTGGGGATCTGTCCCAATGGCTCTCTAGTTCTTGAGTAGTAGAGGCTTTGTCAGACTAGACTATTAGTTGTGTTTTAGACTTTTTTAGTGTTTGATATTAAGAATATGTTTTTTAGTTATTTCAATTCAAGTTTGACATGATACAACGTTGTTGTTTGATTTATTCATCCCAAAGTAAGTATTAGAAGTAGTAGCAGGCTCAAAGGGTTAGCTTTGGGCTACTTGTAGCCTTGAGCACCGTGTGACATCTCAGGATGAGATTTCAGAACATTATATTATTCAACTGTTGGGGCCATATCTTAACTGTGCATCAACACATTTTGACCCAAAAACATACACAACGACCCTCCATGTATCCTTTAAGGCTTCTGAAGAAGGTGTTATGAAAGACTTCTACAATGCCACAACTTTGAAGGTAGTGTTCTTGATCGAGCTCACAAAAGATCAAGAACTCTATACCAACTTCAAAGACAGCAACAACAAGCTTGGATACCAAATCGGCAAGCTGGAGGCAAGCTTGAAAATTATCGAGATTCACATACTACAGCAAGCCTCTAATCTTCTACAAGAAATGTTGAAAGCATGCTAAGGCAAGAAAACACAAACAATTAATCCATATTGCTAAGGAAGTGATGACACTCAATCTGTCTTTCAATCTCGTTTGTGGTTTCGATCAGGTCTACAATAGTGGACCTAATTGGAATCACAAACAAGAAGGCATGGGATGCAATTTAACATTCAAAATTTTTTGCCTTCACCTAGGTTACTTGCTTTAAATACAATTGCTATTGGCGCAAGTTTTCAAGACTTACTGTATATCATTTGAGCCCTCGATGTCCATAAGGCTACTTTCTTGGTCTTCTACTATTTTCTATTTTGGTAATAATCCTGACCACGCTACCTAGTCGCAGCTCCCTAGCAAAGTGTTCATTTGCATTATTTTTCTTTCAGAGACACAACAGACAAATTTACATTACCAGATACACTTTCATATTTACACTTGATTCAGATTTCTTATGTTTTAAGATAACTTCATCGGCCAGATTCTCTAGAAGTTTCTTGCTACCCTATGTCTCCTCTTTAATTAGCTCTCAGATGATACAGTTTTTCATCAACTCTCCTTTCCCTCGCAGGCATTCTCCTTCGGCTCCATCTAGAGTATCATCATCTTCTCAAGTAACCCTTTCATATAAATTTGGGCCAGGGGAATTTCTATTGATTTTCTGTTCTTGTTCGATGCAGTGGCGAGGCTTAGAAGGGCTTCTCAGAGTCCAATGCACACTTAAAATTAAGTCCAATTGCTATTGGATCTCTGAAATGACACCAACTATTGATCCCTTATCAAAACTTTACATGCATAAACAAGAGCAACAACCGTCAATAATTCGTAACAGGGTATCTGTACCATCTTCATGTGGCTCTCAGCCTTATCAATTTGAACCCATCAAACTTAACTATACAATGCAGGATCTTGTTTGAATGATCAGTGCCTAATCGATTAAAAACTGCATTAACAAAAATATTGTACTTTGTGTGTGTTGTCCCGATGACCTTATCAGTAATACTTACTTAACTCCCAAATATATGATAGTGAATCCATCTGCACACACCTTATTCTTCCAAGCCCATCTATGGCTTAAATTGAAAGAACAGATGACTAGATAGTTGCAAAAGATGCCACATCTGTTTAAATTGTCAAATAATTGCAGACATCTATTACGACAGATGATCAGCATGTTGCAACATATGACATATCTGTTAGAAAAATCAAACAGATATATCCATCTGTTGCAACAGATTGTCAATATGTTGTAAGTTATCTAACAAATGAAAAATATTTTGCAACAAATTATCCATCTGTTAGATTTATTTTAAAGCAATTTTCTTTCTTTTCGAAATACAATAAAAGATAAAATGTTGTATTTAGATCATTTTTTTTATTTTACATATTCAAAAAGTCACCTATTTTATTTAATTAATTAAGGGATATGAATATTCATGGCTTTTTGTTTGACGATTCGTACAAGAAGATTCATATTGAGTCCTTGTGGGAACTTCAAAGGCAGTTTGATGAACTCTAGAGAGATTTGGCCGACTTCAGAGCAAGGCTGAGGAGGGTCCTGCTGCTGTCGGATGAAAATTGTCCGGTTGACAAAAATAATAGTAATAATAATAATAGTAATGATAATAATAATAGTAGTAGTAATAATAATTAGGTTATGTTTTTTTCTTTTAGCGTATGTATGTATTTTCCTCCTTTTGTATATCGGATCTACCCAAGGAATTCAAAAATCTGTGTTTGGTGGTCGACTTTAAATTTTTAATTCTTATTTAGTATTTAATTATCATTTTATTTATTTCTTATCCTCAACATGTCGACGGTTGGTGGTAGGGATTGAGCATTGTGGCAACAGAGGTTAATTTGAAAAGACATGACTTTCCGATTATTTAATATGAAAAATGGTTCGTAAATAAATAATAAGGACGGTTATTGGATTTTAATAACTGACCGTGACTTTTTAGTCATTTGTTTTTAATATTTTTTATTATATAATAAAAAACTCAAAATATTGAATTAATTAACTTATATGATGATTTTGTAAAGAAAAAGGTTAACAGTAGTGACTTTTTATCTAAAACACATTCAACAATGTTGTTGATGCATCAAATTCCCTATCTATTGCGATTGATGTATCAACTGTTAGAAGAAATCAAACAAGCTATTAAAACAGATCATCCATTTGTTACAACATATTGTATATCTGTTGCAACTAATGGTTTATCTGATGCAACAGATATATCTGTCGCCTGAACTCAATAAAAATGGTTATTATTTTATTAAAGAAACGGTTATTGAAAAGGTGTTTTTTTAATTTGTATAATAAAAAAGTCATCAAATTTGGATTAATGATATGATGATAATTTTATTTTTAAAAGAAGATATATTATATGTTGCAACAGATAGATTATCTGTTCAATAGGTTCTCTATTTATTGCAATAGATGATCTATCTGTTGTAACTAAAGAGCTATCTGAAGCAATAGATATAAAATTTGTGGTCACAACTGAATAAAAAAGGTTCTTGGAAAGAACTAATTAATAATAATAATCTGAAAAATCATGACTTATCACAATATTTCGTAATTTAATTAAGTCATAACTTTTCACAGTACTTAAAAATATAATTAATAAATGGAGGTGACAGTCGCGCCTTTTTGCCACTCATTCAAATTCAATCCTCTATAAATAGGTTCCTCCTTACTCAATCGTTCAATCAACTACACCCTACTCTATTTATTTATTGCATCTTGTCTTTCATAATACACCTTTCACTACTTTCTCTTCCCTGACTCAGGTAACTTTTTCCTTGCCAATTTGTAGAATACGTTATATTACATTCAGATATTTTTTTCTTTACTTTTATTTTTACGTTTTTTGTCAATTTGTATGTGTTATAGCTATGAATGATCCAGTGTGGGACGTTGCCTTTTTACAAGACGCCATGAATGAACTTCGGATGCAGGTTCGTGACCTGCAATGGGAACTTGGAGCAGTTAGAGCAAGGATGCTCCGTGAGATCTGACGGCTGAGGAGGGCATTGCTGCTACCTGTTGAAGATTGGCCGGCTGGCAATAATAATAATAATAATAATATAATAATAATGCCAATAATAATAATTAGATTTTTTTTTCTTTTAGTCTAGGTATATGTATTTTTATTTGTTTGATAAAAAAATTATGTTTAATGAACTTTGACAGTTTAATTTATATTTAATTTTTATTCTATCTATTATCTTCTCAACAAATATGTCGACAATTGGACGTAGAAAGAAATAATTTAGAATCCAGTAGTGTTGGAACCTTGACGTTTTGATGAATGACAATATGAATGAAACAAGTTGATATGAGTTAATTTAGTGCAATTGGAAACTTCAACTTACTGATCATATGGGGAATAGAACAAGTTGAATTTGATTCAAACACTTGATGATAAGGGAAAGCAAGTTGAGTTGAAAAAGGAGTTCTACGTAAAGAAGGAGTTTCACTTTTGAGTATATCCTGAAGAGTCCTATGTGCAGAAGGAGAAAGATTCTGCAGATTGAAGATGTCTATGCAAGATAGGAAAAATATAAATTAAAGGAATCTTTGTTAGATCAATAAAGTTTTTGATTACTGACACATGAATGGAACTGTTACTTGACCTGGTCCAAGCATAGGAAAGCAGGTTTCAGGTTTTACTGATAGATGCAGACAAAGATTGCTGAAAGTCAGGAACGAATGAGCAAGCCTAATTATGATATACTCAAGCTACTGATCACGTAAGAAATTGAAGAAGTTGTGGTTGAGTAAAATACTTGAAGATAAGTTGATTTAAAGAGTTGAAGTTTGACTACTACACTAAGGAGATAAGAGTTGGAATTGAAGACGGAGTCTCACTTGAAGTAGAACTCTATATTATGAGAGTTTTGATTAAAGGAGGAGTTTAAAATAGAGAATGACTCTTTGGAGAGCTGTGCTTAAATAGAAGATGCATCATTCAGAGTAATTCATGCACTTACAAAGCAGAAAAGCACAACCGACAGATTGACTTCACGAAGTGCTATTCAATCACTGAAGAAACACATTGAAGAACCAGGTCCTAAGTATAGAATCCAGCTAAGAGTTTTAGCTTTGATTTTTAGAGTTGTTCATTGTGTTTGAGCTATTGATGTAATATTAGTTTCAATGTGTTATAAACTGAATTAGGAGATAGTCTTAGAGTTGGGGAAAACTCAGACACTTTGGGAACGCATACCTTGGGAGGTGTGTGTGTAGTTAGGAATTAAAGTTTATGATTCCTAGTTGTTGAGTTAAAGGAATTAGAGTTTATAATTCCTAGTTGTTGATATATATGGATCACAGTTTATGATTCTTATTTGTTTGTTACAAGAGTTTTGTAATCAGTCGTTGTTGAGGCTCAGAGTTATTTAGTGCAGTTGGGGTTAAATCCTGTAGAAGTGCAGGTCGTGGTTTTGTACACCTTTTGAGTTGGGTGTTTTCCACGTAAAAATCATTGTGTTCTTTACTTTCTGTATTACTGCTTCCTTGAAACACGTCAGTGGAATACATCAAGCAACCCGTTCCATCGATAAGCAACAGTTAGGTGAAAATAAGATAATCAGTAGGGCACGAACTCTAACAAGTTGCAATAGCAAGATTTATCTGTTGGGTTTGTGGCAGAGGCTGATTCGTGTTGTTCAAAAAAGATTACTCATATGTTGCAACAAATAAGCAGTTTAATGCAACAGATAATCAATCTGATGCAACAGATAACTAGTCTGTTGCACGGCTTTGACGTTTTAATTCATACTTCCTCCATCTCAAATTACCCATCCCAAATTGAGATGACACATTGATTAAGAAAAATAATTAATAACTTGCCTAGTTTACCATAATACCCTATTAAATGGTGTTTATATTTTAATTTGAAGAAAAAGTGATTAATGCAAAGGGTAAAACATGGAATTCTTTTATCTCTTCTTGATTAATGAAAAAAGATAAGTAAAATGAGAAATCAATTTAGAAAATTTGGGACGGGTAATTTGAGACGGATGGAGTATTTAATTTTTATTCTATCTATTATCTTCTCAACAAACATGTCGACGATTGGACGTAAGAAATTTTTTTGAATCCAGTAGCAAAAGCAAGAGTTGAAACATATTGGTTATCTGTTGGGTTTGTGGCAGGGGCTGATTTGTGTTGTTCCAAATAGATTAATCATCTGTTGCAACAGATAATTAGTCTGATGCAACAGATAACTAGTCTGTTGCAACAAATTACTTATCTGATGCACTAGATAAGTGATCTGTTTAAATTGTGTGCACTTATGTTGGATTCATAATCGGGTTCTATCCATTGTTGAAAAAACAGTAGTAACTGTGTACCCAGATGACAAATTCGAATAAAAATTATAATTTTGCTTACCAAAGTCACCTATGAAGCAATGCCAAAGTGGAACTGATGTAGGAAACAAAATTTGACCTAAGAAATTGGTCAGATAGCAGCAGTAGCGGTAACAACAACAACAACAATGGTCGACAAGAAGAAGATGAAGATGATGATGATGATAATGAAGCAGAAGATGATGAATAAATCAGCAACAACAATGAACAACAATAATAGTGAAGAGAGAAAAAACAACAACGGATGAGTAGAGATAAAAACGTGCCTTTTTTTCCTCTGTTTTCTGTTATATGAACTAACATTTGAATAAAAGTGTAAATTAAAAAACTTGTGGGTTATTTTCAAAATTCCCCAACTTTCTTAATCCATAATAAAGTAATTGTCTCCTCCACTTAATAAGTAAGACTTGTGTCACCTACACTTCATTTTAAAACTCTTTTGTTACCTACAACTCAAAGCCCGAGATTAATATTGGAGATTTTCTTTTTAAATTTAAAAAAATAATTCATACGCTAACCTCATAGGTTTCACTGGTTGCTTGTCTACTTCTCTTGGTATACATATTTGTATTTGTATGGAAATCAAAGTAAATAGAAAAGCACACAAATTAGGTCACCCATCCCTTTTCCTTGGGAGAAAAATTTCACCCTAAGAAATTTATGCCCAAATATATATTTGACAAAATGACTCAGTGGCAGTGGCAGAGCCAGGATTTTGGTTAAGGGTGTTCATATTTTTAGAAAAAGAAACGGGTCATAAAAAAATATTGTAAATGTATATTGAAGAAGAAGAATCTTTGAACCAAACTAATCATAAAAAAACATAGAGAATAACAAGTTGAAACATATAATATAAATAAAGTCAACAAAGCAAATTTTATTAATAAAAGCTTGATTAAAAAATATAATTACAAGTGCATCCGGTGATGCTTCATCCCTTGAAATGTTTCTATAATACACTCAGAAATATTCTTAAATACTCTTTTTTTTACATAAGACACCATGCAACCATCTAAGAATTCATCATCCATTCGATTCCGCAAATCATTCTTGCTATACTTCATTGCCGAAAAAGCTCTTTCAACTGATGCAGTGGCAATGGGTAGAAGCAAAGCAAACTTCACTAAAAGAAATACAAGAGGATAATTTAAGTGCTTATTTATCTCAACCAAATTTCTTGAAAGTTCCCCAAGTCCACCTAAATTGGAGAATCTTTTATCAATATCACGAACATCAATAATATAATTAACAAGTTGATTCTCAAGAACCCTCATGTTGAACTCATCAAAGTCATCAGGGTATAATTTAGCCATCACCAATATCTTTTGGATGTCAAAACTAGAAAATGTATCAATTGGATTCAAGCAAGCTACACCATTAAGTAAATCACTTGTCACCTCATTAAAATGGTCATTAAGTTCTTGTAGTTGCCAATCAACAATTTTATAAAACACATTCACACGATAATGGTGTAAAGTAGTATAATCAACTACTTTACGTCGTGATCTCCCTAAGTTAGCATATGGCTCATCATAATTGGGTAATTGAATACTATGCTTAATACAAAATGCCTCGACCTTTTCTTTGACAGAATCCCAACCAACATTTTTTTTTAAATAGGATCCCATTCATTATCGCGTAATGCTTACAATCTTGTCTTTGCTATTTTTACAAGAATCATGGCATTAGCAATATCCTGTTTCTTTTTCTGTAATGACACATTAAGATAATTTGTGATTCCTAAAACATCAGTCATCAAATACAACAAGAAAACAGCCTCAAAAATTTGACAACTTCTGAGAAATCCCGATGCGCTAGCTTTTTCTTCTGAAGTACTTGCATTTTCAACAAGAGAATCAAGTACATCAACAATGGAGACAAAGTTACGAATAAAGTTTCCAAACGACTTGTAGTGAGATCCCCAACGAGTGTCACCGACTTTAATAAGACCAAGATCTTGATTCAAACCTCTACCCATTTCTAGCTCACCCATATCTAATGCCTCTTGGAGTTTTTCTTTTTGAGATTCTCGAAATTCATCTGCACGTTTAAAGGAAGCCGCCAACACATTCAAAATATTTGAAGTCAATAGTACAAGTTCTCCTACTTGAACACACCTTTCAGAAACCGCAACAAGAGTCAATTGAAGTTGATGAGCAAAATATTGAACCGAGTGAGCCGATCTACTTTCTTGTCCAATTAATGTTTTAAGACCACCTAACTCACATTGCATATTGCTTGCCCCATCATAACATTGCCCTCGTACATAAGCTAAAGTTATAGAATGGTGAGCAAGTACATCCACAATTACTTTCTTTAGAGATAAAGCACTAGTATCTTTAACATGAACAAGTCCAATAAATGCTTCTATCACAAATCCCCTTTTATGAACATATCATAAACAAATAGCCATTTGCTATTTGCGTGATACGTCTCTTGATTCATCATCCAACAAAGTAGAGAAGTTACCATCTAAATCCTTTATTATAGCTTTGATTGTTTCAAACTTACACGCAGTCACAATATCTTTTTGAATATCATGAGAAATCATTTCATTATTGTTTGGAGCTTTTTCTAACACATAAGGTTTAATTTTATCACATCTATCCGCAAGCCAAGAAAGTGCTTCAGGAAAATTACCTTCGTTAAAGGATGATTCACTTTCATCATGACCGTGAAGTGCTAAGCCTTGATTTAGAAGAAATCGGACTACGTCGATTGAAGCATTTAACCGAACTCGATATTCATTCTTACTTTTCTCGTCCAACTTGTAAAATGCAGCCTCAATAGATTGTTCTTCCCTCATAAGATCTTCACACTTTCTTTTTGATTGATTATGAATGCAATTCGCAGGACCAATACGTGTTGCAAAGCTATCTTTTCTGTGCCAATTTCCAAATTCCTTCGTCGAAAATATATTACCACCACCTTGATGAATGCTTTCGCCTTGAAATAAATAACAAGGCAAACAATAAGCTGCATCTGCACTTATACTATATTCCAACCAGTCAGAATATTCATCAAATCATTTAGAAACAAAACGACGTGGAGTTCCAGAAAAGTCTGTTTGAGAAAACTCATGATCTCGAGGATGGCAAGGACGTTTTAGAATGTATGCCCTTCTTATCTCATCATGAATGTTCGGAGGATAATTCAAAATCGGAGGTCTTTCAGCGGGGTCAACCTTTAGATCATTTACATCAAATTTTTGTCTCTGAGAAGACTGAGATGGTATTTCTATTTGATCAACATCTTCATCTCATCGGGATTGATTTTGAGACGTTGAACTTATTTTTGAAACTTTACGAAAACATTTTTCCAAGCTCATTGAAACCTCAAACTAAAATAAAAATCAAGCGCATCACACTTATTATTCAATTTCAACAAATAAAAAAATTATGAATACTTGAAACATTGTCCCATCCTCCTAAATAATATTAACTAGCGAGTTATCTACTAGATAAAACTAGAATATTAAATTACTTAGTTCAAAATCAAAAAAATACACAAAAGCAAGTTTAAGGAAAAAAAATTACACTAAAAGATAAGAAGAATTGAAGAATACCTTTTTACAATTCACACTCCAGTAATAATGATAACCCGTTGAAGCTTGAAGACTTTAACACTAAATTTTAATTTTTTTTTAACAATAAGTTGGAG
This sequence comes from Capsicum baccatum var. pendulum, assembly GCA_030864225.1. Taxonomy (NCBI): domain Eukaryota; kingdom Viridiplantae; phylum Streptophyta; class Magnoliopsida; order Solanales; family Solanaceae; genus Capsicum; species Capsicum baccatum. Next base: position 256,418,364 of record CM061559.1, on the reverse strand, counting down.
AAGATTGTGAATTTGTGTTGAAGGAATAGAAAAGTTACACTGTGCAAGGGTTAGTGATAGTGAATTGAAGGGAAAGGGGTGGGTTTAACACTTTTAACTTCAGAATTTAGTTTGCCTATTTTTTTTAAAAATTAACAAAAGAAGTTTGTTTAATTATTTTTTTAAAAAAATTAGCCTTTACTTTATTGCTTAGTGGCAAAACAATAGCCCCAAACTCTCCTGGGCTTTTTAGTTGGGCAATTAGGCTTCAGCCTTCATGCCCAGAATTACACTCCGGTCCAATCCAATTATCCAAATACTTTATACAAGGATCTGTTCCTTCTTTAAAAGAGAGAATAAAAAGCAAATGCATCTAGTGGGATCGAACCAACGTCGCCAGCGCGAATTTACACACCCTTGACCATTAAGCAGTGCACCTTTAGCTTGGTAAGGATGTTCAACAGTATGTATATAACCATATATATCTATATTTAACCTATATACCCGAAAATTTTTTTCCGACGAAGGGTGTTCATCTGGCCATCCTTCGCAAGCCGTAGCTCCGCCCCTGCTCGGTAGACCCCTGTACTAGGTTGGTTTTGTAAGTTGGATACTTCTACTTACATGTTTGTCATCTCGATCCCTGAACCCACTAAAAAACTATATTTTAAACTCTTTGACCGTTGACTTTGCCTAAGTGGCATTAAAATGCTAACTAGGACTAGGAGAGTGATTACACTCATCTGGGGTGCGAGTGGGGGTCAATTTTTGGTCAATTTTATATTAAAATAATTAAAAAAAAAAAAAAGAATTATAACTTTTTTTTTAGTTTTTTAATTTAAAAATATTTTTAAAAACTAAAAAATAATAAATTTAAAAATAAAAAATAAAAAAGCCCCCCCAACCCCACGCCACCCCAACCCCCCACCCCACCCAGCCCTCATCCCAGCCACCCTCACCCCAACCTCGTCCAATCCCCCCAGCCCAGCCCCAACCTCTCTCCACCCACTTCATCCCAACCTCATTCAGCCCCCTCCCCACCCCACCCCAGCCCCATTCAGCCCCTTTCCCACCCCCTAGCCCGTCCAGCCCCTCTCCACCCCCCCATCCCCATGCAACCCCCCTCCCCAGCCCCTCACCCCCTTCCCCTCTCCAACACCACCTTCAATTTTTTTAAAAAAAAAAATTCTCTCAATTCATTATCTTTTCCTTTTTTAAAAATTTAAATTTAAATTTGAATCTTTTTATATTTTTAGGGATTAAGCTTGAAAAAATTTAAAGTTTTTGTCAATTTGTTATAGCTATTCAAATTTAAAATTTGAAAATTCATTATGTTTGTATATATGAATTTATATTTAAAATTTTAAATTAGTTGGAGAAGAATTTTAATTATTTGAAACGAATTTGATATTTAATTTGTGAGAAAAAATAAATTAAATGACATTTTATAATTTAATTATTTGGATATTTAATTTAAAACATGATTATTTAAATTTTTCTACAATTTATAATTTTTTATTTAAATTTTTCTACAATTTATAATTTTTTATTTAATTAAATTAATTTTAATATTTAATTTGTCATGTAGCATTTTAAAAATGACTTGAAATTTCATGAAATACTTGAAAATGACGTGGCACACGTGGCAGCTTATGTGGCAGTTGACGTGGAGTAGTGTGTTACACTCTCCAAAAATGTGTTTAAAATATTGCTTTTTAGTGGGTTCAGGGGGTCCAGATGACAAATATGTAAGTAGAAGTATTCAATTTACAAAATCGACCTAGTATAGAGGTCCACTGAGTCATTTTGCCTATATATTTTAACGAAAATTCTTAGAAAAATTCATATAATCATAAATATTAGAAAAAAATAGTGAAAAGACGATTTTGTCTTGAACAGGATTAGAATTGGGATGCGTCTGTGCATAAGCAGTGTCGTTCTAAATTTGTATTGTTTTATTGGATTTGTAGATAAAATTTATGGGTTTTTTTGTTAGAATAGGATTAGAATAGGGTTGTGGTTGCACATTAGCAGTATCGGTCCAAATTTATATTGTTTTATTGGATTTGTAGTCAAGTTTATATTGCTTTATTGGATTTATAATTTAAATAGAATACGCGAAAAGACGATTTTGTCTAAAAAGAAGATTTTTAATGAAGGGCAAAAAGTTCAAACGTGATTTATAAGGCCCTTCACACTTTTAAGATAATAGAGATAGAGATAAACAGAATATGCGAAAAGACGATTTTGTCTAAAGAAAAGACTTTTAATGAAGGACAAAAAGTTTAAACGTGATTTATAAGGCCTTCACACTTTTAAGATAATAGAGATAGAGATAGAGATAATACGATATGTTAAACCAATTTAATAGACAATAGTATTAGTCTTCTCAAAGAATCTTTTGGACCTTGGTAATATATTCATAAAAAGCAATAAAAGGAATATTAAATAGGGTTTCTATTAAATATACTTTTTGAAGTTTAAACGTATATTTACACGTCTCCAACTTTAATAAAGTATTACCAAAAATCATACCGAACCGAAGTTTAATTTATCAAACTACCAAACTGATGTATATAAATATGATATGTGTTATCTACTTTCAAATACCGATTATCGAATCACTGAATTCAAACTTTGAAATACTGAATGCCCACCCCTAATTGAAGTATCATAGTTTGGACATAGTAATTAATTTTAAGATTATTTATCTAATTTTAAGATAGTTAATCTCAAAATTAATTATCCCATAACTTATTCCAAATTCTGACCAAACGACCTCTTACAATATACTGTTATGTCTTCTTCCTCCCAGTCCAAATAACTAAACCCTCCCTCCATTGCCACCACCACCACTCCGCCGTATCTTCCTCCATCAATTTCAGTAAGTTTCTCTTGTTCCCTCGATAATTTATGTTTGCATTTTTCTGATAATTTATGTTTACATTTTTCCTTTGTTTTATGGAAGAAGTAGAAGTACTAGTTAATATATTATTTTTTTATAACTGCGTTGTTCGGGCCAGCTTTCCAGCTTGTTTAACTAATTTCACGAAATAACTGTCACTCTGGTCACTGAGGCTAGTAAAAAATACTTTTTTGAATAATCGTGTAATTCAAGCTAGCTTACCTGCCTGTCCAACTAATTTTGCGGAATACCTGCCACCTAATAACAACAACACAATAAGTACTCGGTAACGTTGTTCATCGAGACTACAACAGATGAAAAAAAATCATCCATTGATAGAAGTGCTAGTAAAAAATATAGAACATTTTGTTATAACCGCGGTATCTGGGGAAGCTTGCCGGCTTGCAGGCCTCGACTTATTCCACGGACTAACTTCTACCTAATACCAGCAGCATAATACATACTAAGTAACTCTGTCCACTAAGGCTACGAGCCTAAGACAGATGAAAAGAGATCACCTAGTGATTTTTTCTTGAACCTGACACAAAATCTACCTTTGTCCCAGAACTCCCAGTCAAGATTTTGTAAAAACTTGTGGGACTCTACAGCAGAGATGATGACATTGACATGTAAATTTAAGCAATGTACTGAGTAAAGATAGAAAAAAACAAACAAAAAATGAAGACTTTTACCTTTGAAATTTCAGTAATTCACTTCAATGAGCTGAAGATACAGTTTTGTATTTTTAAATATTTATTTTTGTGCATTTTGATTAATGGGGTGCTAAAAGGTTCTCTTCACGGTGCTAAATGTTTTTTATGAGTCAACAGCAAGAACAACATAGCCGGTGTAACCCCACAACGTGGGGTTTGGGGAGGGTAAAGTGTACGCGGACCATACCCCTACCGTAGAGGTAGAGAGGTTGCTTCAGATAAACCATCAACTCAATAAAAAACATCTGAATTTAAGATTTTCTTGCATTCCTATGGTTGGATAATCACTAGTTGGTAAGACTAATTGCTAAGACATCTGAGTTCTATAGAATGGCTGCTGCCAATGACTCAAGTGACTTGTCTTCAGAGATGGAGGTGGATGCATTTAGACGTCTTTTCCCTTTGCGCTATCATGAGCATCATCTTCTTAAATCCGTTTGACCTGATGCCCGAAAGCTTGGAAGTGCTAGAGATACAACAATAGCACTTGGTTTGGCTAACTCAACTGATCAGTTGTTATTATATTATCTTTTCTCAGGAGTTGTCCAAACTTACATTTGTATTTTAGCTGCAGGTGCCGTTGCCTCTGCTGATGGATCAGCACTGGCAAAGATTGGCTCCACTGTAAGTGTATCCTTTGTGCGAATCACTTCTTAATCGTTGTATAGAAGCTTCCATTCTTCACTCGAATTGCTTCTAAGTTGATTGGTTATCTTGCATCAATCACAGACAATGCTGGCTGCCATCAAAATGGAAGTCATGACACCAACGGTGGAATGTCCAGATGAGGGATCCATAGGTAAAAAACCTCTCACGTCTCAACTCTTATTATTTCATTACCCATATAGTTTCTGGTTATATATATGATTCTATTTTGGTTGCAGCTATCGAATTCCACATGCCTCCCATTTGTTCTCCCTTGGTTCGGCCCAGGCCTGCGGATGTAGCATCAGTAATTTCAAAGCAGCTGTCAGACACTATCTTGAGGTATGTAATAATAGCTTGCAGATGCCTCAAACTTGGAGTCCTAAGTATTTGTCATCATCTAATTCATTATGCGGACTTTTTTTTTTTTTAACTGAACATGTTATATGGTAGTTCTTGTTTTGTTTTTATAATTTTCCGTACGTCTGATAATCTAATACAACACAACAAGTTATATTTAAGGTCCAACTAGGCCACTTATAGCCCTACAGCAAACATCACACTCTAATCAGGAAAATACTCTTGCTTCAGGAATCTTGTCTGTGTTTCCAGACTTCGTAGGGGTTACAATTTATTGATAAATGAATAGTAGCAGCTATCATTACCTGAAAAAGGTTCCGAAAGAACTTTACATCGCAAGAGTTGATGTATCATCGAAAAAACTATCATTGAATCAACCATACCTCAATCCCTCTAGTTGGTGGTCGGCCATATGAAAAATCTGAATCCATTCTCGCTGTTTGGGACATAATCACATCTGTTAATGCCCCTCCTACGAAAATATTTCTACCAAGAAGCATCTCCAGTTGTTGAGAAAGTTTTAACTTTTCTATTATTTTCGTAAGGGTTGAAGTAAAAGAGAGATACATTATTGTTAGTTTTGTTTTCCCTTCCCTTTGTAGCCATGTCCTTCCTCTTGAAGACATTAATGAAGTAAACAAAATTGTGCTCTTTCTAATAGCTAAGTTTTAGATGAGATGATCACACATTTCAACCACATCTTCTTCATATTTTTTTTAAACTTTCTGAGAAGGATGCCTCTACTATCTCCTTAATGAGCTATGGAAATGTTTGCAGTTCTGGCATGATTGACATAAAAGAGTTGTGCTTGGTTGGAGGAAAAGCTGCATGGATGGCCTATCTGGTAAGTGCTAACGAATATGAAGATCTTGTCTTCTTGCATTTTTTCCATGGTAGGAAAAAGAAAAGTTTGTTCCTTAATGGCAGAGGTGGGTGCAAATTGAAAAAAAAAAAAATTTGTTCCTTAATTGTATGTTAATTGAAGAGTCGAATCGCCAGAATATGAAACTATGGAATCCTTGGCAATTTCTAGGTTACCATTTATGTTGATCTGGACAAATACATTTTTCCCTTATTCACATGTTGTTGGTATTTATTCCTATTGTCATATAATATTTACAGGACATATACTGTTTGGATGCTGATGGTGCCCTGTTTGACGCTGCATTACTATCTGCAGTTGCTGCCTTTTCGCATTGTAAGTTTGCTATCGCTTGATTGTGACATTGGAAATGGACCGCATGTTAAGATAAAGTTTCGCAAATAAGGTTTTCGATACAATGGTGAACAAGGGTATGAGTTCTCTTTATGATGGTAGAAAGTATCTTATATTATCAACAGATAACGGAAAATACAAGCTTCGCCAACAAGTAATAAGATGAAATGTAAGAGGGCCAGCTGTCCCTGCAAGTTCCTAGGGCTATTAGCTACCATGTTAAAGGAGCAATGATGTCCAATCTCTGCAACAATCTGGCCGGTATATGTCATGTAATAAACCTTAAATGAAGGCCAGTCATGAAGAGAATAGAAAGAAAGAGAGGAAGAGTGCACATGTTAGGTGCAGTCATGTGATTTTATTTTAATATTATTGAGGTCGCAACCTTCCCAGGAGGTCAATTGCTCCTTTTTTGGGATGAGGGGACGGTGCTTTTCCTCTTAAATGTTCAATATTGTCTGCACTGAGTTATGTATAGCTATACATGATTAATTTGGAAAACTTGATTCTAAGTGTTCATGTAATTTTACAAATAAACTGGATTTCTTGCAGTGAACATTCCAGTAGTGTCTTTGAATGATGATGGGCAAATAGTTCTCGTTTCTGAGGACACTGTCCAATTGAAATTGGAGAAGGAGCCTGTGAATAAAGAGAAAAGAAAACTCAAATTGAACTCTCTACCATTCTCCTTAACATGCATACTTAACAAGAACTACATCCTCGCAGATCCTACAGCGGAGGAAGAATCTATAATGGAAACAGTTGTAACTGTGGTATTGGATTCGTCTTACCAGCTTGTTTCACTTTATAAACCAGGTGGACCAGTTCTTGGCCATACATCTGGTATCCAGGTTAGTTTGCATCATAATCTTAATGCTTACCTAAATGAGCAGCAAGGTTTCTTCTTCTTTTCTTTTCTTTATAAGGCACATTTGAGACAAACATTGAAATAATTTTTTGTTCAGCTTTGTATTAAAATTGCAGAAATAATGCTATTTTCCTATGTTGTGTGATAGTTTCAAGAAAACGCTATGGATTGTTACTTTGATATGTCACTCATTATGAATACAGTAGGACAGATCTATGTTGTCACTCGTTAAGATTGCAAAAATGGCATAGGGTGCGTGACGGATCCTTCAAAAGTATTGCAATTTAGGAGGATCCAACAGGGGTGCGGCAACATTTTTGGAGAGTCCGAGAAACTTAGGGATAGATAAGGGAGGATTTATTCCTTTTTCTTTGTCTCCCAACACCCCTCCTCCATAGTTTTATTTCGGAAACTTTTGGAGTTGTGGTTTCAGATGGGGGAATCACGGAGTGGATGGGTAAAGTATCCAAATTCATGTCCTTTGCCCTCTATCTCCTAGCTTCTCTCTGTATACTGGACGAATAGTAAGTTTGTCCGCTTTGACTGATAGTTGATAGATAAAAAGGGATTTTGCCCATTTTAGGCGCTTTTGTCATGAGTAATCAGTCACCAATAATAGATTGTAATGGAATGGGAGTTTGGTTTCACATATTGTTTTGCATCTGAATTACACCGTATAAGTTAACTGAATAATGGATTTGGAAGTTCTTCGATAAAATAATTTTCTCCATAACCATGGGCCTGAAATGGTTTTCTGGCGACGTGCTTCAAAAGGTGATCAAACCCACTAACGCGACATCATTAGGAGGTAGAGTTTCAGTTTGTTTCTCAAGTGAAAGTATAAACAAAAGAAACATAGTAAACATTACCATAGGAGGTAGGACTTGAGGCAAAGAAAAGATACTCAAAACACGGTGAACACCTCCACCTCCAGTTGCGTGGTTGGTAATACAAGTTACCAAGAGCGCAAAGTGGGGAGGTTGCATGTTAACAAACTTGCATAGTGTTACATATGTAACTGATCTGCATGAAGTTAGCAATTGATCTGAGAGACGCTTTAACTAGGCCTTTTGCTCTTCTAATGTAAAAGGTAGCCGGCCATTCGTCAAGGCCCAGGAATCCGCTGGACATCTCATTGGCAGGATTTGATACCCCCATCCGATAGTTATACATCTTGAAAGATTACATACGTAACTGATCTGCATGAAGTTAGCAAATGATATTGGAGACACATTTTAACTTGCATTCCATAGTTCCTTATTGATCGTGCACTATCTACAGCGCTTCCCCAAAATATTCCAGTAACTATTAGTTCAAAAGATCATATCTTGACCGCTTTTTTACAAGAAATGTTTGTTATATTTTCAGGATTGCGTCGCGCTAGCAAGGCACAGAGTGAAAGAGCTTCAGAATGTCTTGAATGAAGCAATTTCTGATATGGAGATAGACTAAAGGAGATTTTCCTTCCACCATAGCATTCAACAGACAGCTGGTTTTGTTTAAGCCATGGCTGCAAGTTCAATTTTGGTTAGCCATTTCTCAAGTGGGAAATGCATATTGTTTCTTTAACATATTAGTAACATTTTTTCTATCAGTTAATATAACATATTGTTTGTTATTTTTTAGTTTTCTTAGTTGTTTCATTTCTATCATTGGCCTCAAGAGTCAAAGTTATATTGGACATTTTATTTCATAATAGACAAAATGACTAAGAGAACATTACTATTTCGAACCCATACATTCAAAAATCCAATCGGTTCAATGCTAAGAATCTTACAAATTGAAATACGTAAAGTTTAAATTATGAATTCGTCTGTGTCTCACATAATAAACATGTAGCAACAAGCAGGACCAACAAGACAATAGAATAATCAAGGGTAGAGAATTAACTGATTGAAATAGAGATCTTGGAATGCGAAAATACGAGACTAAAATAAACCAGTTCAATGGCTCTTAATCATTAAGGAAGTTAGTACATCCGGAATTGTATGTAAATTGCCATTCAGCCTTTTACCACAAACAAGTAAGGGCCGAAGAACTGTGTGTTAAAAGTAAAGAGGAGAAAGTCCTTTACCAAATCACAGATTTCATGTTGCCATACATTGGAAAATAACAGAAAAGTGAAAGGAAAAAATAAAGCACGACTTTGAACAAAAACATTTGTGGGTCATGATGCCAACGTACAGTATCCAAACTAACTAAGCATCATGGTAATGATGCAACAACTTGTACCGCGAGGAGTAAAATCCATCAGTGCGGTGGATGTCTACCATAATTGCATAAAACAGAAGATAAACAAATAAAGGGCTGCAGAAAGTAGTCGTACGAAACAGCGCTTGGAAAATGACCATGTGTGTTTATGTCATTGAACACAGATGCACAGATGTACATTTCCGGCTCTCCTTGGTGCCTTTGCAAGGGATTACGTTTTTTTGTTCTTCTCCATCCCTTATTAACTGGAGTATGAAGTAGGGGATTTGATTTTCCATCAAAACCAAATCCGGACTCCTAAATTTCCATATGGTTCAGAATAAAGCATCATTCGAGCAAACTCATCATCACCATATCATGGTGTAGTATTCATTAACTACTGCTACAATGTTGTCGAACAAAATAATAAGACTACATAAAACTCAATTTAACGTTTGACACAACAAAAAAATCGGTAATGTGGCTTTTAATTGGATGCTAAATGCTACAGTTTCTGTAGTATTTTTATGCTTCCTCTTCTCATTCATTCTTCTATTTAATCTTCATTTCATGTGATGAATATTTAAGCATTCCTAATTGAAGATTGTTGTCACTTTTATGTGTGGTAATAAGTATTGCATTTTGCTATCAATAGTCTTAAAATTTATCCATTTTCTTGCTATTAGATGCGATTTATTTATATATTTTTACCTTTATCGTCTTGAAGTAACAGATTATCCATCGTCTTAAAATTTATCTATATATACGAAATATTTTTATCGTTAAAAAATAAAATCATAATTTAAAATTGTTGACAGTGGTTTGATGAATACCAAAAATTTGTAATTCCCTCGAAAAAAATTGCCCTAAGCATTGGTGGTTGAAATTCAGCAAATTTATCATAAGTTGAAACATGATGAGTGCTCGGACTGAATTTTGCTTAATCAAATATCAAAAGGCTCTTTCTTTCTTCTCTTATGCTATTTATTTATTTATTTATTTATTTATTTATTTATTTATTTATTTATTTATATATCCTTCCTTATCATCTTGATATAACATGTTATCCATCATTTCTAAATTTATTAATAAAATATATTTATATTATTGTTATTGTTAACAACAGTTTGATGAATACCAAGAGCATATCGTTCTCTTGGAGAAAGTTGTCCTAGCAATTGATGGTTGAAACTCATTCAAATTTATCATAACTTAAAATATAACGTGAACTTGAGAACTTGAATTGTATTTTGCTAGTAAAAAAATCGAAAGGTCACTTCTTTCTTTCATTATGCTATATATATCTATATATATATTTATAGATACTGCTTTGAGAACATGAATTCCAAAATTTTAAAGTAGAATTACTGAAATACCCTAAGCTTAAATAATACATTACTTTCAATTATATAAATAAATTTTTTAAAAAAAATATATACAACAAATATATAGCATGATTTAAACAGATTATTTATAGTTTCTTAATTATCTACAAGAAATATAGTTTCTTAATTATATACAAGAAATATTTATTGTTGAGAAAACAAAATCAGAATTTTATTTTGAAAAGATATTATTTGTTGTTTGCTTCCATAGAAGATGAGAAGAGTTATAGCCAAAGTTTCATTCGAAGTCAGAGAAGTTAGAACATGGTTTTTCTCCCTTTAGATTTCATCCAAACATTGCTTTCTTATTTCTTTAAAATAATTAAATTAAGTTTATCTAGATTTGTGCTATTCTTATAACTAGTTTAGGTGTACGCGTCTTGCGCGTATACCTCACTTTAATGAGTTCAAATATTATACTAAATAGGAAATTTTTTAAAATAATAAAAAAGAATATAATAATTAAATTTAATATCTTTAGGACAATTTATTTATTAAACCTAACATTTACCAAAAATACTTTTAAAAGTTGATCGACATTCATCTACCATCTGTAAATTGCAACAAAATAATACAATGATAGAAACATCAAAATAATACAATTAAATCTAATTTTTAAAAAAAAATTCTCAAAGTCGTCTCACACTCATCTACCACCTGTAAATAATAACAAAATAATACGATAATAGAGATATCAAAATAATACAACTAAACCTACCCTTTACTAAAGAAAATTTCTCAAAGTTGACCAACATTTATCTATCACCTGTAAACTGCAACAAAATAATACGATAAAAGTAATATCAAAATAATACAATTAAACTTAAATTTTACACACAAAAAATTCTCAAAGTCGATAAACTACCACAAAATAACTAATAGAGATATTACGATAATACAATTAAACATAACATTTACCTAAAAAAAAAATTAAAATCCGACTCGCATTCATCTAGCATCTATAAATTAAAATAAAACAATAAGATAATAAATATATCAAAACAATACAATTAAAGTTAACTTTTACACAAGAAATTCTTCAAAGCCAACCGACATTTATCTACGACCAGCAAACTATAAAAAAATATATAATAGTGATCACAAAGCTTCGATTTTGATCCAACTAACTCTTGTCTGAGCGAAAACTTTGATCCTAAAGAATAATTTTGGATGAAACAAAGAAAATATATATATATATATATATATATATATATATATATATATATATATATATATATATATATATACACACACATTGAGTTCAAACATAAATCAAGAAATTGGTTTCTTCAAAAACAAAAAAATAATAATCAAAATCATACTAATTCATAGGCAAAATTGATTCAAATACAATGTAAACCAAGAAAAAAAATAAGAAAAAGTTGCTACCTTTCTAATTGCCCAACAAGAGACGAAGGTCTCAAAGTTGCAAGACTACATATTCGTTATATAAATTTAGGGTATTAAAAAACCTAATAATTTAAAAATCTAAATCAAATTAAAGACACGTGTTAGGACATTATTATGGTATAAACGTTTTTTAGCCTTTTTCAGGAATTTTATGTAAGCACTAACAATGGGTTTTTTTCAAAAACCTTTTTACCAAAAACGGAAAACGAAGCAGCAAGAAAATATCAAAAACCCATTACTACTCCAATATTCAAAACCCCAGAATCCAGAATAATTAATATACACAGAATAAAATCTTTTCAAAACCCCATGTTGTGTACAAATGCAAGAAAATCTATATATCAAGAACAGTACAATATTGTATAGTATACACAACCAAGAAAATCTGTCAAAAACACAGCACCATATTGTAGTATACACAAGCAAGAAACTGTCAATAACAGCACCATATTTTGTAAACAAAAGCAAGAAAATCTGTCAACAAATTAAACAGCACAATATGGTAGGGCGTGGGGGTAGTAGGGGTAGTAACAGGTAATCTGCCACTGCCTCTGCCTCTGCCTCTGCCTGCTGCTGCTGGAGCTACTGGAAAAAAGACGTACGGATGATGGGCCCCACCTTCCCTGTTTCCCTTTTCATATATGCTTCTTTTCTTGCAAGTCTCCTATTTGCCCTCCTTTGTTATGTATGTAATGTACATTTGATTTTGTTATTCATATAAGTATTATATTGCCACTATATTTTTTTATTTTTTTTAATAATAGTGGTGTGCATCATGTGGGTGTCTATTCAAAATAATATTTTTATCTCACAGACAATAGATATGAGATGTATGTATATATGTATGTTTTTTTTCAAACTTCACTCGTAAAGTTATATCCCTTTATTTATCAAAACTTACGTTCAAAGATCAAGGCCCTTTCATCGATTATGGTTGTAGAAGGTCAATTGATTTTCCTTTTTGGTTTGATTTGTACTTAAAAGTTTGAAGTTTAGATAATGTAGCTTATCGTTATGCACTTAGATAATGTAGCTTTAAATAAAATTTAATGAATAGAAAGAAATAATTATGAAAAATCATCTCTTAAGAATATTATCAAAAGCTTATAAATTTAATAGATGAGAATAAATTTTTATTTAAAATTAAATTTCCATCAATAACCACCTTCCGTAGCGGGGAGTACATATTTATATGCACCAAATATTTACGCTAAATGAAGCAAGTTTAAACAAAGGTTAAGGATAAATATATGTATTACTATTTACTAATTTGGTGTAAACACCAAATGTGAAGATTTGTATTAAAAAGAAGTTCCGAACCTTAGATTGATAAAGAACCATCTTAATCACATAAGTAATAAATTAAATATGATGCTACTATTTAAAATCAATTATTTCTTTACCAAAAAACTTGGCCAAAATACGTTTATTCTCTAAAATATATATTTTTTTTCCAAAAATATTTTTGACCCCATAAAAATTTGGTCAAAAGGGATATATAATTTCTATGGGGTTTCCTGTTGACATAAAATAATATTAGAAAGGACATCTAAGTTTTAAGCAAATAGGGAGACAAAAAATATCACATTATGAGTAAACAATTCAAAATAAGATTAGTTCAAGAGTTGGAAGAAGTTGCTTATTATGGAAACGATAAGTTGGTGAGAAAGTATGGCCCTTAATAGAATGTGACATTAATTAATAGTTCAAAATCACATGAAATATTAAGAGAAGTGCATCTAAAATAATTAAGGGGAAACGACACAAATATCATCTTGCCCAAAATTATTTCTACTAATATAATCATTGATTTAGCAATTTCATCAGATAGCCATTTAGGTTTTTCTGTCGCTGCTACTACCCCTTTTTTTTTGTCTTTTCCTTATTTATTATTTAATTTTTTAATGTCAATTATTTTACATGTAACATTATTTTATTTATTTATTTTTTACATGATACATTATAATTATGACATGAAATGCAAGTCCATCCCATAACTGTTCTATCTCTTTTTCATATGAGTTAACACTATAGCGGCACTTTAACTTTTTTTTATTTTGCTATCCCTCTCTTTTTAATCAAAAAAATTAAGGAATATTTGGACAGTAAGGGTACAAGGTTTAATAAATTTTGTATATACTTACACAAATTCTTAGGTGAAGTTAACGAATTCACGAATAGCGAATTACTATCTATGCTTGCACAAATTTTCTCTGTAAAAAAGGTTTATTTATGTGGTATACATACGGTATCAACGTGGTACAAAAGTGCATCAATCTAGTATAAAAGTGTATCAATGCGGTATCAAAGTGTATTAATATGGTATAAAAAAGTATCAATTAGGTATAGGGACTGCATGTACTTGCATAGAATTTTCTTTCTTTTTTTTAAAAAGTGTATCAATATAATATAAAAGTGTATCAATTGAGTATAAAGATTCCATGTGCTCGATTGAACCAAATGGCTAAAAAAGGAAATTAATTTAACCGATTGGCTATAACATGTCCATCTTTTCAAATGTGAACCATTTTTTAAAAAAATATGATCAGCCTATGTCCTTTTCCCAATAATTAATGAACACTTGGAATCTATTAAGCACACCCAATATCTCAATAGGTCATACAACTGATCCTTGAGAATGTTTTTAATCTTACTTCCAATATTGGGAACTTAATGGAATTTTTTGTTTTTGTGAAAATAATATTTTAATCCCTTAATTTTATGTCAATTATGAAAGCATATTGAATTTTTAATTGATTGAAATATATTTTTGGTCCCTTATGTATGAAGTATGCAATATTTGAAATACACTTAAAGTTATATTATCGCTAAATATGTAGTAACAGTACAAACTAAATATGACATATAGGTAATTAAGTAGTGAAGGCAAAAGAATAAAAAACACATACTTTAAGTAATTAAATGTTAGATGTACTTAGTTACATATTACAAGAACTAAAAGGAAAAAGAATTTACTAATAGTTAGATGTGATATTCTATTGAATATTGATAATATTTAACGAGTTTAAGGTAGGGGTGGGCATGATATGATATGATATGGTATGGTAATTTTGGTATTTGATATTTAAAAACACTATATTATTATCATACTATATTAATTCGGTATGGTTCGGTATTTTAATGTTCGATTTCGATATTTTGCGGTATGGTAATCGGTAACTGTAGTTTGTTTAATTTTGACAATATATACTCATATAATAGAGTATTATTACTTCGACTTATCAAAAGCACGTATCAATGTATCGTAATTACACATTACAGATGTAAAAATATGTTTTAAAAAAAAGTACAAATAACTCTTTTGTTAGTCAATTACCAAAAAAAAAAAAGACATTACAATTAAGATAGAGTAGCCAAAGTTTCAATGTCTTAACATTTTTATACTAATACTAATAAGTTATATATTTGTTAATATTATATATATATATATATATATGTGTGTGTGTGTGTAACTATATGTAACTATATACTTTGGTACGATATTCGGTATTTTGGTATGTCATTTATAAATATTGAACACTGTATCATATACCAAAAAAAATTAAAATATATACCATATACCATATCAAATACCATAATACAAAAACCACGCTATCAAAAATTTCGATTCGATATGGTTATTCGATATATACCATACGATGCCCACCCTGATTTAAGGTGTATATGTTGTATGATTGTTAGTATTAGATGAGTTGATAAAATTATTAAATTTCATATTGTTACTCTACAAATGTTTCAGGGACTTTGTAAAGATGAATGAGTAAATCAAATACAAGGGGAATTTAAGGAAGGTTTAGATTTGCTAAAACAATAACTAAAGTCACTGAAAGCAAAAACAATACTATTTGTTTTATTTTGACCCAAAAAATGTTCTATTTATATTTTAAATTCTATTTTTCAAAGAAAAACTGCTTTTTAAAGTCTAAAATTACTTCTTTATTGATTGGGTAACAGACTAACAGTGGTACTAAAATTGACTCGTATTTTATCTTTTTATCTAATTTGACACACTTTATATATATGACTTGAATATTCTTTTCACATATTAAAGACCTATTTTGTATATAGTTGTTTGGTAAGCAGGATATGATGAGATATTTAATGATTAAGTTTTAAATTAATTAGATTTATATTGTGTTCGATTGGCGGTATAAATTTTATTCGAGATAAATTGATACCGTTAATTAAATAGTTAATTTTTAAACACTTTTATACACATATATACCCTATCTTGTATGTACTCGTTTGGTATACAATATAAGGTGAGATATCTCGCAGTCAAGTTTCAAATTAGATTAGATTGATACTATGTTTGGTTGACGGTATGAATTTATACCAAGATAAATCGATACCGTCAATCAAATAGTTACCTTTTAAACATTTTTATACATCTATCCACATAATGTACCTACCTATCTTGAATGTAATCGTTTAATATGGAGGATAAGGTGAGATATCTCATAATTAAGCTTCATATTAGATTTGATTTCTATTGTTTTTGGGTGATTATATAAATTTGTCCCAGGATAAATCGCTACCATCAATCAAATAGTTACCTTTTAAACACTTTTATACACCTATCTACATAATGTACCTACCTATACTATACGTAATTGTTTAGCACGCAAGATAGAATGGAATATCTCATAATTTTCAGATTAGATTTGTATTATGTTTGTTTGACATTTTAAATTTCTCTCGAATTTTTGTTTTACCGCCAATCAAATTATCCTAGATATCCCGTCTTATTCCGTCGAACTTGAAATTATTTTACCTCACCTCTCAGGTGGGATAAATTAGCCAAGACTATAATCCTCGAATTATTTAATCCGCGTACCAATGTATAAAAATCTGTAGATTAATTTCTTCTATAATTTTCAGTTGCAATTTTTATTAAAAGTCAGTCCAAATCTCCATTAAACAACATCCACTTCAAATTTCTTACAGAATCATATTTGAAATTCAAATCTATCTATTTAATCTTGTTCAACAATGGTAGATCATCTTTAAAATCTAATTTTCACAATCCACATGAATTTTATTTGTTGAATTAATGTTTGAGTCACAATTACTGGTATAGAAATTGAATTGGATACTTTGAGATTTGGAGTTAGATGTTAATTTTTTGGCTACAACTTTGCAAAATTATATATGGACCATCTGGTTGACATATGTATATATGTGGACTATACATATATGTAATTCTTAAAAAAAACACGTATATGATATACAAAAAAAAAAAAAAAAAAAAGATCGAAGAAATTGATTATACCGTCATGTATGAGTCCGCCCAATCGAAGAAGAGAAGTTGGCGGCCAAATAAAATCAATTGATTTTTACATTGTCCAGATAAAATTTGGTAAGAAAAAAATTCTTTTCCTTCAAACTATGGTTGATAGTTCTAGATGGTTAAACGAATAGCTCAAACGTATCTTGCCCTTACCTTGGTTCGTAGCTGAGTACAGTATTACTCTAAATTAAACATTTAGACCAAGATAGTAAAAGAATATTTTTACGTGAGACCTTTAGCTATTTCCTTTAATTTAGGAAGTTGAAGTTGAGTTCGCAAGCAACATGAGGAAGGATGGTATAAGCACAAATCAATGACATCTTGAGAAAACGACTAATGAATGGTGCAACCAAACATTGAACCGAGGGTCTATCGGAAACAACTTCTCTACCATTGAGGTAGAGGTAAGGTATGCATACGCTCCCCCTACCAAACGTTGAACCGAGAGTCTATCGGAAACAACCTCTCTACTACTAAGGTATGGTATGTATACGCTCCCCCGCCGTAGGTACTTCTACATAGAAACTCTTTGTTAACTTTTCTTAATTTGTTAAATATTTTCGGATAGTTTTATCGTATTCCATAAACAAGGTAGGTTTGTATGATTAATTGTACCCAAGTTTGCATATAAGACACGTATCTGGTAGGACACGAAACTAGCAACATATTTTGGGTCTTATTTAAAGAGTAGAAATAGCTATAGTTACAAAAACTGTAGAACCAAGGATAAAAGAGTTTGCTAGACTTGGATCCTTTATGTATCATGTATGTCACTATATCCATGTCGGTGATCATATGAGAGTTGCACCACGAGCTTAAGTTTCAGATAAGTGAAGACATGAGTGACAATTGCTCTTTTTGCCTTGCAAAGACAAAAGCCTAACGGCTGAATGGTTGAGAGAATAATAGTAACTCTAATGGATTTTCTTGAATGGGGTCTAACAGATTTGTGCTTGAATCTATTAATCTTAGATCGTCTTTCGTTATATGAGGATAAATAGATAGGTCATTTGAGGTCAACAATATTGAGAAATTTGTTTTCAACCGTGGCAAGACAACTATCTTTGAAAAAGTATACAAGCTTAATTAAGTTGCAGTTGAATTTGGAGGTTTGTTGATTAGATGATGTTATGATGACTAAATTTTTTCTTAGTTCGAACTATCTTATATTTGTTAATAATTATAGGAGCTTGGGTTGGAGAAAAAAGGATTTATTTTTCTACTTTTATATATATATTTTTTCTTATTCTCTGAATGCACTTGTGTGTTGGGAGGTAGGGCAAACATTGTGAACTCTGTTTCATATTGATCTACATCCATCTCTTTTACAGTTGGTCATAAAACATTACAAAGTATTTCAATCATCAAAAAGAAACTTATCCTGTGTTTCCTTATTCTTTTGTAGGAAGACTTTTCTAAGTTCTCGCATTTCTATGATTTTATCTTCTTCGTTAGCAGTGAAAATAGACAAAAAAACATCAATAAGTTGATTGCTTGTAGATGATTTTGCAGCAGAGTACTCATGCTTCATAAAGCATTTCTTGTGCAGCTAGCTCTATTTTCGATTTATGTTGTTTTAAAATATTTTTAGGTATAAGCAACATTAAAACTGCTTGAAAAATAGTTTTAGATAAAAGGTTTCAGCTAAGGGTGTCGAGTGGGCTGGCCCAACCCGGCCCGACCCAACCCTTGTAACGAATCCGACCCAGTAAGCCCTAGGGCTTTAGGGTTCCGGGTTGGTTATTTTTTTTAAATGGATCCGGCGAACCCGGCCCGAACCAAGTCCGGTCCAGGCCCGCCGATTAATCGGCCTGGATACCTTTTTTTTAAAAAAAATAAAAATTTAAAAAAAATGGGATTTTGGGCCAAACTAGCCGTTGGCCCAACAACTATTTAGCCGTTTTTGGGTCCAAACGGCTAGTTTGGGCCCATTTATTAAAAAAAAAAAATTAACTTAAAAAAATATTTTTTAATCCCAAAAAAAATTCTATAAATACCCTACAACTTCAAATCATTTTTCACACAATTTTTCACTCTCTCAAATCTCAATTCTCAATTCTCAAATATTCAATATATTTAATTTCTTAAAGTGTTCACTTTAATTTTTTAATTTTTCGTTTACAAAGTACGAGCGGAAGTTTCTAAAGTCGCAACCTTCGGATACTTCCAAAATTTGGTATTGTCGTTCCATCTCTTACGTTTAATTTTTATTTATTGTATTAATTGTTTAATATTTAATTTTATTATATTTGTGTATTTTGAATAATTTTAATTTAATTTAATTTATATTATGGATAAATTAAGAAACCTCGCTACTAAAGGTGTTAAAATTTTTTATCTCGGAAGCGGTAGTGGTAGTAAAAAGCGAATTACTAGCGGTAGAGGTAGTTCAAGTAGTAGATATACTCGTGTGCCTTCGCCTCCGGTACCGTTTGGTAAACCTTTTGAGGAAAAAATAGATGTAGGTGCTCACGATATGGATTATGTAGAAGCTCAGGAAAATTACGGTATAGAAGAAGAAAATGAAGTAGATGCGGTTAATTTAGACGAAGATAATAAAACTATTGCTGAGACACTCGCAGTAGGAGATGCTAACGTTAGATCTGAATCGGTTAATCTCCCTCCCCGTCCTCCCAGTGCCCCAAGACCTCGTAAAAGAACTAGTGTTGCATGACAATTTTTTAAACATATATCAGATATTGAGGTGCAATGCAATATTTGTCAGCAAATATATAAGCATAGAAGTGGAGGCAAGTAAGGGGGTATGGGTACGTTAATGAGACATATAGTTGAAGATCACAAAAGAGAGTTAAATGTTGCACAAGGTGGTGGGGATGTTGGTGGGCCAACACAAACTAGAATGGACCCAGCAACCGGTCACGTAGCGAAGAAGTATAATAAATTGAGGGACCGGGAAGAAATAGCTAAAATGGTAGTTGTGGGTTGTTTGCCTTTTAGTTTTCCTTCTTCTGATGCCTTTATTCGTTATATACAAGCAATTTATAAACCTATGTTTAACGGTATTCCTAGAACTACTTGTCGGTCTGATATTTTTAGACTCCATTCACAATATTGTTTTTATTTATCAATATTGTTAAAAAATATTCAATGTAGATTGTCCCTAACTTCTGATCTTGATCGTGCTGTAAATAAAAATGATTATTTAACCCTTACTTGTCATTGGATGGATAGTAATTTCGTGATGCAAAAACGTATTCTTGCTTTTTTATATAATGACGATCGTAAACATACTGGACAATTTATTGTTGATTCTATTGTTAAAATTGCCAGATATTATGGTATCGAAAATAAAATTTTATGTATTGCTTTTGATAATGCTTCTAACAACAAGACTGCTATAACAAAAAAAAAATCTACGCTATCTCCACCCTTGCCTGAAATTTTTCATATTAAGTGTTCATGTCATATATATAATTTAATTGTAAAAGATGGTCTTGAGTTTTTTGAGCTTTATATTGAAAAAATTTGTATTACCGTTGGTTTTATTCAAGGAAATAATCGTAGATCGAGAATTAGAGAATTTAAAGTTAAATGTCAAGAAAATGGACTTACACCGATTTTGATGCTTGAGGAAATTGATACTAGATGGAATTCTACGTATGAATTTTTAAAAACTTGTTATAAATATAGAAATCTATTACACTAGCTTTTAACCAACATTGCGGTTCATTTGCTGATTCTGCTGATTGCATGTTACATAATTCTGATTGGGTTGTAATTAATGATCTTGTTAAGTTTTAAGAAAAAATTTATGTAGCTACGGTTGAATTTTTCGGTGCTTATTATCCTAATGTTTGTAATATTTTGGCATATATAGCCGATATTTCTGGTTTGCTCAAAGAATATAAAAATAAAGAAGGTTATAAAGGAGCTGTTGGCGCCATGTTTACGAAATTTAAAAAAAAAAATTCCCGATTCTCCCTATTTACTTGGTTGGTGCTATGCTAAATCCGTGCATGAAATATAATAATATGTGCCACTTTAGTACTTTTATTTATACTAACTTAGAAATAAATACTAACCATGATTCTGAACAAATACAACCTGATTTGTGGACGGCTACGGCTGATGCAAAGGATTACATAGAAAAATTATACAATCACTATGCTGATTTATTTGATTTAGCCGTACCTACAAATATCACTCCAATTGTCGCTCCTCATCCTCCCAAGGAGCCATCATCTTCTAAAAGGCCGGCACATAGTGGTTTTTCTGATTCGTTTTATGATTTAAATTGTTGGAACAGTGTTGATGAGAGAACTTACATATCAACTTATCGGGAAGAGTTGAAATATTATCTTCGAACGGCACCAGAGGATCGCAGACGACGGATCAACACGTTGGATTGGTGGAGGAGTAATGAAACACAATATCCTGTGCTTTCAAGATTAGCTAGAGATATCTTGAATGTTCCAATGTCAATCGTTGCATCAGAGAGCGCCTTTAGTCAGGGACGACAGAAGCTTGGAGACAACCGACACTCATTGGGAAGCAATGCAATGAATGTTCTAGTTTGACTCAGAGATTGGATTAGAGCAGAAAGAAGAAACCAAGGAATGGAACCGGACCCGAGCGACGAGCTGAAACTTGAAGAAATTATGACTTCACGGGAGAACTCAGCAGAATCAAATCCAATGCATGGTTTTGCCCCCGTTGACTTCGACTATCCTATGCAAGTTCCCGATAATATTACCATGAATGAATTGGAAAAAATGATGCATAATTTGTAGATTTTTCATTCATGTAAATTATAAATTTTGGATCATTTTGCAATCAATAAAATTTTCCAAATTCATTCACTCCTTAGTCCTTGCTTTTTATATTTTTTCATTTAACGATTTAAAATTTTAAATTGAATTTCTAGTTTTCTACTTTAAATTAAAAACTTACTTCTAATATATTATTAATTTACTACCAAATATTATTAATTTATTATATTAAGTAGCATATGTTTTGTATATTTGTGCATATATCTTCTATAGAAGTGTATATTTAACGTATACATGTGTATATGTTTTATGAATTAGTATATAAGTATATCTATATATATTGTAATGTATATATATTGTAGTATATTTTATAAGTAGTAGTATATATACATTGAATGGTGCGTGTATATGAGTAATTGACTGATTGTGTATATGTGTATATATTTTTTAAATTCTAATGTAGTATATACTATATATATAGTGTATATATATTATTTAACGTATTTATAATGTATATAGGTGGGTATATGTAATGTATATTGAATGAAAGTTTTTTTTTTAAATATTTTTGACCGGGTTTGACCGAGTTTTGATGAGTTTGACCGGGTTGGGTTAAGTGGGCCGGGTTAGGGTGGATTTTAATTTTTTTTACTGTTTGACCCGGTCCGACCCAGCCCGGCTAGCGCCTTTAACCGGCCCTCAACCCTGTTAAAATAGAAGGGCCGATTTTGGCCCGGCCCGGCTCGGCCCGTTTGACACCCATAATTTCAGCTACTTGACCATTGGTGCAACTTTATCGAGGCAAGTGTCAGTGTCAGTGTCTGTAATGATTTATTATCATGTGTTCAAATTGCATTTTTCATCTGTTTCTATGTGTTAAGAATTGTGAAATTTTAAGATTCAATAAATCCATTGACTACAAGGGTGGCATGCTCTTGAAACTTGGCTTCTTTGAGTAGACAATTAGCCTACTCTATAAAGTTTGTCTCAAGGGTCATCGAAATACAAACAATAAGATTTATAATTTGATGAAAATACATCGAAGATCATGGAATGCCACACCATTAACACTTATGTGAGTCATAGGCATATGAAAGGAGAGAAATAGGAGAGCGGACACATGTATATATGTATATTGAGGAACAACCTCTCATCCATTGTTTCTTTAGGAGAGTGAACACATGTATGCATTGCATATTGAGGAACAAACTCACATCCATTGTTTCTTTTTGGACCCATTATTGAGTTTCATCATTTCCTTCCGCAAGTATAAATAGCTTTTTGCTGCATGCCAAGAGGTTTGTGGTGGATATGATACGGGACAAATGGCTATCTTATCTTTTGATGACATCTTTGGAGGACAACACATAGAGGCTCAAGACTTGGTCATCTCGAGAATACAAGAACATACATGGAGGGCCCGTTTTGAGCATAACTTAAAACAATCTCGCGTGTGGAAGATTGCTTGGAGCATTTAAGATTGAGGACTCACGGTTTTGGACCTTAATTAAGGGCATTTTGGACATTACACATGATGTATTTACACACCATGGCCGCCCCTCTCATTAAGGGCAAAGTGGTCTTTTTATCTTCATTTGTAATATATTATAAATAGGCCCTCTTAATTTTATTTTCACTAGATTTTGAATGATGAAGAATTGAAAGACATATTTTCTCTCTTTTGAGAGTGTAACACCCTTAGTTGTAGGGCTTGAAAAAACCATCCTTAGCATAGGGCTTGGAAAAGCCAATATTGATCTTTGCTTGGAAACGGTAGATCTTGAGGTGAGTTCATTCCCTTGGTGATCACCGTAAGAGTGTGGTTTTGATTGTTACATTCATTAGGGATTAGTGTTGAAATACACTTGGTTCTTAATCTTGTAATAATCTTGGTCTCACTATCTATCTTTATTTTCTATGCAATTTCCCTTGTGTTTGTGTTGAATCCGCGACTTGTTTCATCTTGTGTCATTGTTGCTATTTTGGTGTTAAAATACACCTTGTATCCTGTAATCCTTGTGTTGTTATTGTTGGCCGAAAGTTGCTCTCAAAGGGGTCCTCCGGTTCTAGTTGATTTGTAGACTGTTTTGAGTAGTTTTTGAGCCTTCCGTTGTTTTCCGCGTATCAGGATGCCATTTGTTATTCTTAATTTGATTTTTGCATAATATAATTAATTTAGTCATTAATTCTTAAATTTTGGTGTGATGACTTTCTGTTTAGAATATCTATTTAGTAATAAATCTAACGTATTCTACGAGTAGAAAATTTTAATAGATTTCAAATGGCTTATACGTTACTCTTATGATTTAGCAATAGTGATTGACTATTTTTAGCATTTTGGACTTAGCTTACTCCTTGATGAGTTATGAAAATTTGAGAAATCTTTTGGAAAAGCAAGAAAGTTGGATGCATAATTATAATAAAATATGAAAAGATCACAAATTAAGAATATTTTGTTTTTAGAAAATGACTCTGAATTGTAACATTTATGTAAAGCAAAGTGGACCTTATAAGTATTCAAATAAAATAAAGGAAGAACTAATAAATTGGATCAAACTCTTAAACACAATAATTTGACAAGTATGATTTGGGGTCCGTTATTTTGTCAAAAAAATCTTGAAAGGTGTGAACGTTTCATCTCAAAGGCTTTCCAGTTGGCGATTGTCTGAAAATCAGCTATTTGCAGTCATGCTTTTAGCAAACTCTAGCGTAGTGGTTTTGGATGCAAAATTTAGGAAATGAAGTTCCGAAAATTATCTAAAAATTAAGCAGGTGACTCAGTATCTAAAAATGCAAGACCTATGAGAGTTAGGGGTATCAATGGCTTTAAAAAATTAACTTAACCAACTAAATCGTATACCAATTCATTGAATCGTACCCTACCTATATTTAGTAGGAAAGTTTGTTCGCTTTGGACTCTATTTATATATATTGGGGAATTGAATTAATTAACAACAAAGTTTAGTTTAGCTATCATGTATAAGGAAGTGTAGATGAGATGCACTTAATTACTATAATTATTCACAAAAAATTATATTTTTTTTCATTTTATGCATAATTATTTGTTCAAAATTTAATCGTAATATCATGTTTGATTAATGGTATAAATTAATCCTAAGATAAATTTACATCATTAAGCAGATATGGTATAAATTTAGTATCAAACTTAACCATAGAATGTCTCACCTTATACCGCGTACGAAACGACCCCTAATAATATTAATATCATTTTACGATAACATATACTACATAACTAAATATACACGTGCGATGCATATTTTAGAAAGTCTAATTAATATAATAAAAAATAATTAAATAATAAATTAAAAGAATAGTGAAAAAGATAGTTTTGTCTAAAAAAGAATTTTTTAATGAACGGCAAAAAGTTCAAATCACTTTTCTAAGGTCTTCACTCGTTCAAACCATAGAATGTTCCAATCGGCCACACTTTGTTCACAACAACAATATTAACAATTCAAGCTCAAGTTTGGATCGACTCAAAGTGTTAGTGAGGAACAAAACTAACACTACAAACACACAAGACAAGTAAAATACTCCTAGACCTATATTTAAGAACAAATCTCGGTCAAGAACACCACAAGAACACAATTTCGGCCAAGACAACAACAATGGACAGATTGCAATTTTTCTGAAATTTTCAACTTTTCAATAATTTTTTTTTATTTTCTAACAAGCAAACCCAAGATTGATCTTGTAGGAACAATATAAAGTCATGCTTTGATACCAAATGATACAATACAAGCTACGGAAGACACAAAACAAACACCAAAATAGTCCACAAGTTTGAAGAACCGAGGACCCCTTTGGTGACCACTCTCGGATTCACTACAACAACAAGAATACAAGATACAAAGGTGTATTTGACACCTAAACAACCATCAAAACGTGATGAACACAAGAATAAAGACAACAATATGATAAGAACAATAACAACAACAAACGGCTTACAATACCACAAACTACTACAAGATTACAATAAAAATAAAGGGATAGATATATAGACCAATGGTTGGTATAATCTCAAGAACTCAAGAGATTATTCCACTCTTAGACCCTTAAAACCACACACAACAAAGACCTATCTCTTACGTGACACAAGATTGGATTCCACATCTCCTGCATCGACATTTTCAAGCAAACTCAATCACTAGTGAATCCACACTAGTTCTTGACCTAGTTTCGGTTGGTGGCTTTTCCAAACCCTAACTATGGTGTTTCAAGTCTTCAAGACCTACAAATATCATCCAAAACTAAGTCTAAAATCCTACAATGTTCCTTTTATAGCTATTACAAAATATAAGTTAAAATGACTAAAAGGCTCTTCAAAGAGTGGGCACCCATCTAGTGTAATTTATGGGCTGATTTGGGTGCATTTTGGGCCTCTTTTATACTTCAATTGCACATGCCAAGGTTCGGGTCCAACACGCACTCTCCTAAATCCATATCCATGATTATTCCCGTATCAAAAACATACATTGTTTGTTAATTGAGGGATTAAAAATGCTTTTACCTCTTTTGTATTGAAATTTTACCTTTCAAAATCTCATTGGGATGAATATGGATCAATGGTAATAACTGCGTCAGGCTTGAGTAGTATAAGACCAAATCCAAATTCTTATGCTTAAGCCCAACAAGTACAAGTTAAATATTAGAGGAAACTAGTATACGTACCCGTGCGATGCGCGGATAATATCAAAATATCATTTTTAGTTTTTTGTAAATATTATAAATAGTTTATATTTTATGGACGAATAACTCAATGAGAAAATGTATTCAAGTTTTTATAGACGTACACTAAAAGTAAAATTTTCTAAATCAATATTTTTCTTAAATATATTTGAACATGAATTGTATAATTTGGTTTGAAAGAATCTACACATGTGTAATACCTTCATCATCATTCTCAGAAATTCAATTTTTACTTTTTATATAAAATTAAATTTTGACCTATAATATTAAACTATCTTTATTTCAATTCATATGACATGCTTTTCTTTTTAGCAAGTCACCAAAAAATTAATACATTTAAATATTAAGTAAAAATAACTATAAAATGACAATTTCACCCAAAAAAAAAAACATTTATAATCATAAATTTTGAATGTCTTTTTATATATATAATCATATATATATATATATATATATATATATATATATATATATATATATATATATATATATATATATATATATATATATATATTGAGAATATAGAAAAATATTATAGAAAAATAATTTGTTATCAAATGACCCAATGGGTCAGATTTTATTAAAAAAGCAATTCTATTATAGAAGGGGTAGCTCAATGCTAAGCCCACAAAATCAGTCCAAAATCAATAAAAATAATCTAGAAAATTGAATTAGGAAAGTAAACACACATTTGGAAGTGGAAAAGTTTAGGAAAGTACCGCACAATTCGTCGATCTACCATTTATATGACTTTTCCGTTGATATCCTTATCTTCTCCCCCTCTCATTGAGAAGTTGAGGAATCTAAATAGTGCCTTGATTTTCATACTGTCCACCCATGGCTCCAATTACACCAATGCCTCCCATACCATCAGTGGAACCCATTTTTTTTACTTTTTTTTTTGTTATTTTAGACACAAGGCAATTAAGTTTAGTTTTGTCATGAAAATGAGCTGCATGGAGTAGAGATTTATATAGGCTAAGGAAAAATAAGAAAGGCTAACTCGAGGCATAACAGGTGTTAAGAGACAAATGAAATTGATGATTTTCGGGTAAGAATGGCAAAGCGTGACAATAGAAAATTGGATTGCATCATTAAACTTTGTTGATTGCATAATTGCATCCTTCCGTTATTGGATTATTTTTCGTAAGATTGAAATTGGTATTCGTACTTCTATTTTTCATCTCTTTTTATTTTGAGTTTTTATTTTCGTTCTTAGCTTTTCCCAGCTCAATTCAGTCTTAATTGATGCGAATAGCTTGACTTTTGTTTTTTCATGTGGATTAAAATGGCTGCAAACTTTGTCGTTGGCTGCAGGGGTTATTCACATTTTTTTCACTCGGGTTCTGTTCTTAGTTGAAAATGGCTACTGGAAATCAATGGAGTCCAAACATTAAATTTAGTTAGAAAATGATCGGAGTGAAATGCAGAGTTGGAAATCAATGAAATGCATCTCAGAGTGAAAAAATGATATTAAGTTACCCAAGATTTGGTGCTCTATTTAGACCTTGACATTGTTGGTCTCGACACAGTTTATGAATATGACAGGTAAGAATTGAGTGTTTCAGCTTGTTCGTTCATATGGAAGTATAAGAAAGAGTCAAAATGTTAATTATTTGAATAATAGTTTAAAGAACTTAACGTTATGGGGCATTAAATATGAGATGAATCTAGCTTTCCTGGGTAATGCATCTATATGTAAAAGCTCTAATGTTAAGTAGTTATTGTCATTGAGATTGTTAATCCATTTCTGAAATATGTTATGGTCCTCTTTCAGTTTTAGATTAGCCATTTGTCATTTCTCTTATGAGATACTATAACATCTCATATAATCATTCTTCCTAGGTTGCTATTACATTCACGATCTTTTCTTCTTCTGCTGGTTTTGAAGATTTGCAATGGAGTATGAGTATGGTGCCTTTCGAACTACATAATCGTGACACTGCATAGTCCTTATAGAGATATTGAATATTTTTCATGAACCTTATTACATTCCCTCGTTATTAACAATAAGAGGTCGTTTAGTTGGAAAAAAGTTACCATCAGTATTGTGTTAGTGGTGAAATAAATAATATCGGTACTAATTAATACCTCACAACAAATATGGAATAAAATAGTCCATTTTATCCTAAAAATATTTATCCCTTATACCTCACACCAAACAACCCCTAAGTATCATATACATGAGCTTTTGTTCAATATTAGCTGACTGCTTCAGCTGAATCTTGACGTTCAAAAGAGCATCTTAGATATCTGATTCATATCTTGATTCATATTATTTCGAGAACTATTTTCTTTGAAAGTAATTTTTCTTTTTCTTTATTTTTTGTGTAATTTATGGTGAAGCTGAAGCTTCATAGAACAGAATTTAAATGAATACAAAAGAAGAATTATCGCGGACGTGTTATGTATCATAGCAACATAACATAAATCTTGAGGTATCTAGAGTTTCTTTTTAACACTTATTACCATTCCTACTGCCTATTGTAATTGTGTCTTTACTCTATCATAGCCAAAATGCAGAACACTATTGCATTCACAATGTAAAATATTACTCCTAATTTATCGGAAGAAGAAATACAATGTAGAAAACTATTGATTTTCATTGTATAAGATAATTTTCAGTATTCTACGATTATTTGAGAAATTTGGATGGCTGGTTATATGTTCAGTTTAATCTTGAATCCATGAGTAAAATCCCGTGGGATATCCCAACCTATTCCAATCCATGGGATATCCTTGTCTATCCCATCCTAGTAATCATTAGAGATCAAAATTAAAGTGAAGCCAAGAAACATTTTGTACATATTAGTTAAGGAAGAGAAATGATTGTAAAACTTGTAGAAATTAGCTGCTCATATTTGCAATTGAATTTGTGAGTTTTATTGTAACACCCCGTACTTAATTACGTGCATTAGTCATGGTTATATGTGTTGGAGTATATGTATTGATCATAAGTTAGGTATATATGAGTTTAAGTATGAGTATTGATTATTTTGAGATGGTTTCAAGTGTATAGTTGGATTATATGTGTATAGGAATTGACTTTATTTATACCGGAATTTGCCCGTCGATGGTTCCATACGAAGGTTATTGAATAAGATTTCCAACGATATAAAGATTTCCAAAAACGGATAAGTTTCGGATATAATCAAGCACGTTCGAAACTATAAAACGGTGGTCGGGATATGTGAACAGTAAATGTGCAGGAAAATTTCCTGCACACAAACTACTGAGGCCTGCCAGTTTTTTGGGTCAACTTTGAACGATCATAACTCCCTCAATATAATGAACTGGGAGAGCTGCGACCTATCAAAAGAAATATCTTTGAGTCCTCTTTCCAATACAATTGGTTTCATCCAAAATCCAACATCTGAGTAAGGAGTTATACTCGTTTTACTTCAGCCTCTCAAAACAGATTTTTAGGGTCAACTTCAAACGATCATAACTCCTTGTACAGGACGAACTGGGTGGCCTACTTTATATGAAATGAAATCCTTTTGAATTATCTATCCAACGATACCATTTTCACCCAAATCCGGTATCGGAACAAAGAGTTATGGCCGATTTACTTTAGCCTATCAAAACAGTCCACCATGGACAAATTCAGATTTACTTAAATTTTTAAGGGCAATATGGCCATTTTCCATCACCTCATGGACGAAATTGGTCATTATATACATAAACTTAGCCTCATATCCATCATTCATCATCCAATTATTGAAAATAAGAAACCCTAGCCTAATTTCAACTCCAATTATCTTGTGATTCAACCGTAGAAAGTCCAAATTGATTCCGTAGTTGTGTTCACCGTCTCAAGGGCTTCGAGAAGCACCCCTTATTTGTGCCAACAGGACTTCGAAATCAAAAGGGTCATTTTATGGTAAGGATGTAAATTATGTTGGTGTTATTTATATGGATATGTATATATATGCATGTGAGCATAAGAAGTATGTTATTTGATTGTTGTTGAAAGATGATTGGAAATGATGTTGGATTATTCTTGTGCATGGTTAGATTATGTTGAATTGTGAAGGGATTTGGTGTGATGATGTGGTATTGAAATGATGATTAT
Organism: Capsicum baccatum var. pendulum; assembly: GCA_030864225.1. Taxonomy (NCBI): domain Eukaryota; kingdom Viridiplantae; phylum Streptophyta; class Magnoliopsida; order Solanales; family Solanaceae; genus Capsicum; species Capsicum baccatum. The sequence goes on along the minus strand of CM061559.1, from coordinate 256,387,867 downwards.
ATATATATATATACACATTAACCTATTGTTCAAGTTGGTTTTTGGAATGTTTTGCAAATATTGGTTGTATGGAATTATGGAAGAGAATTGTGGTGTTGGGTTGCTAATCCTAGATGCCAAACATTTCATTGTAGATAAGTGATTTGTAAAGGCAAGAAGTTGTGTTGAATTGGTATCTGAATCTACAACGAGGTATGTAAAGCATACTCTAACAATGTTCTTTGACATGAAAACACCAATGTTCCATCAAGTAAGATTCCGAGGTTGTCCAAAAACACGTATTGTTCTACATTACCAACGAAGTTGTTTCCATTCTATAAAGTGTCAAAATGTTTCATTGATATACCAAAAGGCTCCTATTTCATTATTGTGATATTGATGATTCTGAAACACATTGTTGATGTACCAATGAGTCTTTATGACATTGCTATTGTATAGAAGGTCTATTACTTGATTCCTATTGATGTATCATTGTTCCAAAGGTACTATATTGTCATGAACACTAATGTAATAATCTCAAAAGCTTTTGAACTAAGTTATTGGAAAGATCTCTTATGTGTGTTACTTGATATACGTGTGGGTGGTATCCCAGGGGCATAAGCCGAGCATGGGTCGATCCCTATTTATGTGTTTATGGGTGGTATCCCAGGGACATAAGCCTAGCATGGGTCGATCCCAGTTGATATGTACTGGGGGCAGCCTAATGGTCACAGTACGATACAGTATTGATTATTATTAGGTGGTTGGAGGTTCGGGAGGAGGAGGTAATGGCGAATGATAATTGTAAAGAATGAAATGAACGAATGTATACCGTTCCACAAATGTGTTTGAATTCAAGAACCCAATTCAGATTAATGATAATGTGCATGATCCTAAAAGTGTTTATGAAGTGTGGTTCACTTCTATTATGATTTATTCACTTGCGCCTGATTTTCTTGATCCCCCATATCACATATGATTATTTACAGCTTTACATACTCAGTACATATTTCGTACTGACGTCCCTCACGGGGGACCTGCATTTCATGCTACAGGAACAGGTGCTTCAGCTCACTTACAGCATAGATAGGAGCCAGGTCATACAGCTATTGTTGGTGAGCTCCAGTTTGCTTCGGAGCTTTCCGAATCGGTTCCTTATGTTTTGTCATTGTACAGGAGTCGTGTGTGGGCAGGGGTTTGTCCCGACCCTAGTTATGTCATGTATATCCTAGAGGCTTTGTAGACATAAGGGTAAAGTCATGGGAGTTTATATAGTGACGTTATATTTGTATATGTGGTGGCCCCGATGGCCAAGTATTATATATATATATATTTGTGCGTGTTGTACTGATACAGGTAATTAGACCCTTCTATATGCAACGAAGTGTTGTCCAAATTTTTGATGACATGTAAGTGAAAGTACAGGTATTTGAACGGGTTCTCCCGGGCCTTCTCAGCTTCGGGTGCCAGTCCGGCCCGATGGGATTTTGGAGCGTGACATTTATGCTATTACAATCATTGTTCTTCGGTCTCTATTGAATGAGTTGTTTCCAGAAGTAAGTGGTTGGAGAACCAAGTATAGAGCAGGACATATTTCTAGAATGCAGTCACAAAGTAGGAAAATTCAAAATAAGATTGTTGAAGATTTTTGCTAGGGTCTGGTATGTCAATTTTTTTATTTATAGCTTTCTAGATAGTTTCTGATGATTTAAAGTCTATTATAAATGCAAACACTGCAGGTGAACATAATTGTAGCGACATAGAAAGCAATAAATCAAAAAACATGCTTTCACTTTGTAAATCACAAATAGTGTATTGATCTCCCAAGTCTTAGAAATCACTTTGTAAAGAACCTTGCCGACTGCAAATAAACCCTGTCAACAAAACTTGGATCATAATATAAAGGCCTATAAACACAACGAACCTCGAGTACAAAATACATATAAAATACATCTACTGAAAGTTATTCCACCAATATTACTTTAGCCCATACAGTTGTACACCAGGCACATGAGATGTCTACTGAGTCAATAAGATTCCTCAAGAGAACAGGAAGCAAATTTTCCTGGCATCCACTTAGGCAACTTTGTAGAAACCTAATAGGAACACTTCTTTATTGACCTAGAAATATCTGAAAACTATAAGAAACTTTAAATTTCATTGCATCTTAGTATTTGATATCTCATGTATATATTCAATTTTAGCAGATATTTTTTTGATAGATATTGGCTAGTATTTTTTTTTGGGGGTTTCGAATTTGAAATACGTTGATATGAGATTTTATAGTAAAGCTGTAGTTTTTGAATTACAGAAAGATAACGATAAGCAGTTGGGATAAGATTATTTAGATAATCACTAAAAATTGAGATAAATTTTAAACTTTAAAATTATTGAGTTAGTTATAATCAGTAAAAATTTAAATTGTTATCTATTTAAAATATCTTCTTAGCTGAGCATTATTTGGGTTAAGGAGTTGTTTAAAACCTTGCTTCTAGCATGTTTCTTTTTAAAATTACTGCATCCCTTTTTTAAAAAATTTACACTGCATCTCTTTTTTAAAGTTGTAAGATAATGATAAGCAGTTGGGATAAGATTATTTAGATAATCACTAAAAATTGAGATAAAATTAAAACTTTAAAATTGTTGAGATAGTTACAATTAGTAAAAATTTAAATTGTTATCTATTTAAAATATCTTCTTAGTTGAGCATTATTTGGGTTAAGAAGTTTTTTAAAACCTTGCTTCTAGCACGTTTCTTTTTTAAATTACTGCATCTCTTTTTTAAAGTTGAAAGTTTAAATATTTTTCAATTTAAAGTTTTTATTACAATATTTTTAAATGTTGTCTTAAAGATTGCCACGTGTCTATTTTAATAGCTTGACACGTGACATCTTGTCTTGATTTTGTTTTGCTTTTATATATGTATAGATCCATTTATTTCCTTCTACTTTTTTGCTTACGAAAATATTCAGTCTTTCTCATTGGGATATTTATTTCGTAGTATTTGTTTAATTTGTTTTTGACATTGCTCCTCTAATTTTTATTATAAAATTAAATTAGAAACAAATTCACAATCTCTTCTTTTAATTTTTGTCCATTTTGATTATCCTCTTAAACTGATGAATTTGTCCTTTTTCTCGGGTTAATGAAGAAAATAATAGATTTACAAGTAAAAATATTGCACAATGTTCATCTATATTGACAACAACGATGGCGTCGTTAACAATATTGCGACATAATTATTATTGGGGGATGGTGTAGGTAGGAATAATTTTCTCGCGAGGGTGGTGGGTGGAAGGAAAAGTTATTAGTAATAGTATTACAACAACTACCAATACTGCTGAAGTTTTTGAAGAAAGAAAAGTTTTGCCTCCCATATCGAAAATCTACTTGGTTTGGGAGGAGGTTGAGAGTTGTAAATAAATCCACCTCCTTCATTGTTTATACACACAAAAATAATTATTTCCTTGTTTACTATTAAAGAGGTTTAGAGATAATTCTCTTGGAGATCTCTTTGAGAATAGTATTTTAGGAAGTGAGGGTGTGTGAGAAAAATATTGTGTATTGTATAGTGTAATAATTTTTATTTAGTGAATATTTTTCTGGGAGGCCCGTGGTTTTTCTTCAATTGGGGAGTTTTCTACGTTAAATCTTTGTGTTGGTTTTTCTCCAATTGGGGAGTTTTCCACGTTAAATCTTTGTGTTGTTATTCTCTTTAATTTCTCTGTTATTCTTTGCTTGAAAGCGGTCCGGAAGGAGCGAAAATAATAGTCCATTTTCCAGCAAGTGGTATCAAAGCCTTCGGTGTGGAATAATTCTTTTGAAATTTTAGTATGCTCTGTGGTTGCAGCTTTGTTTGATCTTCCACATTAGAAAAAATTTTTGAATTAGAATTATTGTTCTCAAGCAGAAGTTTCGTTCCGGTGGAGTTTGCTATTCTGGTGGAGTTACTTTGGAGTACTTGTATATTTGGTAATAGTGGGAATAAGTACAATCTAAAGAGGTTCTGGCTAAGGAAAGACTTGGTACTTAAGTGTATCCCTTGTGATCCACCTCTCTTTCCTGGGAACTAATTTAGTGGGTACTTTACATTACTATTATTCATTTATTAGTACTGATAAACAAGATGGGGACAAAATTTGAGATTGAGAAATTTGATGGGAGAATTAATTTTGACTTGTGGCAAGTGCAAGTCAAGGATGTGTTAATCCAATCTGGACTACACAAGGCATTGAAAGAGAGACCAACTAGCGGAAAAGGTGATAAGGATTCAAAAAAATCTGAAAGCAGTAAAGACTCAGAAAAATCCAGAATTAGTGATGAAGAATAGGAAAAGCTAGACATGAAAGCGGTAAGTCAAATTCGCTTGTGTTTAGCTAAAAATGTTCTTGCTAATGTGATTGGATTGTCTACAACAAAGGAGTTGTGGGACAAACTTGAAGAATTGTACCAAACCAAAAGTATTTCAAATAGGTTATATTTGAAGGAGCAATTTCATAAATTGCAAATGGCTGAAGGTACAACTATTTCTGATCATCTGAGTGTCTTGAATGGGATTGTTTCTGAATTGGAATCTATTGGAGTGAAAATTGATGATGAATACAAGACACTTCGACTTATCTGGTCTCTTCCATCTTCCTACAAGCACATGCAACCCATTTTAATGTATGAGAAGGAAACTGTGATTTTCTCAGAAGTGACAAGCAAATTGATTTCTGAGGAAAAAAAATTGAAGAATAGAGATGAAAAATCTCTAGAAGATTCAGCTCTTGTTGTTAAAGAAAAATGGAAGCAAAGCTTCAAGAAGAAGGTCATCTGCTGGAATTGTAAACAACCGGGACATGTTAAAAATAATTGTCCAAATAATGGGGCTAGTTTGGCTGGAAGCTCCAAAGAAAATGTTGTCAATGTTGTCTCCCTAAAACAGTGGGATGATATTTCTTTGTGAGAAAGATGAAAATCCTCATGGCATAAATGCTACCTTTAGAATTGCCATGGAAGAGGATGTTTAATTGGTAGCTGGTCCACAAGTTTGCACATGGGCATTGGTTGATAGGTGATGCAAGGTGTGTGGTGGAAAGGATGTCGATGACAAATGAACTCTCAAGAAATCAACAAGAGGGTTGCACCATAAGTTATTAGCAGGTTTTTTCGACATGTATCGAAACTGAAATTCTTGAAATTGGGAATTAATTTCAAGTGAAAATTCTTGGATTGTTTTTTCAATCTGAGTGGAGGTACTCTTTATGGTGGGGATATGATAATTCTTGAATTTAGAATTATGATTGTTAGTAGCAGACAATGTGGAAGTTGCAGTTACATATGATTGGCCGAGTTTAGAGTCAGGTGGAGAACTGATTTTGTTATGTGTAGCTGGACAACTATAATGCGCCAATGGATTGAATTTTGTTCTCTTCAAAAGGTGAAGATTTGTTGAAGGTTTTGAAGAAAGAAAAGTTTTGCCTCTCTCATCGAAAATCTACTTGGTTTAGGAGGAGGTTGAGAGTTATAAATAAACTCCACCTCCTTCATTGTTTGTACGCACAAAAATATTTATTTCCTTGCTTACTATTAAAGAGGTTTAGAGATAATTCTCTTGGAGATCTCTTTGAGAATAGTATTTTAGGAAGTGAGGGTATGTGAGAAAAATATGGAGGCCCGTGGTTTTTCTTCAATTGAAGAGTTTTCCACGTTAAATCTTTGTATTATTATTCTCTTTAATTTCTCTGTTATTTTCTGCTTGAAAGAGATCCGAAAGGAGCAGAAAAAATAGTCCATTTTTCCCAACAAATACGAGTGTTAATCAGTGGGTCAGGCTCAAGCCCAAATCCAAATTCTTGTGCTTAAGCCCAACAAGTACAACTTAATATTAGAGGAGTCCATTTATTTTTTTCTACTTTTTTGCTTAGGAAAATATTCAGTCTTTCTCACTGCGATATTTATTTTTGGTAGTATTTGTTTAATTTGTTTTTGAAATTGCTCCTTTAATCTTTATTATAGAATTAAATTAGAAACAAATTCGCAATCTCTTCTTTTAATTTTTGTCCACTTTGATTATCCTCTGAAACTGATGAATTTGTCCTTTTTCTCGGGTTAATGAAGAAAATAATAAATTTACAAGTAAAAGTATTGCACAATGTTCATTTATATTGTCATGGTTTCATGGTGGATGATTATCAAAATACGAATCTTGCGTTTTAGTGACTTACATTGCACAATATTTATTTTCTTTTATTCAAAAAGTTAAAGTTAGTAAAAGGAACAAAAGAGAAACGATTAAAAAAGAAAAAAAAGACAAATGGAGATCGAGGAGACTTAGTGTTTTATTTGGAAGAGGAGAACAGTGGATATATAAATATTCCTGAGCCAAATACTTAGTGAAATCTCATCTTGTGATGTAGTAGTATTTGAGGTAAAAGAAAATAAATCAGACCCAAAAAATCTAGCCCTTTTCGGGGTTCGGGCAGGTTCATCGGGACCAACCTGCCCTGCCACCCAACTCAGCCGAGTTCGACTCAAACTCGGCTGATGGAGGACTATGAACTAGTGGTGACATTCTGGGATTTGGGCTATTGGGGTTTTGAATATGAAAAGCTATGGCTAAACTAGGAGTAATTAAGGTTTGGGATAAAGGCATCAGTTCCTTTGGAGATGGTAATTCTTCTTCCCATTTAGCAAACCAATTGGAATCTTCTTCCCTCATTTCCTAAACAAAATCTTGGATTTTCCAGTCACCTGGTTACACAAGAGGGGTTGCTCGGATAATGATAAGTACCCTCTACCTCTGACCCTATAGCTGTGGGTTCAAGTCACCAATTGAGCTTTTTTATTTTTGGGTCAATTTATGTTGGTCTTGTTACTTTAAGATTGATGGACCGTTTGAAAATTGAGCTAAAAACTAAGATGCAAACACCAAAAACAAGATTTTTATGAGATGGGGTTGCTTAGATGATAAATACTACAGTCTACCTCTACTGATACAAGTGTGGCAGGTTACGAAGAGCAAAAACAGTTAGGATTCAAAAGTTAGTTAAGTCTGTTAAGTATTGTAGCAGTTGTCTGTTTTTACTGTTGTAACAGACAACAGAATTACTGTAGCAGAGTCCAATAGTTAGTTAGACGGTTATCGATCAATGAGTAGCTATAAATACGCATGTATAATGATTCAAAGCTATTCAGAAATCATAATACAATTCTACTTTTCTCTTATTCTTCTCAATTTAGCTATTTTTCTCGGTTAATACCCCGATCTTAACTTCCTCCTTCCTCGAGGTTAACCTCCTAGATTGATTGAGTTCATGAAGGTGCATCATGAAAACAAAAAAAAAGTCATAAGTACCACTGTAGAAGTTCACAAACAAGGAAGTTCAAGAACCAGAATTACCAGAAACCACGGCTATAAAGTTATAGTTACCAGTAAATATGTAATTTTTCAACCAAAGAAACATTACTTAGGCAGGGCCACATGCAACATATTAGGGAAATTTAGTCTCTTTCTTTTCTTTTTCACTAGGGTGACCTTATTTGTATGAAGAATTTTTCTATATATATTTTTTAATAGAGTTATGATTTGTCTTATCTCTCAACTTATAGGTGCTGAATCGATCGAGAGAAAGTAAGAAAACTATTGCACACACCCTCCATTCGTCCAGCTATCGTTGCCTTGCATAAAACGGTACCCTTAACTTCGAGTTCCTTCCTTGGTAGTCGACCCTGTCAAAGCAGCATTCTTTCTTCAGATAGTGAAGTCACTCCAATTTATGTATGATTTCACTCTCTAGAGTGTAGAGTCGATATCTTGCCCCTAGAAATAGAAGAAGGTGAACCCCTCTCCGTCGAAATAGATGAGATTATCGTGGATACACACATTAGTTAATCAAATTTGTCTGATGTAGAGGCAATCAAAAAAATCACACAAGTGAATATATAACTCTCTGCCTTCTTGCCTGTACTCCAACTCAGTAGCTCATTCCAGATAAGCGAGTGAATTTCAAGTCAGAGAAGTGTTGATATTGACCACCAAAGAAAGACGCTACCTAAAGCTAGGCCATGAACAACCAATCATCGTACTGTAAAAATTGGATAGATTCGACCTATAGACCTCCTACATTGAACAACTATAGTTTAATCAAAGATGAGTAAACTTGACTCTATAATGACGTTAGGTTCGACCCAAAGACCACCTACATTGAACAACTGTAGTTTAATCAAAGACGAGTAAATTTGACTCTGTAATGACGTTTTCATCAGTATTTACTCAAATGATATGTTACTTGCAGTAAGAATCTACTTTTGAAATTAATAAAACTTTCTTATTATGGCATCCATGCTAGTAGTTCGTAGTGCTAAGCTTGTTTCGACGTGTGTTATCGTTTGTCGTATTATTTCATGCTAGTCACCGGAGGTCTGTTTGGAAACAGTCTCTCCATCTCACTTTCGACGTGTGTTATTGTTTGTCGTATTATTTCATGCTCTTGTTTGTCGTATTATTTCATGCTCACCGGAGGCCTGTTTGGAAACAGTCTCTCCATTATTTCAGGCTAGACACCGAAGGTCTGTTTGGAAACAGTCTCTCCATCTCACCTCCAAGATAGTGTTATGAACTAGTCTCTCCATCTCACCTCCAAGATAGTGGTATGAACTGCTCACACTTACCACCCTCCTAGACCCCACTTTGTGGGAATATTGTGGAATTTTTGTTGTTGTTAGGCTGTGAACAGCATAATGTGGAACTTATGAAAGCGATGGCTTCGTACTGCACGTGGAACCTTATCATAAGGCACATGGTGAAGCACGCAATGTAGTTAATAATGCAAAACCATGTTGATGCCTCACTTGACAAGGGAACTGAGAGCACCTGACCCTCAATAATGCAACTTTAACCAATACCCAGTACACTACAACAATAATAAATAACATAACCCACCACTTGGCTCCACAAGACATTTGAATAACAAAATTATCTCGACTTTCTGAGAAAATACTAAAGTAACCACAACACAAATGGTTGAAAAGTAAAGAGAATATGAACAACGAAATAAGAAAGATAACAAATATTTAAGCAGAGATAGGTAACAGTATTACAACTAGAAATCCACATTCACTCACCAGCATTCACTCCTGATAAACTACATAGGGCACAAAACTAGGGGACTTAGCGACGTGTAGACAAATATAGAACATACAAGAAAAAGAAATGCTCATAACCCGCAGAGATCAGAAACATATTGCAAACCATACATAATAAGTGTGTTTCTTCAGTTCTCTTCATTCCCATCATACTCCTCATCCTCGTATTCACCTTCTTCATCAGCAGTGGCATCTTGGTATTGCTGATACTCAGACACGAGATCGTTCATGTTGCTTTCAGCTTCTGTGAACTCCATTTCGTCCATTCCTTCACCTGTGTACCAATGCAAGAAAGCCTTTCTACGGAACATAGCAGTAAACTGCTCGCTCACCCTCCTAAACATTTCCTGAATGGAAGTTGAGTTTCCAATGAAGGTGGATGCCATTGAGAGACCTCTAGGCGGGATGTCACAGACACTGGATTTCACATTGTTTGGAATCCATTCAACAAAGTAAGATGAGTTCTTGTTCTGAACATTAATCATCTGCTCGTCAACTTCCTTAGTGCTCATTTTACCCCTGAACATGGCTGAGGCAGTAAGGTAGCGACCATGACGTGGATCAGCAGCACACATCATGTTCTTAGCATCCCACATTTGCTGGGTCAGCTCTGGGACTGTAAGTGCACGGTATTGCTGTGAACCACGAGAAGTGAGAGGAGCAAATCCAACCATGAAGAAGTGTAGACGAGGGAAAGGGATCAGGTTAACAGCAAGCTTCCTAAGATCAGAGTTCAATTGCCCCGGGAACCGGAGGCAGCAAGTAACCCCACTCATTGTAGCAGAAATCAAGTGGTTCAAATCACCAACTGCAACATGATATCAAAAAATTTTAGCTAGTGTTAGAAAACACAGGCAGAAAACCTATCATAAATCTAAAAGGTTCGGAAGTAAGAAAGAAATAAGCAAGCATCCAAAAACTAGAGTAGTTTGATTTAAATTTTATTCCAGAGCGACTTTATGCATGATGTTTCAGGCAATACAGGGACTAACTGAAATGCTAGATATACACTCACACATACACATTAAATGATTAGCTTAATACCTACCTACACATGCATGCACATGTTGCTAAAATGGCCAAAATAACCAGCTTATCTACCTTATTAAAGAAAGCGAAATGAAATAAATAGTAGGGACCATGATTCGTAACAAATGAACAGCCCATTGTGAGTGAGGACCAGGTAAAGGAAATCTAGGGTTGTCAGGAATTTCGTTATTTTTGCTCAAGCCAGTAATCCTACAACATGAATCATTGATTACTGATAGAAACATTTTACACCAACTTAGAAACGAAGGCTGCATTATCACAAGTTTAAAAAGGATAAAAACGAAGGTTCAATCTATACACTGATAGTCATAGCACATAGACAAAAAAGTAGATTGCATCAATTTGGATAACATATACTCACAGCTGGGTGTGGTAAGCTTGAGAGTCCTGAAACAGATGTCATACAGAGCTTCATTGTCAAGCACCATACACTCATCAGCATTTTCAACAAGCTGATGCACTGAAAGGGTAGCATTATATGGCTCAACCACTGTATCTGAAACCTTTGGTGATGGGAACACAGAGAATGTGAGCATCATGCGGTCAGGGTATTCCTCCCTGATTTTGGAGATAAGCAAAGTTCCCATTCCGGAACCTGTTCCTCCACCAAGTGAATGGCACACTTGAAAACCTGGAAAGAGTAGAACAATGTATCAATAATGGCCCAAATTAAGCATGGTGATGATGCTGTCGACTAAGAAACACTACTCAAATCCATGAGTTTACCTTGAAGACAGTCACAATTCTCGGCCTCCTTTCTGACGACATCAAGAACAGAGTCAATAAGCTCTGCACCCTCAGTGTAATGACCCTTAGCCCAATTGTTTCCAGCACCTGACTGACCGAAAACAAAGTTATCAGGCCTAAATATCTGACCATAAGGACCAGTTCTCACACTGTCCATTGTGCCAGGCTCGAGATCCATAAGCACTGCACGGGGAACAAACCTCCCACATGAGGCTTCATTGTAATACACGTTGACACGTTCCAATTGAAGATCTGAGGTTCCAACATAGCGTCCGGTAGGATCAATTCCATGCTCATCACATACAACTTCCCAGAACTTTGATCCGATCTGGTTTCCACATTGTCCACCTTGGATGTGAAGGATTTCTCTCATCTTTCCTGAAATTATCAAGATGTTCCAAGTTATTCTTCTCTTATATTAAAAACCACTACATAAATTATAAAATTCATGATTCACAATCAAATATATCTGATTTTCACAAAATTAAATAGATCGCTATGACATTCACCAATTGAATTATAAACTTCCCTATATAACTATTCCAGCTTGAGGCAATATGTGTGTTTAAATAGCATCAATATTGCTACGAAATGTTGATCCAAACAAACATTCAATAAAATCAAGAACGTTATTCACACAAATATCTATACAACGCACATTTTACACAGATCTCCATAAATCAACTAACTACAGTATATCCTAAGCAAAAATACAACAAATCTACGAAATTTGATCTAACAAACAGTGAACTCTCACAAGAAAAATCATCAGAATAACAAATGCAAGTCAATCAATCAGAATAAGAAATTATAGATCTAATTATTATTGTACGCGGAGTATTTTTTGAATTACACATGCAAGTCAATAAATCACAATAAGTCATTAGAGATCCAAAATTTTAATTGAATGCAGGAGATTTTTGAATTACAAATGCAATCCAAAAAATCACAATAAGATATTATAGATCTAAGAATATAATCATACGTGCAGGATTTTCACAAAGTACACAAGGAAAATGAGAAAAAAAAAATCATTTTAACATAGCAAAATCATTCATTAATCACAATAAAAATCAACAAAAAACACAAATGCAATTCAAATAAATCATAGATCTGCAAACAATAAACAGAAAATCATTAAATGGACATAATATACAACAGCAAATTCATTTTAAGATAGCATAAAATCATTAATCACAATAAAAATCATCAAAAACCACAAATACAATTCAAAAAATCACAATAAGACATTATAGATCTAAAAATTAAAAAAAAAAAAACAAAACATTTTAAGATAGCAAAAAATCATTAATCACAATGAAAATGATCAAAAACTACAATTGCATTTCAAAATATCATAGATCAGCAAACAATAAACATAAAATCATTAAATACTCAAGGAAAATGACCAAAAAATCATTTAAAATGGCAAAAAAGCACTAATCACAATATAAATCATTAAAAAAAAATTCAAAAAAATCATTAAAAATTCAAAAAAATCAAAAATTACAAATGCAATTCAAAATATCATAGATCAGCAAACAATAAACATAAAATCATCAGATAGACATGGAAATGACAAAAAAATCACTAATCACAATATAAATCATTAAAAAAAAATCATTAAAATAATCAAAAATTTCAAATGCAATATAAATCATTAAAAAAAATCATTAAAATAATCAAAAATTTCAAATGCAATTCAAAATTCATAGATCTGCAAACAATAAACAGAAAATATACCTTAAAAAATCAGGAAGAAAACGGAAGAGTGAAGTGGAACTACTCACTCGATCGAGAGAGTGGTAGTATGGAGAGTGTGGGAGGTGAGGGAAGGGAATGCTAAAGAGAGAATTTTATATGAGTAACAGGGAAAGATCAAGGGCTGTAATTTGTAATGTGGACCCCATTGATGGAGAAATCGACGGTTATGATGAGATCTAATATGGTGAGATTTGAATTATAGGTAACATATAATTGTTGGGAGATATTTTAGTGACGATTATGTCCTTTGTTATGTGATATTATTTGGATGTCCTCCTAGATTACCTATTTTACTTACTATGTGCCTCTCTCTGTACTCCATTTTATATGAGAATACACCAAATATATTAATAAAAAGATATCATTAAAATTTAAAATTAAGTTTTATAGAGTGGTGATTCGACGAATATTATTATATAGGATGAAGTGTTGGCCAATTAAAAATTTTCATGTATCAAAAATGCATATGGCAAAAATGAAAATGTTGAGATGGATATGTGCGTATATTAAAAATATGATAGAATCAGAAATAAGGTCATTCGAGACAAAGTGAAAGTGACCTCTGTAATGGACAAGATAAGGAAAGCGAGATTGAGATTATTTAGACATATAATGAGGCGAGGGTCGGACACCCGGTGAGGAGGTGCAGAGGTTGGATATAGAGGGTACGAAGAAGTTTAGAGATAGACCAAAGAAGCATTAAAGATAGGTGATTAAACAGGGTATGACGTATGTGGAGGATGTGCATTAAAGTAGAAGGTTAGTTGGGTAAGAATGTTGTCGTGCACTAATCGTAGCATGATAGTGTAAGGTTTAGCCATAGATATTTGTCTTTGTTGTCGTTTATTGTGTTTTCATTGCATAAATTTGCTGCGGATTACTGTTTGTATAGTAAATTCCGCATAGTTCCGTGTGATCATATTTATCTTCATTGTGAGCCGAGAGTCTTTGGAAAACAGACTTTCTACCTCCTTGAGATAATGATAAGATATGCATACACTTTATCTTCTTCAAGACTCACTGTTAAAATTTTACTGAATATATTATTATTATCGTTGATCATATTATGATATTTGTTTTTGTTAGGTAATTTGTTTCGAAATAACAATACATTTTTACTTGAAAATAATTTTATTTAACTCTTAATACTTTACTTTTACAATAACAATATGCTTAATTTAATCTTATAAAGTGGAGTCTATGAAAGCTAATTCCTTGATCAAGAGAGTAGAAGTATAGCGGGGGTGGGTGGGGGAGGGGAGAGGGTGAGAGAAGTGAAGGCTAAGAAGAGAATTTCATAAAGTATTAAAAACATACCTAATTGTCCTCTTTTGAGTTTCCACCAAAACTAATGAAAAGTGTGAAAACATACCTAAATTATCACTTTTACTTTAAAAAATATACTTAAATTATTAGAACTTATTAATTTGGTAAACACACCTAAAAGTCGATAAAATGAAATATTTGCTTACAAATTTTTTAAGTGTGTCTAGCATTAAAAATTAATTCACGTGATATATTTTTTTTTTTTTTGTTAATACATTATTTTTTTCATTTTTAAAATATTTTTAATTGATTTTTATTTATTGTAGGATGTGCTTTTCAAACTAATGAGTAATAGTTTAGATGTATTTTTGGTCTAGATATGAAACTTAAAAAAAAAAAAAAAAAGATAATTTAAGTGTGTTTTTTAATCCAATTTTATATGAGTAAGAGGGAAAGATCAAGGGCTCTAATTTATAATGTGGACCCCTTTGATGGAGAAATCTACGGCTATGATGAGATCTGTAATGGTGAGATTTGAATTATAGGTAAAAATTAAAATATAATAGTTGGAGATATTTTAATAACGATTATGTCCTTTGTTTTGTGAAATTACTTGGATGTCCTCCTATAGTCGGCAGTTTCATTTTGCGAAAACTAGGATTCGTTTGGCTTGTACACTATCATTAGTATCAATATTATTTATACATAATAAATCATGATATTAATCAAGATCGGAGTCAAGTAAGATGATGACGTTCGTTTGAATTTTCTTTAACAAAAAAGTATGTTATTTTATATTTAACATTATGCCTTATACGTTGATAGATATTGAATATCTGTGACATCTTTGTGTGCTCATGACATCTTCATATTTGGACTTCATCATTGATATTTATGCTATCATACACTTGTTTTATACTTGTACACTCTATTCAATATTATTGTTGATAATGCAATCTATGTTATTCTCAATACAATAAACAAATATAACAACAACAAATCAGTGTATTCCCACAAAGTGAGATATAGGGAGGGTAAGATGTACGCAAATTATACCGCTACCTCAAAGAAGCAGAAACAATAAACAAATACACTCGACAAGAAATATGTTAATGTAATTAGTTCAAGCATAATTAATTTTTGAATTATTAATCTAGTTGCTATTTGACAAACCAAACGACCCCTTGGAGGTGTGACATGGTTGGGGTTGGTTGATATTTTATAAGAACTTATATTATAGTATTAATTTCTGGTTGTTTTATGTTATATGATTAAGTTATAGTTTTCAAAATTGCTCCAATCATGTTAGTTAATTTTCAATAATTTCTAAAAAGAAGTCATGTAATAGCTACAAGTAAAAATTAGAACATAAAACTACATATGCATATTTATATAAGGTCTTGTCATAAATTTTTTAAAAGTTTTTTCATTAAAAGACGTTGAAATAAGAACACATAAAATATGTGAATTTTTATTGATTTTTGATAAGTTCTACTGTGGATTGTAAATTTTAACGCACACGTCACGTTCATTACACGAATTTAGGACATCTTTAATATTTATGAGTGCATTTTTTACTATACAGATGGATCAATTTTATTTTATTTTCATACCATACCACTCTAACTAATGATAAGGTGAGTATTTGAATTTCTGCAAGTGAATAATGTTTTTCTTCTGTTCTATCTTGAAAGGCAAGTAAACTGTAGACACTCATAAGTCCTAACTACTATTTGCAACTTAGATGGTATAGTTATGACTATGATAGTTTATTCAAAGTTTGTTTGTCTTATTAAAAATCTAATACACTTATAGATATTGAAATTTTACTGGACTTAAAATAGATCTATACAAGATAAGCTCAATTCATATTCTCAAATTCTAAGTCTTGTTAAAGTTTTTTGGAGGTTGTTCCATTCTAGGAGTAATTTTTTAAAAAATTGTATTATATATATATACACATGATTAAAATTATTTTTTTATGTATATATAACTAAATATCGAACCCCCTTCGGTTAATTCGTATATTCACTTGTGAACCCTCTTGGTGTCAATCCTGACTCCGTCACTAAAAAACATCTTGAATATCCCATAAGTTATTAGATATTCATAAAGAGATCAAGATAAAAAAAATTATTTTTCTCAAAGCCGAAGTAAGGTGATCAAACGAATATTCTTCCGAATCAAGATCACTCCAAAGTGATGCCTGGCGTTCCTAGCATAGCGATACATCTCAAGAAGGTCTAAATTATCCTACGTTCGAGAAGTAGATGATAATAACGGTCTTCAATTCATGAAGTCAAAGGATGTTCTTCCTAACTCAAGATCAACTGAAATAATATCTAACGATTCTAACGATGTTATTGACATACGCTATTGACAACATTTGGATCACAAAGTCATGGGATGTTATTTTTCCTAGACCAGGAACAACTTAAAATAATGTTCTACTTTTCTAGCAATTAGGTACATACCAAGAATATCCAAATTATCTTACGTTTCATTTGATAAATATGTTATTGTTAACTGTTCCCGAATTACGTAGAAATTAAATTTAAAAAAATTATGAAAGTTCAAACTATCTTGTGTTCGAGAGATAAACTATTAATGACCTCCACATAACACAGTCAATGATGTTCAGATCGACTTAAAGTGATACCCGATATTTTTAGTGATCAATGCATCTTAAGGAGGCTTAAATTATCCTACACTCAAGATAAACACTATTAACAATCCTTAAATCACGCACATAAAAGTTCAGAAAGGAATACCAAAAAATACACAAAGGCTCACAAATATTCGTAAATAAGACCTCTTATTATTTGTGATTGAAATTTATTTTTTATACTTTAAATTTTTACAAATAACATTAACTAAAAATTCTAAATCCGTTTTCATGTGGGGTCACTTTTTTGTTTTCCTCACATGATATGTTTGAAAAGAAAATTAGTAAAGTATTATAATGATAAATTGATACTCTCACTTGTTAGATCTCTATTGGTCACATATTCACGAGACAGTATGAGTAAAGGGAACATGGTTATTAAGCAAAGAGACAAATAAATACTTATATAGTTTCATACCAACAGTTTCATAGTTATATAATATAACAAGTTGTATTTTATATTTTTATAAACTATTGCTACAAAAATATAAATATATATGATTTTTACTGTTCTTTTAATCGATATATATTTTATATTTTTGTAAACTGTTGCTACAAAAATCCAAATACATAAGCTATAAAATATAATTTGATAAAAATATTATTATTTTTTGTAATTTAATACTTAAATATACTAATATGTATTTTTTCCTATTATAAATGAAGGGTCACATGAAATAAGATTGTTAGCATGTGATGTGCCTTGGTTCTTGTATTACTCATTAAGGAAAAATACATTTTAGAACATTATATTAGGCGGACAATTATAACATCAGATTATAGCAATGTATTGGGATTAAGTGATAAAATTAAAATAAAATATGATTTAATGGGTCATGGCCGATGAGAGATTGTTATATAAAGGTAAAATATATAACTCATATCATTATGAATTATTTGTTGCTTTTCATAATTTAAATTATGTGAACTTTAGTCAGTATTAATTTCAATCATATGAAGTGAATACAATTGCAATTTATATATTTTTTTTACTTTAGTTTTAAAATGTTTAGTTGATTTATTCGAGTTTAGTCACTCATTTTGAAAAGAAAGAAGTATAAAAATCGATTTTAAAAAAAGCTTATATGTTATATTGTGTAAAGTGATATTAGAAAGACTATAATTGTTATAGAAAGATCCGAAATAATTATTAGTATCGGAAATAATTTTATCACAGTGTTTTTTTATGGCATGAAGAGGTCGTGACTTTTTTTTTGTTTTTGAGTAGAAGATGGTGACTTAATATTTGTATTTTTCTTCTAAAGTTAAACAAAAGTACTTTGTTATTTGTGAAGTTTTAAATAGAAAAATTTCTGAATTTTATTGGTTAATTATAGTATGAATATTATTATTTGAAAGTGATTATTCGTTTGTACCAGTTAAAAAAAGATGATAAATGTACCTCTCCAACTTGCTTCCAACTCACTTGTACTCAAAATAATAATTAAGTTTAAATGATTGAGAATATTACTTCACCTAATTTAAGTTCAGATTGAATGTCACAACCACCATTCAAGTGAAATTTGAAGCAAGTTATATTCTTTTGAAGTGTAGTTGTATAATTACAGGATCAAAAATAGTTAGTGTGACGGATCCAAATAAAAATATTAGTATCACTCAAAAGTTAACAAGGATGAACTTCATTTCAAAAGTACACGTATGAATTAATCGAAGAGGTTCAATAATTACTATACATATATTAAAAATAATTTTAACTATAATGAACCCCTGGTCCAAGGGTAGCTCTGCTGCCCGAGAGGCTCACAGTTACCACGACCTTAAGCACTCTGCTCGTTCGTAAGAGGCGAGCCAGGAGCTTATGTCGAGCATTTATTACTCTAGTGACAGACAAATGACATGATTCTCAAGGAGTTACATGATAAGTGGCGGGTCAATGAATTGGGCTTGGCCCATTTGAACTGGGCTAGATATTATAAGCAAATGTATGAAGAATCCAATTCCAAGTCCAGTCCACAAGGACAAAAACTAGACTTTATTTCTCTTGATGGTCATTCATTTGTGAATAAAATTTATAAATAATCATCTTTTACAACGTAATTGAAAAATAGTTATTGTAACATAGACTCAAAATCTACAAATAAAACTTCAGGATACTCTTTGAGAAATTTTACTTATAGAATTTTGAATTTCATTGAGTATATGTTGTTGTTATTGCAATTTCGAATATCTTAACAGTGATTATTTTTGAACGATAAAGCCAAAAGGTGATTTGTAAACTTTATTTCGACAAGCATTTGACGCTATTGCATTTTACATGTCATGTCACACGTTAAGACAATTGAATGAATAAGGTATCACAATTCGTAATTAGTTGCATGGGTTTGAATCGTAATGCTTTACGTCACGCTATATATACCTTATGGTTTTACCTCTCATTCTACTTTTGAAACTTATATTCGAAATTTAAATTCATGTTATGTAAAATTCATTAAGAGGGAAAGCTCTTAATATGATTTTTTTTCATATTCAAAATTCGAATTTGAAATCTCTAATTAAAAATAAAGAAATCATATTCATCCCACCATAATCCTTGCTGGCTCGATACGTCCAACACACCTTAGAACTCAAATCGTGACATACAAGTCAAGTGCCACTAATTACTCCAATCCCCCTAACACATGTAAGCTTGTGCAGAGAAAAAGAAAGGTTAGACAATTGGCATACTTTAGAATGAAGCAAAGTTTATGATTGAGCCACTATATTAGGTGTCAGGTTGGAGATGGTGGTATTCACAGGCACTTTTAATCACTACACACATGGGGCAACTTCATCCATAATAAGGCACATAAAAAACATTACCTAATCGGGGACAGAGTCAGATTTTTCATTGAAAACCAAAGACTTCAAATATATACACATGAATTAGTCGAATGACGTTAACATTTACCATATATACATAAAAAATATTTTTAATCATATATAAATAGTGTAATTTTCACCGAAAAGGGTTCGGATGAATCCCTCATTATATGCTAGCTCCGCCTCTGTACCAAATATTTATTAGCTCTATTTTAATTTGAACTTTAGTAATGTCTACGTACATTTATCCTTTTAGACATAACGCTGCACTGAATTTATTGTTGTTATTATACTATAATTTGAATCTTATTTATAAGATCTGCGCATACTCCTTTGACGGCTAAACCACTATCTTAAAATGTACGTAACTATATTTTTTTTTCTAGGAATGGGCTTTGTAGTAGTTCGTATCACCATCTACAGGTCGAATCATGAGATATATTTGACATTGTGAATAAAAAATTCAGAGGACTACTCTAGCCCTTGCTCTTCCCCTATATCCTATTCTGATCTTTCTAACGAAGGCGCTAGATCTTTTGTCTATTCGATTGATCCTAAATTCAGAAGGTGATCCTTCCCGTAAAGTCAAGTGACTTTTAGCTCCTCTTAAATTCCATTTTTCATCGGCAAGTAGCTAAAGTGAATTCTAAAATTCCTTTTTCCATTCCAGCTCTAAAGCATAAGAAGAGGGAGAATGGGCAGATGGCATAAGTGGGAAGAGTCGACTATTGTCCCACTTTTATTAATTCTTAGAAAAATAATTCCGATATACTTATAAAAGAATGATTCTCTCTCTATTGAATCGAAAAAATACTCTAATCATCAAAATAAAATATTCATGCAGCAATAAAATCATTGTCAAAAAGTTTCCAACAACAAAAGTATTAATGCATGAGAATAACAAGTCCTGACATAGTAAAACCTTGTCCAAATAGAAAGTACTCTTAACAATCAAGACAAACTAAAAATAGACATCGTTAAAAATTAACAACTTCAAATATATTAAAATCATGTCCAAATAGATCGATCATATTATTAATAGTTCACATTTAAGTAAACCACTTTATCAATCTATATAGCCTTTGTGCAATTTATACAACAATTAAATTGTTTCATTATGTGAATTTAGTGCCATACTGGCTCTCGATTTACAAAATTCATTAGCCTAATAAGGTATATTAAGGAGTAATTTGGTAGCTAGGGTAATTTAGTAATAGGTTCTATATATAAAAGGCAGAAGAGAGCTTGACCGTCATGCAACGATAAAAGTCGGACTTAGTAATCTGATGGTACCTAGTGCAAGTGTCATCATGCAACGGACAAAAGTTATTCCTAGCTAGGTCCATAGTTTCGAAATTGATACGAGAATCAAGATCGATAAATTAAAGGAAGTTTTGATATTTAGTTTTTGTAATAAAAGTGTCAATACCTTCCAAGATAAGAGTAAGATTCACGTACAAATTACATTCTCTAGATCTTACTTATGAAATTACATTGCTATCTTATTTAGTTTTAAATATATATAGGAATGTGAATAAGGTTTTTTTTTTTGGAACCCCTAGGGAAACTCACAATCTTTGCCCTTCGGGTGGACACTTAATTTGTTGTAATCTACTCACTATGCAATAGCTTCCAAATCACACAAGTGATATAAATCGCACTGGACAAGCTTTATATGAGGAACTCATGACTAGACGGAGGCGAGATTTTATCTCAGATACCTCCCAACCACAATCATACCCTTGCGAGCTAAATGAGTCATTTTGATTCGATTTTTATCGAATAGTTATTACCCATGACAAAATGTGCATTTGTTTATTGTTTATAAAAAGAAGGAAAAATGTGCGAAAAATATCAATACTTAGACGAAATTTGTAGTTACGCACTCTGAATTTTGCGAGGGTCCTATGACCCCCTAGACTATTTTTATCGTATTTAACTAGCATATATTTGCCCCTTATCAAACATTTTTTTCTTACGCACTCAATGTGTGTGAACACAAGCAGTTGTCCAAGTGCAAAATATATGTCAGTTAAATACGGTAAAAAATAGTTTAGGGGGGTTATAAGACCCCGCAAAGTTCAGGATGTGTAATTGCAAATTTCGCCAAAGTATAAGTATTTTTCGCACCTTTTTTCCTAAAAAGAAATACGATAAATAACATAAATATACATTTCAACTTATCATACTTACACAAACTCCCACCATTACAAAGTAATTACAAAAATCTCAACTAATCATGTATCTTTCTTGATTATCGAGGAGCTAATTATGTATCTCGACAGACCCAAAATCGAAAAAATGTATCAAGAGCTAATTATGTATCTTTACAAGGAAAAAATGTATCTTCGTTGGATGTATTATGTATCTCGACAGATTCAAAATCGAAAAACATATATCGGAAGCTAATCATGTATCTTCACAAAAAAAATGTATCTTCGTTGATTTATTGGAAGCTAATTATGTATCTCGATAGTCTCAAAATTAGAAGTTTCAGTAATTATGAAAAATATCGAGATTTTCTGTAATTAATATTTAAATTGTCAAAATTTATGTTGTTTGCCCTTGTACCCACAATAAAAATGTTCATTTCTATATTGTTTATACAAAAAAAAGAAAAAAATAAGGTAGTGTAAAAATCATATCATACATACAAGTACTAGAAATATAACATAGAATACACATTGTTATATACTTTCGATCTGTCGCAGTAATATTAATAATCCCATCAACTAAATTAATTAACATAGTTATTTACAACAATCAAACCCAACGGCTAGTTTTCGTGAAACTAAATTAGCACCGTCGGATCTTGCTGTATACTAATCTAACGGCTACTATTTCAAAATGAAGAAAATAAGACCGTTAGGAATAGAAGCGCCGATTCTACAACTTCAAAAAGGGGGCTTTCTTCTTCAGTGTATCAAAATCCACAGTTTCTCAGAGGCTTTCAGAGAAAAGGTAAGGGGAAATCGGGCAATTTTACGGACACCCAAGTCAATAATCCGTTCGTTCTTCGAGAAATGGCTGCAAGAAACGTTCTTCAACAACAGAACAGAGGTTAATTCTTGTTTTTTTGGTTTCTTGTATTCAAATTGTAAAACTTTAGTTGGGGTATGTTATTGTTGTTGTTGTTGTACGAATCGTGTTGAGTATGAAAAAGATAGTATTTTTTTAATTGTTTATGCCCTTATATGTCGGTTCTTGAGGGTCTATCTTTTAGGCTACATATCACCACCCTCTCAGCAACCCGCTCGTGGGATTTCACGAGATATGTTGTTTTTGATGTCTGTTCCTGAGGAGTTCTTGGTTTATTATAATCCTAAGCATGAAAAAAAACTTGCTCCAATGTTTAGTGTGAATTTTAGTATTTGACATGTAATTTATTGATGGAAAATGTACTAATATAGGCAGATCTAACTAGCAGAGTTATTACTGAAACTAATAGAACCACTAATTACCCTTTTACCTCTAAAATATACCCCTCTACAATTCAATTGTATACTGTGAATGGTCTCTTGTTAACCCAAAGACACAAACCTTCATAAATATTGGGGGAAAGATTTGGCATAATTTCTACGTATCGATGATTCCTTGAAATACTTCTGAATGTTAATAGTAGTACTAAACTAAAAGCTTTGAAACATTGGTCAGGTGAGGCAGTTCCTGGAGCCTTAAAGCAGAAGAATATGGCAGGAGCACAAGGAAGAAACCGCAAGGCGCTTGGTGATATTGGGAATATGGTAACTGTGCGTGGTGGGGTCGAGAGGGGAAAGGCAAAGGCGCTTCCTCAGGTGTCTCGGCCCATAACGAGGAGCTTTTGTGCACAATTACTTGCTAATGCACAAGCAGCAGCTGAGAACCAGAAGGTAATAAGACTTGGAAACTCATTTTTTCTCTTAGTATTTTTACAAACTTATTGAAGTTAATTATACTAATAAAGGGGTTGTTGGTTTTTAATTACTTTGTAGAAATCAATGGTTGTTAATGCGGATGGACCGATCGTTGCTAATGGAGCTTTACCTGTTAAAGTTGCAAGAAAACCAGCTCAGAAGAAAGCAGCTACTACTGTAAAAACAAAGCCTGAGGTGATTGAAATTAGTCCTGATACTGTTGAACAAGTGAAGGAAAACAAGCAAAAGAAGAAGGCTTGTGTTGACTCTTCAATGAAGAAATCAACAACTCTTACTTCAACTCTCACTGCTAGGAGTAAGGTGAGCATATATATAATCAACAACTCTTACTTCAAAATACATGTACTGCGTATTTTAGTTTAAGCCATTGTGTGGGAGTCTGATTGTGTTCTTCTGTTTGTGAAGGCTGCCTGTGGTCTAAGTCATAAACCAAAGGTCCAGATAGTGGACATTGATGCTACAGATGTGAATAATGAGTTGGCAGTGCTGGAATATGTTGAGGATATCTACACTTTTTACAAGATAGCTGAGGTACTTGATCTTTTTCATGTAAAATTTGCTTTTTCTTGTTCACATATCTTGATAATACTGAATATGGTTGCTATTTTGTTTTCTCATAGAGTGAGAGCAGAATTCATGACTATATGGATTCACAGCCTGAGGTTAGTGAAAAGATGAGAGCTATTCTGATTGACTGGTTGATTGAAGTGCATCACAAATTTGAGCTAAATCAAGAGACTCTTTACCTTACCATCAATATCGTTGATCGTTACCTTGCTGCGGCGACTACATCAAGAAGGGAACTGCAGTTAGTTGGCATTAGTGCCATGCTCATTGCCTCCAAATATGAAGAAATTTGGGCACCTGAGGTACATTAATAAGTCCTATTACGCAAGTTACTTGCCATTTTTTCTAGTTGCAAACTAACCAATTCTGATAATGTACATTTTTAGGTGAATGACTTTGTGTGCATCTCAGACAGAGCTTACAGTCATGAACAGATTCTGTCAATGGAAAAAAGGATTCTTGGACAATTGGAGTGGTACTTAACGGTGCCAACGCCTTATGTATTCCTCGTTCGATTTATCAAAGCTGCTGTTTCTGATGTACAAGCGAACGTCGCTGTCTTGAATTCTTGCAATGTTACCTCAATGGAAAACATGGTTTACTTCCTGGCTGAATTAGGGTTGATGAACTATGCTACAAATAGCTACTGCTCGTCGATGATTGCTGCCTCAGCGGTCTATGTTGCTCGACACACACTGCAATGCAATCCTTTTTGGAACGAGACGCTGAAACTGCATACTGGTTTCTCAGAGTCTCAGCTACTAGGTTGTGCTAAGCTGCTGGTTAACTATCACAAGGAGGCACCAGAACACAAGCTGAAGGTGATTTACAGGAAGTATTCGAGTCCTTCTCGAGGTGCTGTTGCTTTGAATTCTCCAGCCATTTCCCTGTTGGCCAGTCATGAATAAAGGACGCTTAGTTCTAGTTTTTATTTGTTTTCAAACAAAGCATTTAGATTTGTATCTGCTGACCAGATGGAATAATTTCAATTCCATAAAACTTAATTTGAAAGCATTTTAGTTGATCAACTTAGAGCAATGTGAAAGTTTATTTTATCTCATCAATTTAGGGGGAGATGCATACTACTTCTCCACCAACTTATCTTGTATTCTTCACCATAAATGTTTGGCTATGATCTCATCTAATGTACATGATCTCATAGCCCCTTTTGTACGTGTGTACAGATGAGATCGCTAGTAGGACACAATCCTACTGGCCTTTCAGTAGTGCGTAAAATGCAAACTTTGGCCTGTAACACACGGGCACAATAGACCTCTCCTAGGCACAGCTCGGCCACAACATGATCTCATAGCCTCTTTTGTACGTGTGCACATTAGATGAGATTGCTATAGGACACAATCCTACTGGCCTTTCAGTAGTGCGTAAAATGCAAACTTTTGGCCTGTACTAACACGGGCACAATAGACCTCTCCTAGGTTCAGCTCGGCCACAACATGATCTCATTAGCCGCCTCGTTTGTAAGTGTGTACATTAGATGAGATTGCTAATAGGACACAATCACAATCCTACTGGTCTTTCGGTATAGCGTAAAATGCAAAATTTGGCCTGTAACCAACACACGGGCACAATAGACCTCTCCTAGGCTCAGCTCGGCCACAGTGTAGGTCCTTCGAGATTGATTATTTTCGTTCATGTACCTTTTAACTAGTGCATCTGAAGGTCGACGCAGACATGGCCAACTGAAGCTATTGAACCTCTCTTCCTACTTTTGTCATTTCATTGGATATGTTGTGACAAATATAACACACTAGCCTTGCCAAAAATACAAAACACGAATAGCAGAAAGGAAATAGAGGAATCTTGAACTGGAAATTTGAACTAATAGTCAATTCCTAATCCTATGGTAACCAAGCAAACGCACTAACATCGAGCAGCCAAAAATATTCCCTATCTGTTAAATCAAATAAAGAAGAGCACTACTTTTTATCCATTCTTTGAAAGCTCATGTGATTCCCACTTTTGACAATACACTTGACAGTAAAATAACTTGTAGCAAAAAATGGCGAGTATAATGGGACGGATATGATCTCTTTATCCTTAAAAAGATATATTTCCCGAGCAATTTTTCATTAAATGATGAGCCTTACACAACGTGAATTTGAATTAATCGGAACTTCAATACAAATATCACCGTATAAAGATAGGACTCACTTAGCACACCAATCAAGTAGCCACATGATTGATCACCATAGTCCAATGTATAGTTATAGTTTTTAATAATAGAGATGCCAGCATACTAATCTTATCAAAATTTTGACTACTTTTAACATAGTACAACAACAACAAACCCGGTATATTCCCACATAGTGGGATCTGGGGAGAGTAAAATGTACGCAATCCATACTACTATCTCCGAAGAAGTAGAGAGACTGTTTCCGATAGACTCTCGGCTCAAGACAAAAGATCATAGACAGTTTTAACATAGTAAATTGTAACAAACATTAAGCTGAGATAAATACTAAGTACTTCTTTCTATGCTTTATAAATTGTATAACAGCTTACTTATTGAATTAATCGAGGTATCATTAGAATTCACAACAAGGTGTAACCAAGGATGTCACCAAAAAGACTACTATAATATAAGAGTCAGTATAGAAACGCAGTTCCACTCGTACGAAAGTCACCTTTGCTATGAAACTGAATTTAATTGAACTCGTATATGAATATTGAACATCGAAGCGAATTGAGATTCCCCATGCAAATAAAACCAAAATCACCATAATTGAAGTCGGAAAGTAAAGTTCATTTGTCCCCTTTACAAAGCTTTTCTAGGAGGGAAAGAGAGAGCAGAGACCAAAAAGACAAAAAAGCCCCATCTCAGAACAAAAAAAAAAAAATCTAATCTTTCCAGTCTTTTTACACATCACAACCCCATTTTTCAAAAAATTCTCCTTTTTTATTTTTTATTTTTGTTCTACTTTGGTCTTCACTTCTTATTATTATTATCCCATTAATCTGAATTTCCAAGTAGCATATAAATTGACCAAGAAAAAGATTCCATATCCTTTTCAAGTCTCTTTTACACTGTCAATCACAACCCCATTTTTCTTGAAAGTTTACACCTTTTTTCTTATGCTGCCTTTAGGCCTTTGGTCTTCTGTTCATTTTTGACAATTGGTCCCTCAATCTACAGAACTTGACTCGAGCGTCTTTCGAAAACAGTATTTCTACTTGTTGGATGAGGTATTGATTAAGTTATGTTTTTACCTTTTTTTCGCAGACTTCACCAATGTTTATGGTTGTTGTTATAGTTGTAGTCCATCAATCTCAATTTCCAAGAAACACACAAACTGACCCCAGAAAAAAAAAACCTTTAAACCCCTCTCATAAAAGGTCTTTATCTTTCAAGTTTTTATCAATTAGTCTTTCAATCTGAATTCTCAAAAAGGAGACAAATTTCCAAGAAAATTTGCTACCCCATCTCATAAAAATCTTATCTTTTTGTGCTTTCATCTTGGTTTTTATCTCAATTGTCAATTGGTCCATCAATCTTGAAGTACCAAGAAGAACAACAATGGAAACAAAAAATTTGCACCTTTATTTGCTCCTTGCTGACTCGAACCCACCATCATAGGGTAGAGGTAGAGGTACTTATCATCGGAGCAACCCCATCTCATAAAAATCTTGTCTTTTTATGTTTGCATCTTGGTTTTTAGCTCAATTGTCAAATGGTCCATCAATTTTGAAGTAACAAGAAGAACATCAATTGACCCAAAAAAAGTTGCACTTTTTTGTTCCCTTGGTGACTCGATTCATCCGAGCAACCCGTATCATAAAAATCTTATTTTTTGTGTTTTCATCTTGTTTTTTTTTAGTCCAATTGTCAATTAGTTCATCAATCTTGAAGTACCAAGAAGAACAGTAATTTCCTCCATTTGTGACTCGAATCCACGACCATAGAGTTGGAGGTGGAGGGTACTTACCATCCGAGCAAAAATACTGCGCTTTGTTTTGCTCCCTTGGTGACTCGAATCCAACAGCCGAGCAACCCCTCTTGTGTAACCAGGTGATTGGAAAATCCAAGATTTTGTTTAGGAAATGAGGGAAGAAGATTCCAATTGGTTTGCTAAATGGGAAGAAGAATTACCATCTCCAAAGGAACTGATGCCTTTATCCCAAACCTTAATTACTCCTAGTTTAGCCATAGCTTTTCATATTCAAAACCCCAATAGCCCAAATCCCAGAATGTCACCACTAGTTCATACTCCTCCATCAGCCGAGTTTGAGTCGAACTCGGCTGAGTTGGGTGGCAGGGCAGGTTCATCAGGGGTTGGTCCTGATGAACCTGCCCGAACCCCGAAAAGGGCTAGACTTGTGTGGACCCCACAGCTACACAAGAGGTTTGTGGATGCAGTTGCACAATTGGGGATCAAGAATGCTGTCCCAAAGACTATAATGCAGTTGATGAGTGTAGATGGCTTAACTCGCGAAAATGTTGCTAGTCATTTGCAAAAATATAGGCTTTATTTGAAGCGTATGCAGGGTTTTTCTAGTAGTAGTAGTATGTCCGGTGCAGGGGTGGATCCCGCAACAGATCATCTGTTTGCGAGTTCACCCGTGCCTGCACATTTTTTGCATCCAGGGAGGGGAAATTCTGAACATTATATGCCATTTGTGCCAGTCGCTGCAATTGTTGGACATGCTCCACAACTTCAGCAGCAGCATAGGCATTTGGGGTCATCGCCAAACGGGCAATTTGAGGTTCCATTTTTGTCTCGCCAGTCGCAGCAGCAGCCGGTTCAGAGAATGGGGACATCAGTTCATAGTAGTAGTCCAGTGTTGCCTTCTTATGTAGAGGGGTTGGAATCAGCTACAACTGCTAATGGGAGAAAGGTTCTTACTTTGTTTCCAACTGGGGATGATTGATATTTAGAAGAGTTGATTTCTCAGATAGGCACTCGTAACAGTTAACTTATCCTGTCAATTTGGCTTGTGGAGTTGATTTCTGAGATGGTCACTCGTAACTGTTAACTTGTCCTGTCAATTTGGCTTATGGAGTTGATTTCTCAGATGGTCACTCGTAACAGTTAGCTTATCCCGTCAATTTGGCTTTTGGGGTTGATTTCTCAGATGGTCACTCGTAACAGTTAGCTTACCCTGTCAATTTGGCTTATGAGTATTTCTAGAGACTGTTTTTGGAATAATATTTTAGTCTTTAATTTCTAGAAACTTTTACCTTGTAGATGGCATTTTCTGTTTTTAGTAACTCTCTATAGAGTCATTTCGGTTGGTACTTGTATAAAACTGCGAATACACTTTCAAGTCCATTGCTGTTTTCAGTTCAATGTTCGTTGTATTTTTATGAAATAGGATTTGTTGCATAGCGTCATCGGTGGTGAAAGGATCGAGTGTAGTTATGTTATAGTTAGCACTGTGTTTCTCTTATCAGCCTCCATTTAGCAGTCTAATTTAACCCCTTCCATGGAGGATGAATAGTGGCAATAGTATACCGAGATGCCAATTTGGTAACAGTAATGTCATAATTGTCCTCGATTCAGCAGTAACAACATTCTGCAAGTATATTGGCCAATATGGTTCTCTGAGAAAAGCTGATCTATTCCGTAGTTGCATAAGAAGTGCTCGAGTTTCCTAAAATTCTTTTTTTCCTGTTGAGGTAAGTTATTGTCCGTGAAGACATCATGATAGTAGTCGTGGTCGTGGATAATCAAATACTGTTGTTAGTAACAGGCTAATAGCCATGAACAGCATGATGCAACTACGCTCGTTGGTTATGGTTTCATGAGCTTCTGCATAAGAATTTAGTTCTCTTGTTTCCTGGTTTAGTGTCGTATAGAGGTGAGTCGTGCTTGTTGTAAATTGAGTGGTCTCGGTGCTGACTTAAACGCTACTTCGCTGTGAATCTTCCGGAGAGCATAATCATTCTGGTGATAGTTTTACTCCCTTGTTTTCGTCTCATGACCAGAATTGATCATTTCTACCTGCATTTTCTTGAATTTGATTACTCCTTTCCGATGCTTCTTTCGCCAAGTAGAGGAAACAACACGAGTCCCCTCTGCAAGATATGGAGGTGTTTATATCGTGACACAAGTATTAGGTGTTTATTGTTGTGTAACGCAGACAAGCTTATCTAGATGCAAGCTTCATGCCGGTTCCATAGTTTGAACCAGTGACCTATATGTAACTTTGTCATATAATGCATCATGCATGTAATCTACCTTAACACAAGCGGTAGATTGATTTCATGACTCGAATTTGTGAGTCACATGGAGATAACTTTATTATTACTGCAAGGCGTCCTTTCATGCACTCTCTTTGATCGATGGAATTATCTTAAAATTTAAAAGAAATCAATGAGTGGATATAAATAAAAAAAAGGGTCTGTTTTCCACCTTGGTTAGAATACTGTACACCACAAAATTTTATTGAATAGGATTCAAGAAAATTTTAATTCATCTTCAAATTTTGAAGTTAGTTAGAATTTTTTGAACGCTATTTTACTTCAAATCTTAGCTCACTTAGCATCCATCCCAAACTTTAGCTCACATTATAAAAAGAGATATATTTTAATGAAAAGTCATCTCGAATATCTCATTAAATATTCAGAAAAAGATCAAAATTTCAAAAATCCAATAAACGTTTGAATATTCTTAAATAAATCAAGACATCAAACATTATCTTTCTCAAAATTGAAGTGATGAGGTGATTTCTTTCCATCTTTCGTAATCTTGGTGGATAGAGTAGACTTAGCTTATATGATGTTGTTGGTGGGAGATATTAGTTATCTTGTGGAATTAGTGAAAGTACACATGCTGACTTGAACAGCACCATTATAAAAAATAATCGGAAAAGGCTCAAAAATACCCCTGAACTATTTGAAATAGCTCAAAAATGTCTCTCGTTAGATTTTTGGCTCAAAAATACCCCTCCATTACATATTTGGTTCAAAAATACTCCTCCCTCTAACGGAATTCGGAAAAGAATCAAAAATACCCCTGAACTATCTGAAACGACTCAAAAATATCCCTCCCCTTAACGAAATTCCACCAAGCATGCCACCTAGATAAAAAAAAAACTACGTGACTATGTCACATTACCATCCACATGTAAAGTGTTAGTATTTTTTAATTATATGACATTCCTTTCTTCTTTATTTTTATTTTTATTTAAAAACGTCAGTGAAACGAATAAAATTTACACGGCTTTTTCATTTTTAATCAAATTAGACAAACGGTGGTTATATAATATTTTTTTTCGAAAAAATGTATTAAATGTAACATCGCTATTATCAAATTCCTTTGATCATCTAAAAAACAATTTTTTTCCTATTAATAGGTTTAAAAGTGTGAAACTCAACAGAAGAGTCTAATTAAACTAATAAACCTATTAATTATTAGGCCAGTATAAAAGTTAAAATTAAGATTTACTCGTAAAAGTAACAAGTTTCAAACTAAAATTAAAATTAGTTACTCAAAAAATGTGTTTGACTTTGCTAGCTTTTACTCAAAATGCTTATGTTAAAATAATTTAATAAATACTTCCTCTAATCTAAAATTAATGAATCTTTGAATGTGTCACACATCTTCAAAAAGTTAATGAATGACATAATTAAATACTAATTTATCAATATTAAGTATCATTTTACTTTTTTTTCAAACTTGTTCTAAAAATAATAAGATTACTCATCAAAACTGAATTTAGAAAAATGAATTCATTTCAAATGATTAAACAAGTGTTAAAAGAAATTCATTTATTTTGAAAAAGAATTTGCATATAGTAAATTCAACTCAATTATTAGTACATCAACATTTGCTAGCTTAAAAGTTAAAATTCTAGCTTCTCCTTCGAGTCAACATCAGATCAAGTTGTCCCTCATCCCAAACGACAATAACGAGATGAAATTTAGAACTCTTAAAACACTAATGAAAAGGTGAAATCTAGAACTTTTAAAACACTAATGAAGTAATTAGGAAAAAATTGATTTTTTGTTTTTTCCGTTTTACTGCTTTGTAAAAAAATAAAAATAAAGAAGAAAGAAGAAAGGAATGTCATCTAATTAAAAAATACTAACATTTTACATGTGGATAGTAATATGGCATAGTCAGGTGATTTTTTTTTATTTAGGTGGCATGCTTGGTAGAATTTTTGTTAAAGGGGATATTTTTGAGCCAAATATTTAACAGAGGAGTATTTTTGAGTAATTTCAGATACTTCAGGAGTATTTTTGATCCTTTTTCGAATTTCGTTAGAGGGAAGGGTATTTTTTAGCCAAATATTTAATGGAGGAGTATTTTTAAGCCACAAATTTAACCAGGGATATTTTTAAGTTATTTCAGATAATTCAAGAATATTTTTGAACCTTTTCCAAAAAATACTTAACGTTATCAAGACGCGATCTTCCTTAAGATCAATAACAACTCAATGTTCTAGGTAGAGAGGGCCATATCATTTTAGTTGCAAAAATACGCCAATAACGATCCTCCAAAAAAATC
Organism: Capsicum baccatum var. pendulum; assembly: GCA_030864225.1. NCBI lineage: Eukaryota > Viridiplantae > Streptophyta > Magnoliopsida > Solanales > Solanaceae > Capsicum > Capsicum baccatum. The sequence continues at coordinate 256,355,495 of CM061559.1, read as the reverse complement.
ATGAAATAAACAAAGTTCTACCCATAAATATTTATTTCTATCATATTTTATTTATATTTCTCATTCTAATTTTCCTTTTGGTGATTTTAATGATTTTTATCACATTGGACATAAAAAATACTATCTTATATATCTTCCATAATCTCCCACCCACTTCAATCCCCTTCAACTCACCAACTCTCATTCCACAGCTCCAAATATTTTTTCCATTTTTCTTACAGATCCAATAATTTCAAGATTTATTTTCCGTAAGTCTCTAATCCTTAATTTCTCTTTAGTGTTTAAAGATTCAATTTTTTACCCATTTCTTTTTTATTTTTTTTAATAATTGTGATATCCGAATTAGCTTACAAGTTAGTTACAAGGTAACCTCGATTAATTTCACCGATACGTGCCACTTCTAGCCAACCACAACGTATGTATTAGGTAACTCTGTTTACTAACATTTGGACAGATGGTAGTGTTTTTGTCCTCGTGGCTCTCTTCATTGACCACTAGGCACCCTTGAGTGCATATCCCACCTCTTCCAATACTGAATCTTGATTAAGTAGGAGGGAGGGTTATTATATCTTTGATTAATGATTAGTTGGGTCAACGAGTTATTGCAAGATAAATGCTTTTAGCAGTTATTTTGAGCTTATTGGTAGTTCTGTTTGACTAGATTTTCTAGTTCTTGATATTTGTTAATTGGGAAATGACTGACATTATTGTTGCTAACTAATTGAATTATTGTATACCCAACTGTTGCAAATTCAATCTGAAATGTTTACTTTGTTTAGCTTACTGTTTTATTATGTGTTTCCTTGAGCTGAGTATGCATAGGAATCAGCCTCTATAAGGTCTGCGTATACACTACCCTCTTGAGATGCCATTTGTTGAGACCCCACTTGTCGGATTACACTGGGTATGTTAATAATTTATTATGTGTTGACAGGAGATTGCATGCTGAGGCCTTCGGGCACGGTGTTTGTATTACCCCAAACTTCTCAACTAAGATCCGAATTGTTATTTAAATGTGCATAGAACTGAATGTGATGATTCCTAATTGTACATGGGTGTTAATACTAAAACCTTAGTGTGGGAAGAGCTATAGTTATAAATTAAGGTTGTGAGGAACTTCTAGCTCAAAGTAGAGTTGAAGGCTTCCTTACCGATTGAGTTTCCGCATAAGATTTTACTAGTGACTACTTCAAACAATCATTACTCGTAGAAATTGGATTATGATGTTGTTGAACTATTTGTTGCTACCGAAGGGAAATTGGATTTTTTATATGAAATTAAGTGGGGTTGATTCACTGTTGGTTCTTGAATTATGTGTTTTTTGTCAGCTTTATCAAATGTGATTATATTAGTAGTTATTTACCAGTGTTCACACGAAATGGGCACGACAGCAACTAAATAGATATAGAGGATCATATACCTAATCCCAGCTAGTTTGTGATTGAACCGTTGTTTGATGAATCTTAAGAATGTTTATCAATCAGATGAAAAATTCAAATGGAGATGCTACTAAGTTTTTTTCTACGAATTGAGGACCTCTAAGTTTAGTATCTACCTTAACAGAAAACTTCGGTACCTGAATATCGATCTCAATTGTTGAAGTTTCTATTTCGACCCACACATATAGAGAGCAGTGTGATGTAAAGATTAGATCGGGGTCCAAGTCAAACCCGAACCTAGACAACTTTAATTAGGCATCCAAATTCCTAATGGCATGTGGAAAAGTAGGGCATATGTTCCAGTGAATGGAAATAATGTTATCATCAGTCCACGAATATACACCAATCAAACATATATTAGCCTTGTGAGAGCCATAATCCTACAGAAGTAGATTCATCGCCGCTTAATTAGTTATGTAGTAGAATGGCTTTGAATATGCGTACTCTTACTCTAGTCCAACCTTTTGGTTTAACTTATCTTTTCTGGTATGGATAAGCAGGTCCTGAAGTTTTAGGCAAGTTGTCTCTCGTTTGAAGAAAAATGGCATCGCCATCAGATCACAACGCCGCAATCATTGATGGTAAAGCAATCGCTCAAACTATTCGTTCTGAGATTGCTTCTGAAGTCAAACTTCTTTCAGAAAAGTATGGCAAGGTTAGTTTCCATGGCATGTTGTATCTGTGTGCTTTAGTGATTGCATGTTCGGAATTTTTCCATTAATGTGGTAATTGCATTGTGCATACTTGAATGTGTATATGATGTATCTGAATTCTGAAGCTGGTGAAGCAATGTCCTTCATCAGACTTAGTGTATTTACATGGGTCATCGATATTCAAGCATCCAAGTTGTTTGTTATTTTCAGGTCCCGGGGTTGGCCGTAGTCATTGTAGGAAATAGGAAGGATTCACAAAGTTATGTGAATATGAAGAGAAAATCTTGCGCTGAGCTTTGCATAAAGTCTTTTGACGTAGATCTCCCAGAGGAAGTTGCTGAAGCTGAATTGATTAGCAAGGTCCATGAGCTGAATGCTAATCCTGATGTACATGGTTAGTCATTTGCACTAATAGGAAGTTAATCTTTCTTGCGTTTTGTATCGTTATATTTCTGCTGTTTCACTGGGAAATTTAGCCTTGTTGGTCTGTACTTGGGTTGGACATGTTGATTTAACATAATATGCAATGTATTGCACGAGTTTCTTTTTCTTTTTTTTTTTTTAACAAAATTTTGTATATTTCCATTTCAAATGTTTATATCAAATCAACATGAAGCTTATGAAACAATTTTCACCTAATACATAGCCAAGAACTCCCTAATGATATCTCCATACTAAATGAAAAAGCAAGCTGACCAAAAACACTAACAATATTAGAGTACAAGGTGAAGAAAATATTTGCTGGCGACAAGCGATTAATCGCTTCCCCATTTTCTTGCTACGCTGTCTTTGGCAGAAGTGCGAGAAGGAACTTCCTCCTGAGAAATGGTATCAAAGCTGTCTTGGCTAGCAGGATATACCTTTCTCATAATCTGTGATGTTACAAAGGTAAACCCATTCCTCGCTCCGCGTAGAGTGAACAGCAGACGGTTGAATATGAAAGCAAGTATCACATCTCCTTTTGCAACTATCAAGTACATGACAATAATACCCCAAAATAGCAAGGGTTGCTTGTTGGGCTTCCTGCCAAAAATGGCCATCGTCGCCACCAAACCATCTACGCCAATTAAACCAACCGCCTCCGCCTGTATTGTCTCTCCACCTGCTTCCTCCCTTCGTTTAATTTCTTTATCCCATTTCTCAAACTCAGTTTTCTTTCCTCCCAAAGCACTTTCTAAAGATTTTCTAGCCTCTTCCTGTTTGCGGTTATTGTGAGAGAAGAGGCAAGAAAATATGCCATTGCATTGGAATTTATGCTGTAAAGAACTGAAGCTCTTTAAGGTAGTGCGAGGGCTGGCCGTGTTAAAGATGAGGTTGATATTTCTAGGCTCGTATTGCACGAGTTATTTTGTCATCCATGTTCCTTTTATTTTTGAACTAACACGTCTTTTTAGCCAACAGTATGCATGCCTGTCTAGTCAGTCCATAAGAAAATTATAGGGTCCTAGCTATTGTAGGCTCAATGCAAAATATTGAAATTGCTATGTTGGATAAACTCAATGGTGTTAATTGTTGGCAACATAGTGACATCTATATTAACCGGCCGTGGGTACTAAATGTGTACCATTTCAGTTGATGTAATTTAGTGTATTTGACACATTAGGAACATCATCGGATTAGATCTCTCATCTAATATACCATCTCTAATAGGGGTACCGCCCGGCACTCATCTTAAATCTCATTGCTGCATATTTTTCTTTTTTGGCTTTTGTTGTTCCAAACTTCTATTTGGGTAAGGTTACCTGCCTACCTGCTAGGCAGATATCGATATTGGTGTTCTGCTGCTACTGTTTATAGACCATCTCCACCATGCCTTTTTTAATTGGGTAGTTCGAATCTCTTATTTTCTCACTCTCAGCTGGTGGCATTTTTGCCAGTTTTGCATCACTGCTGGTTAGATGTTTTTATTTCTCTCCTTTTTTATCTTTTTCCTTAAGTTACCATTTCCAGTTCTGGTTTATTAGCAATGTTCCGCAAGTATATTTTTTATTTAAGTGTATGGGACTTTGGGGTAGGATATCGTGATGCATAACACAGGCAAGTGAGCTGAAGGCACTTTGTGCATTGCTGCAGGTATACTGGTCCAGCTCCCGTTACCAAAACATATTAATGAAGAGAAAGTTCTCGGTGAAATCAGTCTGGAAAAGGATGTAGATGGCTTTCATCCTCTGAATATTGGCAAGCTTGCAATGAAAGGCAGGCAACCTTTGTTCCTCCCTTGCACGCCCAAGGTAATTATGTGATTTAACTTCGTTGAGTCTATGAAGACTTATTTTTATTACGTCTTATCTAGTTCTCCTGGGGCGGAGCCAGGTAGGGCCGAGGGGGTTGGCGAAACATTACATTATTTGTCCTGTTTTACATGGTTAAAAACTATTTTCTATCTATATATAATAGATGTTGAACCCGCCTCTAGCTTCTTTGTGTGTTTACTTCATATTTTAAACCACCTTAATGAAAATTCTGGCTCCGCCCATGTAGTTCTCCTGCCTTAATCAAGAATCTATGTTTATACTATAAACAGCTATCTCCTGTTGTCGTCTAAAAATTCTCCTATCTGGTTTCTGCTAAACAGGGATGCATCGAGCTTTTAGTTCGAAGTGGGATTACCATAAAGGGAAAGAATGCAGTTGTGGTTGGTCGAAGCAACATTGTTGGATTACCCGTATCTCTGCTTCTCCTGAAGGAAGATGCCACTGTTACTATAGTTCATTCACGTACCAAGGAACCAGAGAAAATCATTCGTGAAGCTGACATAATCATCGCTGCTGCAGGGCAAGCTATGATGGTAACAATTACCATTTATTTCTTTCCCAGAAACCTCCTTTTCGTATCATTTTTCTCAATTCACTAGTTTTGTTTCCTATACGCTTGCGATTTAGCTTTCCCAATTATATATTACTTCCTCCGTTTCCATTAGTTTGTCTATTTTTGACTTGACGCAGAGGTTTAAGAAAGGAAGGAAGACTTTTCAATCTTGCGATCTTAAACTAAAGATCTGTTAAACGTACCTAAACGCCCTTTAATCTTGCGATCTCAAACAAGTCACATGGAAAGTTGGAATTAAAGAGTTGCTAAAAAGGAAGAGATTCTTTTTGAAACAGACTAAAAAAGAAAGTAAGACGAAATCAATTGAATCGGAGGGAGTATTAAACGGACGAGATTCTTTTATGTTTTTTGTTTGTTATATTTGTTATCTGTCTTGAGCCGGGGGTCTATCGGAAACATCCTCTCTACTTCATCTGATGTAGTGGTATGGACTGCTTACACTTTACCCTCCCCAGACCCCACTTTGTGGGAATACACAGGTCACAGGGTATGTTGTTGTTGTCGTCGTCTCTAAACAAAGGTGCTGCACTCATTTTTCAGATCAAAGGCAGCTGGATCAAACCTGGTGCTGCAGTAATTGATGTTGGGACAAATGCTGTAGATGATCCATCTAGGAAGTCGGGTTATAGGCTCGTTGGAGATGTCGATTTTCAGGAAGCATGCAAGGTGGCTGGATGGATAACTCCAGTTCCGGGAGGCGTTGGACCAATGACTGTTGCAATGCTTCTGAAGAATACATTGGATGGAGCTAAACGAGTTATCGACAAGTAAACACTTTACTTCCTTTGGCTCTGTAGACTATTACAATAAAGATGTCATGGCTTTTTAGCTTGTTGACAATACATGCATTTAGAAGATGTCAATTACATTCAAGAAAACAACAATGAGATTGTTCTTGTGTAATCGAGTTTTGTATCGAAAAAATCTTTTTAAAAATTTAATCTATTGGTAAGATGATACATTTTTTTTTTTTTCAATTATTAGGTTTGTTTCATGTAACACACCATAAAAAGAAAAGGAAGCTAGCATTTGGATGTGGGAGTACAATAATAATTGTCTATATGACGTAGTTGAATTAGAAAACAATAGACTACATAGTGATTTCAAATTTAATTTGTAGTATGTGGAAAACTGAAGATTTTCACGTACACCTCTCGCACAAAAAGTTAAAAATAGCTTCATTTATATTCATGATCAAATACAATTTCGACTCCAACTTTAAATTTTCATGGCCAAACACCTACCGCTTCTTTCATAACCTAAAAAAAGAAAGAAGTGTAGAAAACCAACAAAGAGTTTATTTTTTAAAATTTTATTTTGGTGTTTAAAAGTTTTGATAGGGATATCGTTGTTATCCAATTAGGTAAATAGGTAGTCTAGCTATATTATTGCTATAGTAATATGGTACAATAAGAAAGGGACAACCAAGTTTTTCAATTAAGTGATGGTGAAAGGAATAGAAAAAAAATTATTTTTTTAAAATATTTTCGTTTCAACAACTTTGATAATTGTTCGACAACTGTGCGAAGTTGTTCGGCAACTTTGCAAAGTTGTTCAACAACTATGTGAAGTTATTGAGACAACAAATGCAGTTGTCGAACAACTATTCCACTTGTTTAAGCAATTTTAATTTTTTAACTTAATAATATTGTAAGACTCATTTATCCCCTTTTTTAATTAAAAATTTGGGAGGGGATCTATGGACTCATTCTTCTCATCAAATAGTCTACCAACATGGGTTATACTGTAGTGGTGAAATTATTCTACCTTTAATCAGAAGTTTCGGATCCGAGCTCGAGTATAAAGAAAATCTTATTGAGAGCAGGTATCTGACACCGACGAGAAACCAAAAACCAAAAAAAATAAATATCAAATAGTCTTGCTATAGTCTAGCTATACTATTGTTATCTCCAAAGTTTGGTCCCAACATAGAAATATGCTAGAATTCACAATCATTTAGGTAGGTTACTATTATATCCTCAAACTTATAATAATAATACTGTACTCTATCTTAAAATATAATTGTAGCATGAAACCAACGTCACTTGGTCAATTTGCAATTGCAAGTGTACCACATGTTGCAATTGCAAAGGGTACCTCCTACTTTGATTTACTAAAGTGAAATGCATTATAATATATGGTCATTTATTAGGTATTGCCCACTATTGATTTTCTTAGCCAACAATTTGTTACTCTCAGTCCTTTAATTGTCTAATATACTAAAAATAGACGTTTGATAATATTTATTTAGCTTGAAAACAATGGATTATTTCACTTTATGTTCATTTTACCTGCTATTAAATATTAGGGCAAATCTCGACAATTTGGAGTTTAATTACAGAAAATTCTGATTTTTTGTATAATTACTGAAAATTCTGATACGGAGGGAGTATTTTGTGCCAAACATTCTTACCATATGCTAGACGTCTTTTCTTATATAGAAATATCATTCATTTAATTTTTTGTGGATCAATAATTGGTGCATGAAATTTTTAAACTTGCACGCTTTAAAACACCAAAAGAGAAGAAGACAATTATTGGCAAGTTTCTATGATTGTATGAACTTGGAAAAGAGAACGCATCATTACATAATATATGATAGTATATCCTATCGAAATATTAATATTTTCTCGGATCTTATTTTATGTAACGGTATTTGATGACTGAGCCTGATATAAATAAAGACATTGGTAACTTTTATTATTATAAATCATCTCTCGTTGAAGGTGTGTTTGATATGGAGGAAGACATTTTCCTATTTTGTAGATCAACATATTTTTGACGAACATTAATTCTAAGAAAACAATCTTCTTAAAAATCAAGAAAAACTACTTTTCTGATGAAAATAGAAAAAGTAAGTTATTACATAAATAACATTTCACATTGATTGTTTGTGCGCGCAGACACGCCGACTAATATTCCATGCATCCACCCCTCCCATTCCCCTCCCCCCCCAAAACCCCCACCATCATGCTTCTTCCACCCCGTCAAGGGCAAAGCCAGCCCTTCAAAAAAAAATATTATTTATACATAATTAAATTATTTTTATGTATCTATAGTAGGTGTTGAATCTCCTTCCATGCATTCCTCGGCTAGGTTCTCTTCAAATATCGACCCCTTTAGTTGAAATTCTGATTCCACCTCTGTCTCTTGTCCTTATCCCAGACCCCCACTGCCACTCCTAACCCATCCTCAACACCCCACCCCACCCCACCCTCTCATCCCCTCCACTCCACCTTCCACACCGTCATATGCTGTGTATATTTTTCTTACTTAAAAAAATTAGAAAATAAATAAGAAAATCATTTTTTTGTCAGGAAAATATTTTCTTTCATACCAAACGAACCTTAAAAGAAAAATAAGAAGTTTAAAATTTAATTATTTTAAACAACAAAACAGATTAAAAAATAAAGTATGACACATAAATTAAGCGAAGCAAGTATTTCAAGTAGGGACCAATTTGGTGGGACGATATAATATATATATATATATCCCTTGTTCCTTTGCGTATAGAAGAGGCATGCAACTTTGTCTTGATGACAATTGTTGTTCTAAAATGTGTTATACGTAAGTATGGTCTACACAAAAAATGAATAAAAGTGAAAGAAAGAGACATGCATGCATGGCTTATTACTATTATTATCATTATGGATTGAAAGAGAAAGAAAAAGTGAAAGTTTTCGTTTCTTCTCAACCAAATATTCCCTATTTCCTTTTCTAGTCTGGAAAACAATTTTATCCATGAATAATATGAATTTTATTATTCGGCACGATAGTAATATCGTAACACATACTTACCGACAAGAAAAAAATGAGATATTCAGAGGTTTCCTTGGGTTGGTACGACGAAATGAGGCCACCCTAGCCTATTATTGACTATATATTAAGTGCTCTACCTCGGGCCATCGACATCATATACTCTACTGAAATAGATTTAGCAGAAAACCAGCTATATCCGATCTTGATTGACCTTTTACCTCTAGCCACAAGTGATCCCTGTATTTTGCATTGACCTAATCAAGAAAGAGAAGGTAAGAATGATTCCTACATGCATCACATTAACAACAAAAGAAAAGAATATAGTAGAGTAGGATTGGCCCGTAATGTATACAGAATCTCTAGGCGTAATCTTCCGCTTAATACTAGAATCAACAGAAATGAAACATAGTATCTGAGGTTGCAATAATCGAGGATACACCATAGAAGAAATTGTTCTATTTCCAAACTTCACCTTTAAAAAGCGTAGATTTTTATTTTCAAAATTTTACTCAAATCACGTGTTTTTCTCCTCGTAAGACTGAGAGAAATGAATAAATATGAAATTAAGAAAAACAGAATCAAATCGCACCATCTCTGTAACAGGTAATTAATGCCTCCGGAGCATTTTAAGAATTATATTTGAGGTATCTCCATGTAATGTAATAATGGTGAAGTGATCTGATTCATACATACACTAGTAATGTCCCTAGCTTGCGCCCTATTTGAGATTAATGAATATTTGAAATGTCTATCAGGCATTACGACTCAAATAATCATGTGAGCAGGTTAATGACTCGCTTATTTATTAACTCAACTTTTTACACAACCTCTATGATCTTGATCCTTTGGTAATGAATGTTAATTACCATTCAAACATTTTCATATAAATTAGGACAGAAGAATTAAATATATAACACATGTCTTCCTAAAGAAAGAAGAAACTCTCATCCAAAAGGGAATTACTGTTATTTGGTTGCGAAAGAGTTATCTCGGGATAATTAATTTCGAGATTAGTTATCCCACCATGTATATGTCTGTGATAACTTATTTCATCACTATGGCGTAAATGACGGGATAAATAATTCTCATAGTAACTAACATTTCACACCAAACATGGGATAATATAATCCTTCATTTTATCCCATAACTATTTATTCATTATACCTCATACCAAACGAACTCAATAATGCAAAACTTAAAAAAAGTTGAAGAGAGCCACGTACGTAAAGGTTAAGCATGAATATTCATCTTAATCTTGAAAATGTCTATGTCATCCTTTTTAAGAATAAGATGGTGATCACAAAAATACACAAACGAAGAGAAAAATGTAGGGAAATTAAGGAAATCAAAGTCAAAAAAGAGGACCAATACCCACCAGATAAAAGAGAAAATAATAAAGATAACCCCATCTAACTGTTTTAATTTGTAGATAAGAAATTAAAGCTCTATCATACTACTACTTCCCCTCGTTTCAATTTATTTGACCTATTATTCTTTTTTTAGTAACTCTTTAATTTAAACTTTCCATGTAATCTGTTTAAGACTATAAGATTAAAGAACATTTTGATACATTCCACATATCTTTAATTTAAGACAATGCAATAAAATTCGAAGATCTTCTTAATTTTCTCAAATTTCGTGCCAATTACTCAAAATAGTCCAGAGGGGGTATATTTTTTGGTCCCAAATTTGTACTACCTATTCATATGAATTAACACAAAACGAATAAGAATTGTACTTCTATCATTTTTCATGGTGCACGTTAATATCAAGAGAAAGGCTTTGTAATAATAATATTTGGTACTTCCAAATTCCAAAGGACACCTATATATTGTTGTAACTTGTGATTTGATATATACTTTGAGCTTCAATACCTTTTTTTAAAAAAAATGGTTGCCAGCTTTAAGCTATGTATGTAATTCTTCATTTTTATTTTTAAAAAAAGTTTTTCAATATTTAGAGGTCGATATATTCTCTAGCTTGATGTCTGCATCATTGAGGAGGAGAAAAAAGAAATCGAGAAAACTAAAAGATGAAAAGTATATACGTCCATTTGAAATAGGTCGATTTGACATGTTTAATATATACACTATACACGTGGCATTAGTAGAGAGGAGAAGAAAAAGACATCGTCTTGGGTTGGGGTGTCTAATTTTTTCATATTTGGATGATCAGAAATATTTTCTAAAGAAAGATAAGTTTTTCGAAGATGAGGGGACTCCTTTAGTAGAACTAAGCAAAATCGATTTCACAAGTGGTATTTTAATTGATTGTGTCCTCCAAACCTCGAATATACCTTATCTTCAACCTCTCCCACGTAGCCACCGTTCCCACCACATTCGTAATATTTATTTAAATTATATACAAATGTGTTCTTACGAAAATATTTTTTACTTGCAGAGCAACCTTATGGTTAGGGGGTTCATCTAAATCATATTCGACGAAAAATTATACTATTATTTTTACATAGTTTAATTTTTTTTTTTGTATATATAATTGATGTTGAATCTCCTTCGACTACGCCTAATTCTTTCGATTTTGAACCTCCTTAGTGAAAATTTTGGCTCCGCTACTGCATACTTGAGGTAAGAAATTAGTACATATTTTTTCACAAAGCACAGCTCAATGATATTGAAGTTAATTATGGTGTGCGTATGGACGTGGAGAAACGACGAATAATTAAAATCCAAAATAGAACTATAGTCTATGTATCATCACTTAACGATTTGACACAATTGAATTGGCAAGACTGTTTTTTGACTGTAAAAAGTTTTTTTTTTTTAAAAAAAAGTAGCTAGCCACTTTGCTGAGAATGAAATAACTACTAATAATTAAGCACTACCTAAGCATGAAAACAAATTAAAAGCAACAATAATTCAATTGTTAACATTTACTATTTGTATGTTCTTAATTTAATAGTAAATTGATCTAAACAATTATCCAATTCAACTATTTGCAACAAAGGAACTAATTAACAAAGAAAGAGAGTCAAAAAAATGAAGGATAAATGAGATGAAAAGCACCAATAATTACATAATGAATTAAAATATTTTTGTTCCTATTAGTTATTATGAGAAGAGTCACTCTTTTAGAAGAAATCTAATGAATGGAAAAAAAATCTCATATTGGCGATGAAAGGGGTCTTGGGCTTTAATTTAATTTCTCATGCGGATTTGGACAATTTTATTTTCTTTGAGCTATCTTATATGTTCAATTGACATGATATCAAAGTCAGATCCTCGACATAGGCCTCCAGATAGATTGTCCATGTTGTGCAGGGGCTCAACCTAGGGCCAAATAGTGTTGAGCTAGCTTATATATGTCCAACATGATATCAGAGTCAGGTCCTCGACATAGGCCTTCAGATAGATTGTCCACGCCGTGCAGGGGCCAAATTGTGTTGGGGTGGGCACAATCTAGGGACCATAGTAAGTCGGGCGTGCAAGAGGTGATGAATAAAAAGAATCCTACATCAGCAATTGATCGAAGGAACCTGGACTTCCTTATATAAATTTGGATAATCCTCCGTACTTAAGCTAACTTTTGGAATTGAATCAGGCACGAGGTCCATCTCATAAAAAAGAAAGAAATTTTCCACTTGTGCTTCATCTCATTCTTAACATCTACCGAATTGAACCATTCACCACAAAAGTTTTGCCCAAACTATTTATAATCAATCAATTAGAAATTAAAGATCAATAAAAGATAAAACAAGTTGTAAAGAGAAAAAATGAGAGAGACAGAAGGAGAAGAAGACAACCATAAATATAGACTAGTACACGTTGTAGTACGATAGAGCTTAAATTCGAAATATCTGCTTAAGAGTGAAGGGATATATCCTATATATCCATACCACCACAATCTTAGGTCAAACTTTTCTTCGGGTTTCTCACCTCCAGATTTGACACCGTGTAAGATCCATTTAAGAGGAAAGATCGCTCCCTAACAAGATATATATTTTTCATATTCAGGGTTCGGTTGGAACTTGAGACATCTGATTAAGGGTGAAGGTATTCTATCCATCTCAATATGAACTGTAGATAACTCTCATGTAGCTTTATTTTTACAGAGGGGGGAGGGTCTCACCTGATATCAGATACCGTACCTCAATACGAACTGTTGATGTAAGAGGAGATCATATGAAAAATGTAACCGATTCTTTCATTTCTTTGAGCCACTGGCCATCTACCGGGAGTTTCGGATTTAAAACCGATATTTTAGCAACGGGGGAGGGTCTCACCTGATATCTGATATCGTATCAGGCTCTAATTAATCTGAATTTGCATCACGTAAAGCCCATTTAATAAAAAAGTGTTCTCTAACAAGCTCTTTTTTTATATTCAAGACTTAAAATTAAAGACCTCTCATTAATAGCGAAATAATCTCATCCATCTCATCACCACCATTTTGGTGACTTAGATTTAGCAATCACTATTTTGGTCCAACTAAAAAAAAGTATATGCACTAATATAAGCTCTTTTTAAAAATAAAAGACATGATCTTGATCATGCATGCATGGCTCACGTATGTAATAATAGTTCCCCATACTCATAGATTCCTACCGACCAATTTAATTTTTTTTATGAATTAGGTTATTGGCTAGTGTAATATTTTTTTATATTATCAAAAAAATTTAATTGAATATGTTTATCAAGAGATTTAGCTGTAATTATAAGCTATGTTTATCAAGAGATATACCTGTAATTATCTAATTATATTTTTTTACACTGTTAATGCTTATAATCTACTCCTTTTTTTAATTATTGATAATCAAGAAACTAATTTCGAAAAAATTCGAATATTATGAAACTCTATTGCAGATATTGCCAATAATTAGTTGATTCGTTTTCCATTCACTTGGACAATCAAAGAGTTCCCTAGCATGATTAAACATATAACTTAAACTCATTGGTTCAAAAGTCTACATCATTAGGCTTTTTGAAAGAAAAAAAGCAAATAAATAAATAAAAATAAAGTGAAGTGCATTAAGAATTCTATTCAATTTGTAAATAGACGTTATTGCATGCTTACAAAAAAAAAAAATTGAAAGATGATCCATCTATTATTGGTATACGTTAACTTTGACCAAAAAAAGTACTGATGATTTTATTTTCAATAGCTACCAATAATTCGACCTTTTGATATATAAGAAATAACAAGAAAAAAAGGGGAGCTCAAAGAATGGACATTATATTAAAACATTATCTTATTAATTTATTATTTATTATAATATATTAATAGTAATCAAAACATTACTCGATGATTAGTGGACGGATAATAACCAATAAATGAAAGTGAAACTTATTAATTACATTTTTATATAATTTTTTGTCTTCTTACGACTTTATCAGATCTTTTTCTTTTTTTCATTTCCTGTATATAAAAATCATCAACCTTTAGAGTTTATTTAAATAACTATATAGTTTCTTGAAAAAGAATTAAAGGAACATTGATTTTTAGTTTCCATTGAAGTGTGTCTTATGTGCAACTAATTAATTAGTTTTGATTCATGTGACGTTATAAAGCAAGCTAGCCATAAAATTTTAGATTAAATAAAACATCTATAAAATAAAGTATTTTCATGATGATTTTCCTACTTTGTTGACCAAGAAAAAAGGGTTAAAAAGAATAGGACGTGACTTGCAATATAATTGTACTACTCCACAAAGTTAGGTTATATAATTAACAATTATATAGTAGTACTGAGTACAATTATTATAGTAGTAGGAGGAGGAGAAGGAGATCTATAGAGTATGTTATCTAGTTACAAAATTTAAAGGATGTGTGTAATTAAGGTAATTTGCTTACGAGCAGACAGGATAAGACTGACTTGAATATAAAGACAATGACTTTGAGGGTACAAATTTCGTAAAATAACAAGGAACGAATACGATCTTATAAGCAAAGCGCGTAATTAGGAGTGACAAAACTAGCCCGTGTAAACATGACCCATTGTTTTCCCTCCAAAAAGCTCCGATTCCGATCACTTTTTCGACGTTATTTTTCGGCGATTAGCTCTAAATCAGTCCATAAATATCATAAGCTTGTCCATTGCACCCATTGTTACCCCATTTGTTTGGTATCTTCTCAAACACACTTTCCACCATTGTTAAAAAGCTTGAAACCCCACTCACATTACTCAATACCACTTTAGAAAGTATATTACAGCAGCTCAGGCGACTCTAAGTTCATTTCTCTATTTCATAAACCCAACGATCGTTGATTAGAAGTTATATTTGCATTTCAAGGTTTTCATATGGATAGCTGCCCAGTCATCGACCATTGATCGTCATTCATCGACTGTGCATATAACCCGACCTAGACCATCTTCTCAAACACACTTTCCACCATTGTTAAAAATTTGAAACCCCACTCACATTACTCAAAACCACTTTAGAAAGTATATTACAGCAGCTCAGGCGACTCTAAGTTCATTTCTCCATTTCATAAACCCAACGATCGTTGATTAGAAGCAATATTTGCAATTTCAAGGTTTTCATACGGATAGCTGCCCAGTCATCGACCATTGATCGTCATTCATCGACTGTGCATATAACCTGACCTAGACCATAAGCATAATCTACCGTTGACCAAAGCCTAATTCTAGAATGTCTATTGTAGAATTTATTCTGGTTTCTGGTGATTTCATGGTAGAATGAGTGGAGACTCCCAAATGCTGGAAATTGAGATCTTTTACCAAGGTGACAATCCCCATTGCTATTCGCTGCAATAGTTCGTACGACGAATTGGTTCCAAGCGTAATGCAGAGCGGGGATCTAGATTGCGTGACAAGCGACATGGTGATTAGTTATCTAATGCATTCGAGGAAAAAGGTGAATGCTACGATCATAAATAGTGATGTATGTGTGCTGATGTACATGATGGATGTTGATGCAGATGGCTTTAGGCCTATTTTGAGGATAAATGTAGTTGAGAGGTCCTTCGAAGAACCTGTAAATTTATCAGAACCCTCACCTCCGCGCCCAACAATCGACGATGATTTCAGTGATTATGAGAACGATGGCGTCCATCCTATTAATATGGAAGATGATTCTATGTATATGGAGGACGTTTCATCCGACTCGTAAGATGATGAAGAAGACCGTGGAACGGGATCACAACTAGGACATTCTTTCACCGACGGAACCAATTTCTATCTTAATCAAATATTCACCGACAAGAAAAAGCTCAAAATGCTACTAGATGCAGCAACAGTGAGGCAGTCTTTTGATTATTATTTCGAGTTCCACCTTGTCACTATGATCTGCTGCTGCGTAATGACCTTGATCGGCTTTTCTGCGGCCTGGGGGAAGACCGAGCATACTTGGAGTGTGAACTCTAATGTATTGCTCGTTTCCTCTAAGCAATTCTGTAGAGGCTTGGCATGAATGGCAATAACTACATCACCCTCCAGCATCCCCCTAATTTAGTTTAGGTTTTTATTTTACTTTATGTATTTAAGTTTTTTTGTATTGTTCATTGTTGAAGAAGCTTTCGTAATAGGATTTTGTTAGAAGAAAGCTTCTTCAATTTTGCCTTTTTTGCTTAAAATTCATGTAATGCAATGAACAAGTTCAATCAATATAAGTATTTTCGGTTTATACATTATGTTTTTCCTCTTTTTTGTGACTGTTATTTTTTTGTGGTTATTCGTCTATGCAGACAATGTTTCAAAAATTTATGCATTGTTAGGTCGTATAGTCTATATAGTCTATCATCGATTGTATACTCCATCAGTCCTCGACCTAACATAGTAGTCGATCGTAGATTATGTGAATCGATGGGTCATGTTTTGGGGCTGGTGGAATAAAATAATTAAATTAGAAATAATATAAACAGATAATAACATGTTTTGGGGCTGGTGGAGTAAAATAATTAAATTAAAAATAATATAAATAGATAATAACATGTTTTGAGGCTGGTGAAATAAAATAATTAAATTAAAATAGATTTAAATTGATAATAGCATGTTTTGGGGCTGATGGAATAAAATAATTAAATTAAAAATGATTTAAACTGATAATAACATATTTTGAGGTTGGTGGAAGAAAATAATTAAATTAAAATAGATAATCTTAAACTATTGGTGATACTTAATAGACTATCATCGATGTTGGACCAAAAAAATATCTGTAAATGATATACTTGAGCTTTGAGGGTCCATCGACTCGTCCGATCTATCGTATACCTACACCTTAAGGAGTGCATCGATGGATCTCTTAATTATGCATAGACCACGGCGATCTATGTACACTGCTATAGACCAACACTTGAATGTTGTTTAAAATAAATAAATAAATAAAAATAAATAAATGTAGGGTGGATTTCTATACATGTGAAGGAGTATAAACAAGTCACACAATCATATTAGAGTTTATACAACTTAGGGGTGGTGTATTAAAGAGTGTGTGGATGGATAGTGATTGTCAAAGTTCAAGTATGTTTTGAGGATATATTTTCTGTTTGATGAATACACATTCCACATACTCTTTCAATCACCACCCCCAAATCAAAAGAGTATGTGGAATGGATAGTGGTTGAACAATCATCATCTTCAATACATACTTGTGCTTTGAGAAACATTACTATTAGGAGATTGAACATTCAAACACTACCCATTAACACACTCCTTAATACACCACCCCTAATTCGTATAAGCTCTAATATGATTGTGTGACTTGTTTACACTCCTTCACATGTGTAGAAATTCACCCTACATTTATTTTTAATTTATTTGTTATTTTCTAAACAACATCCAAGTGTTGGTCTATAGCAGTGTACATACATCACCGTAGTCTACGCATAATTAAGAGATCCATCGATGCACTTCTAAGGTGTAGGCCTACGATAGACCGAACGAGTTGATGGATCCTCAAAGCACAAGTATATCTTTTAATGATATTTTTTTAAACATGTTATTGAGTGTCCATCGATTACGAGTGTGTCTACGGTAGACTTTAGTATCTCATTGATGGCTAACATAGGTCATGAACTACGACAGTCTATTAAGTGTCACCACCAATTTCAAAAAGAAAATTATTGTTCCAACAATAACAAATGGCTAATTTTGTACTTAACACTTCTTTTTTTACTTCATATATAAAGTCGTCACTCCCTTATTATTTTATTTCATCCACTTTATTTTTATTTAAAAATTCTACAATGTCTCAAGCATCTCAAACATTCAATTCTAAAAAGACTCTAATTTGTCATTAAGGGAATGCGGTTGTCTTGAGGACGTCACGCACAGACTCAAATTCAGGTTGCAAATTTTATAACTATGCAATTACGAAGGTGAACCGTGTATGTCTTTTCTATAATGTTAAGTTAATCATTATGTAATTATAATTTATCTTCTAGGATAATGGTGCATGCTTGTTTTTTAAATGGATCGATGGGTTATTACTTTCAAACATTTCATCAACGTTGAGTCAGGGACTCGAGACATCAAATTTTCGTCGCTTAGCAAAATTTAATCTACTATAAAGGCTCCAAGAATGCGAAGAAAATAGAGATTTTCTTATGATTTTGATCAAAAAAGCCGAAGAACAAAGGAATCACCTTAAAGTATTGCTACATAACACTCAAATAGAGAGGGATCAACCAAAACAAAAAATTGATTTTGGCCGAAGAAAGGAAGAATGACCTAAAAATGATGTTATGTGTTATAATGCTAGTATTCGTTCTTTGAAAAAGTGTAACATGGATATAGTGATATTGAATAAATAATAATACTTCTATTTTTTCTACAATGTTACTACTATTTTGATAGAATCATAGTCGATCAATCAACAACTCAACTGAAAATCGAGCAGCATTATAATGATAGACTATGCAAGCAGTATACGAAAGATTAAATATTAATTCAATGAAATAAAAGAATGTTTCAAATATCCTACCAACAAATCATTCAACACATTAACAATATTAACATATATTCAAACTTTTTTTTTTCATTTTTCTCATCATTAACATAGGTATTGTTAATTTCATCAACGATATCCATGAACCCAACTTCTTTGTGTTCTCCTCCTTCTTTGTCTGCTATTTCTTCCATTACATCTCCAGCTTCATTTCCTCCTTTTTCAGCATCTGCAGCTGCTGCTGCTTCTTTCTCAACTTCTTTTTCTTCTTGAGCTTCATTTTTTTCTTCACCTTCAACAACTACTTTTTTCTCACCTTCCTTTTCTTCCTCAGGATGGATGATTTTTTTACTCATTTTCAACATAATCTACACCTGCAGAACAAATCTTTCATTTTTAGTTCATAGACCACAAGTCTAACAACAAAAATAAGTCAATGTTCAAATGAAAATCCTCCAAAAAACAAAGAAATACCCCACCAAAATTCAACATGCAGTATCAAAATTAAACTAGTGCACCTAATCAAACTAATTAGCTATTAATCTTTTAATTTTTACTATTTCAGCCATCATATTTTAAAAGAATTTCATACGTCTAAAAATTGATTTCAATCTAGGACATTCTCATTTCATAGACCACGGGTCTACGAACAGAAACAGGTCACTGTTCGAATCAAAATGCCAAAATAACTCTTCCACCATCAAAAAGTTCACTACACACATCAATAACTGAACCAAAATCCAACATGCAGTATCAAAACACAACAATTGCTAAAAATTAAACTAGTGCACCTTATCAAACTAATTAGCTATTAATCTTTCAATTTCCACTATTTCAGCAACCATATTTCAAATGAATTCCATATGTCTAAAAATTGATTTCAATCTAGGGTATTCTAATTTTGTAGACCACGGGTCAATTTCATAGACCACGGATCTACGGACAGAAACAAGTCATTGTTCGAATCAAAATTCCAAAATAACTCTTCAAATAATGATTATCTCACCATTCAACACTTTTTTGCTACAAAAAATTGAAACTACTCCAAAACTTCTTAATCAACCAAATTCGAAAAAAAAAATTCCTACATCACTCGAATTGATTAGCAAAGAAACCTGTTTAAATGGATCTACAAATGATCAAAACATGATTTTAACTAACCATATGAAGCAACAACGAGCTCGTTAGTAGCTGCAGAAGAAGGAAAAATCAAAATGCCATTTGGGGAGAAAGTTCTTGAAAGCGGAAGTTAGGAGACTATTTAAGAGGAGAGAGAAGCTTTTATTTTTATATTGGAATAAGTGGATGAGTGTTAGTACATTATGTTAAAATTGTAAAGTTAAAAAAATGATACAATGGTCCCTTGGTCCATATGTGGGCCTACTTTTTTCAACTTTTACACACTTTTTACACTTTAACCCTAAAAAATAATTCAAAAAGAAATTTAGTCTCCCTTTGACAAAATAGTTTTGAGAAAGATACTTTTGTCAATTTTTCCCCAGTGTATTTCCACATAGTGGGGTCTGGGGAGGGTAGAGTGTACGCAGATCATACCACTAACTCAGGTGAAGTAGAGAGGTTATTTCCGATAGACGCCCGACTTAGGACCAATAGCAGTATAACAGACACACCCATGAGAAAACCTTTAAGTTCAAAAATCAAAACTTGTCAAATTTTTAAAGTTTGTTCATGAGATAAGCGAGGTCAAAAATTCAAAATCATCGACATCCAAAGCGCTACAACCATTACTGTCAGTGTACAAAATATTTTACACTATCAGGTAAACTTGACCTGCTATTGTAGGTTATCCAATTTTTTACATAAAATTTTTTTAAAAAAAAATTGAATAACCTGCAATAACATATCAAGTTTACCTACTAGTATAAAATATTTGTACACTAACAATACATGAAACTTAAATTTTTTAAAAAGAAGGGGGACAAGAAAACAAAAGTAGGATAAATAGATGTTCCTACCTCTTGTAAGTTGCCCTAAACATACAAACATTGACAACCCTAAAAATCACTCTCTATCTCTTTACTCTTTTCTACAAAATTCCCTCCTACTTTAACTATGTATCCAAGTACTTTACAAGAAGATAATCAAATAAAACAATAATTTTTTTCATGACTATGGTAGCATATATAGTTGTGATTTGTCTCCATACTTAATTAGAAGTCGCTAAATAATAGCTCGTATGTCGGAAGTATTTTCGACGGACTTTTTAGTTGAAAATTTCATATTTCTAACAACATTCCGACGAAAATGCTTGTTGGAAATTTACGTTTTTAATTACTGAGTTATGAATATGAACCCCAACGGCCATAAATATTATGGAAATTATTGATATGAAACAATTTCTCCTCGAATGAATTCTAAGCAACGTGAATTTGAATTAAACGATTTAATAGATATCGACTATCAGATGATTAAATGAAAAAAAAAAGATCTTGATAGAAAGAAAAATTTATGGTGATATCACATGATGTGACCATGAATTTTGTGGCCCATATTTCTGTTAGGCCATGATGCCTAAAAATAGGAATTTTAATTAGGTTAACACATTGAGTGATCCACTTTTCCTATGCTTTCTTTTACTGTATTTACTATTGGATAATATGCCAACTTGGGTTTTAAGGTTGCTATTTTAGCTAATTCCATTTTGTGTGACATGAAGCCATTTTTATTTGAAGTTGGAGACGAAGTTAAAATTTTAACTTTTTGAATTTTGAAATTTAGAATGACGAGTTCAAATATTTTTAGTTGAATTCTAAATTTAATATTTGTAAAAATATATTTAATGAATTTCTTGTTACGTATACATTATTTGAGCAAAATTATTGGCTTCAATCGAACCCGTATTTGGGTGCATAACTCCGCCCCTGGTTGGAATAATATAGCATTAAAAAGTTATTCTTATTAGACATAGTGATACATATAATATACATGAATTATATATATAAAATACATTTTCTGACTATATAATTTTAGTTTAAGTGTTTGGATGAGCGACTATTTAAGTTAATTCTTCATATCTTTTTTGTGCTTAATTACCATAAAATGACTTATTTGGTTGATAGGAGGTTTGGGGGGGGGGGGGGGGGGGGGGGTTGTTCCCAAAAAAAAAAGACTATTCTAATTAACAAGAAATGTTGGAAATTCTAAATGGATAAGATGAAATGAAATGTTAGGAGATAAATTGGAATGGGTGACGTTTTGATTCTCAATAATTAGAATGATCTCTAATAAGTTGATATTCATATCCATATGTTATAGCAGAATATAATTTAATCCCACTTGCTATTGAAATATTCATTTGGTATCAAATATCATGTGATTATTAGTTCCTGTCTGTTTGGTGCAAGCTGATGACATATTGAACTTGGAAAAAAAAAATTACTCAAAATGTCTAATTAGAATATTTTATTAGGAGTTAATGTGTTCAATTGAAACAGAACTTAATTTAAATGTCTAAATTAAATATCTTGACAGATTTATATGTTGATTGAGTTTTTTCTTTTCTAACAACAAATCCACTTTTTTCTTTTTTGTTTTTCCATCCGGTGTTCGGTACCCGCATTGGAGCTCGACTAATTCGGATTCGCGCCGCGTAGGGCTCCATTCGAGGGAAGCACTCCCTAAAAGAGTTTTCTCTGTACCCAGAATCGAACCCTTGACCTCTGGTTAAGGGTGAAATAGCCTGATCCACTGTACCACAATCCATGTTGGTAATAACAAATCCACTTGCATGTAAGAGATTTTATATATCCAATTTATTTTAGCTCTTGTGAAAATATATTTGAAGAAATTAATTATTGATTTCTTTGTAGGTTAGATTAGAATTTTCACTAAAGATGTATCAAGTTTGGGCCATTTGCATTTCTAAAAGATATTCTATGAGCATATTCATATATTAAAGTCAAACCAAAAGACTATTAGTAGTAGTTATAGCACACTGCACACTAAGAAAAAAGCAAATGTTGTTGATTACAATTAGGAAAAATAACACAAATACACATCAAATTTCTATCTTTACGACGTAATTAGAAAAATCTCAACTAATTATGTATCTTCATTGGATATATCGGTGAACTAATATCTATCTCGATAAATTCAAAATCGAAAAAAAGTATTGGGAGTTAATTATGTATCTTTACAAAGAAAAAATGTATATTTGTTGGATATATTATGTATCTCGACAGATCCAAATTCGAAAAAATTATATCGGGAGCTAATTATATCTTTATAAAAGAAAAATATATCTTCGTTGGATGTATTAAGAGTTAATTATATATCTTGACAGAACCAACTCGGAATTTTCAATAATTATGCAAAATGTTGAGATTCTATGTAATTAAACTCCAAATTGTTTGGATTTATATTATTTTTACTAATTATTAAGCTCACATCATTACAATTAATTATATATTATTAACTTTAATTAATTATTTACTACTATTGCAAGTACTCCGGTATGTGGCATTACTGTTCCGGCGAATCACCGGCGACGGTATGCCGCATATTCGTGTGACGATGGTTGATGGGTCCCACCACCAATCCATTTGAGTGTATCATCATCATCCCACTTACATTATTAATAATAATAATAATAATAATATAGTTTTCGATAATTTTTTAACCTAGTTTTTGAGGTTAAATTAGGTGTGCAAAGTTATTACTAGTCCGACATCGGTAAATTATGTGATGATAATTTATCACATTAAATAATCTCGAAGACTTCTCACCTTTTATAGTTTTTAAACTCGAGTTAAATGCAACGCCCCTTTCCTTATCATGTTGGGTTTTTATGGAGGGAGAAACTTTCACTAAATCAGTATGATATCTTAGATAATTAAACAAAAAAAAAAAAAAAAAAAAGATGATGGAGATATTAAAAATAATACTAACTTTTAACAACTTACATAAATAACCAAATTAGGATATTCAAATAGATTCAAATGGAGAAAGTACACATTACACTCACTCGTGAGTGTGAACCACACACACTTCAATTGATTGCAAAGTGTATTCCACTATCTTCACATAAACATTAAAAAAACAAAAAAAAGTAAGAAGTAGTACATCTATAGCATTAATTAATTTTCTTGTCTATATATATGTTGCATTGTCTGACTTCTTCTCCTTGGGAAAAACACAAAAATCTCCTCTAAAAACTTTAGTGTATTTTCCTCCATTTTCATATCATCTCAAGAAAAAAAAAATATTAAAAATTATGGAGGGTGAATGTAGTTGCAATTTTTATCAAAGAGCAAAACCATATATAGCTATGATTTCATTGCAATTTGGTTATGGAGGAATGAATATTATAACCAAAGTTTCACTTAATAGAGGCATGAGTCATTATGTTCTTGTTGTCTATAGAAATGCCTTTGCTACTGCTATTATTGCTCCCTTTGCTCTCTTTCTCGAAAGGTAAATTACTCATCGCGTTACAGGTTAAACTATACTGATCGTGTGAAATAAATTATGATTCGTGTATAATATTTATGACCTTTTTTTTTTTCATTGACAGAAAAATTAGGCCAAAGATGACATTCATGATGTTCTTGCAAATATTTGTATTGGGTCTTCTAGGGCCAGTGATTGATCAAAATTTTTACTATGCTGGGCTTAAATATACATCACCAACATTTTCATGTGCCATGAGCAACATGTTACCTGCTATGACATTTGTCATAGCAGTCCTATGCAGGTATATACATATTGTTCAGCATCTTTTTTTAGACATAAGGATAGAGTAAATTCTTGAATTATCACCAAAGTTGCTGCGACATACTCCAACTTCATAGGGGTCCTATTATCCACCCCCTCCGAAGTCCATTTTAGCGTTTTTTTGTCACCCTTTTGTGCTGAACGGTGCCACATCAGCTAAAAAGGTGTCACGCCAACTAAATAACAGGACCCCCGTGAAATTGGAGTGTGTCGTAGCAAATTCGGCATAGTTCAGAGGTGCTAGATACTTTGCTCTTTTATTAAATAATCGTAACGTTCGGGCCAACTTAGTAACTTTTTTCTTTTTTCAGAATGGAGATAGTGAACATAAAGAAAATTGGATGTCTAGCAAAGGTGTTGGGAACTATAGTAACTATGGTTGGTGCCATATTAATGACATTGTACAAAGGCCAAGTGGTTAATTTATTATGGTCAAATAACATAAATTCTAATGAAGTTATTACTAGTGGAGCTTATGATAAAGATTGGGTGAATGGTGCAATTCTTCTCATTTTTGCTACACTTTCTTGGGCTTCTTTCTTTATTCTTCAGGTATGTAACACACTAATATTTCTTTTTTTTTTCCTCATATTATCTTTTTTTCAAGAATCTTATACTTATTTTTTATTATTTTTATTACATAGGCTATTACCATGAAGAAATATGCAGCTCCATTATCTTTAACTGCACTTATTTGCTTCATGGGAACTTTGCAATCAAGTGCTTTAACATTTGTAATGGAACACAAAACTTCTGTTTGGAATATTGGTTTTGACATGAACCTTCTTGCTGCTGCCTATGCTGTAAGTTCATTTCCTTTCTTCCGACGTCTATTGTATATACATAAAAAAAAAAAAAAAAAAAAAAAAAAAAATCCGACCTGATATGTACTATAACATAAGTTTCGGGCAAAGGAAGTTGTTAGAGTTTGTGGCCTGAATTTTGTTGATCTGACTCTGAAAAGTTTGCGATGCAACTCATGTTTGTGATTTTTTCAGGTTTAGAATTTATTTGTACGCACGTATTATATAAGTACATTTAGTGGGTTGTTTTGAATGTCACATATACGTCATTGAGACTTTCGTCTTCTCCTTGTACTCCTCTCCATTATAGTGAAATTCCTCCTCCTCTGCCCGTGGTTTTTTCCGTCAAGGATTTTCACGTAAAATCTGTGTGTGTTCTTCTTGCTTCTTTTGTTTACTGTATGCCTATTCCTGTTTGATTCGATAACAGGAATTCAGATGAACCTCTTGCGAACCCTTTAACTCGAGTCTGCATAGGCAGATTTTGATTTGTATATAAAGGTTTCAACTGAATTTAATTATTTTTATTATATGTACATAGATTTAAATATATGATGAATAATCAATATTTATATGTTTTTTTTTATATAAAATTTCAGGGAATTGTGTCATCGAGCATAGCATACTATGTACATAGTCAAGTAATGGAGAAAAAAGGACCTGTTTTTGTGACAGCTTTTAGTCCACTCATGATGATCATTGTTGCCATTATGGGCTCTTTCATTCTTGCTGAAAAATTCTATATTGGAGGGTAAGTCCAAGAAAATCATTTTTTTTTTTTTTTAAAAAAAAAAGAGAGTCAGAAATATATCCAAATTTTAGCGATATTTGTTGTAACACGCCTCAATTTTGTGAGGGTCTTATGACTCCCCTCGATTATTTATTACCGTATTTTTGTGGTATATAGCTGTCCAGCTGGACCACTTCAAATCCTTACGCGCTCAGTGCGCGTGTATTCACGCGATGGTCCAGCTGGACAAACATATGCCACAGAAATACGATAATATATAGTCGAGGGAGGGTTATAGGACCCCTGCAAAATTGAGGCGTGTTGCAGCAAATTTCGTCAACGTTTAGACATATTTCGAACCTTTTTCCCCAAAAAAAAGTAATTTTTGGAGATAATAACTATTAATCGAGTAATCATATGAAAAATCAGCTCGTTCTTTTTCTTCTATATATATATATATATAGACTAATTTTTATTTTTTATCTTTTTTCTTTTTTTACAGAATTCTTGGTGCAGTAGTGATAGTGGCAGGGCTATACACTGTATTATGGGGAAAATACAAGGAATATAAAGAAGAAGAAATTGAGGAATCAATAATTGATGAACCAGTGAAGGGCATTAATGGAAATAATCAAATGATGATTATAGTAATTAATGATTTAGAAATTCAGAAAAATGATGAAAAAATAATATCAGCAGCTCCAGCATTCAGTTTCCCTATATTGGCTCGGGAAAGCACCAAAGGGTTAATTTAAATTAAATTATTAATTAGAAGGAAAAAAAATATGTGTAGAGCAATTTTGATATGACAAGTATGTTTAGAGTAATTTACTTTTTTAACCTTGAGACTTTTGTATAAATAACAAATGTTCATCTAATTTCTCCTCCTTGGTCCTTAACTTCTATTTCTAATTTCATCACCCTTTATGTTTTATATACTTTATTTTTTAATTTTCTTGATTTTGTATTCTAATTTAAGATAAAAGAAACGTGAAAGTTCTAACGCTACTAAACCATCATTATTTTCATTGAAAAATGTTCAATAGCTATTTCCACAGATAAAATTTGATTGAATAAGCGAGAAAAGAAAATTAAAACAATAGTGGTAGCTTCCTCACTATTTCAATGAGAGTCCTTTTTTCACCACATATTTTATTATTGAGCGGCATTGATTCGCGATGAAAAAAGCCTTTATATTTAGTAGTACGATATTGATATTCTCTTTTAAACTAAATGTCATTTTTCCTTTTCTCAAAAATAATTCAACTAATTTTTTATAAATTGACTCATTAATTATTTATAGCCATTTATTGTACATTGCCACTATTATTGTTATCCTTCTGCCAAACATAGAGTAAATACATAATTACCCTACTGATGTTGGTCGAGATCTTCAAAAAGACACCTAAACTTTGAATTCGACCTATTACCTCACGATTCCTTTTTATTTCGTTACAAACACACCATTTTTCGCTGAATCTCAGTCACAACAAGGAGAGTGAAATACACGTGTCAATCAGGTGCTGCCACGTGTCAAATACGTTTAATTTATATTTTTTTATTTTTTAAATAAAATTTTACTTTTTATTTAATTTAACACCCCACCCCCTCTTCCCCCACCCCACCCCATCCAGCAACTCCCCCCAGCAGCTCTCCTCCACTCCCCACCCCCATTCAACACCCCCACCCCCGTCCAACACCCCCACCCCATCAGCATCTCCCCTAAGTTGCCTCAGTCACCATTTTTTCTCCCCGTCCATTTTTTTTTCAAATCAATTCAAAAAATAGTTTTATGATTGAATTGAGTTTTAAAGATAGTTAAATTATATGATTTAACTGAAAAATTGAGCTTTAATGATATGATTTAAAAAAAAAAAAAAAAAGCTTCAATGGAGGAGCTTTAATGGTGACATTGTGTTGAAGAGCTTTAATAGTGTTGAAGATATTGTGTTGAAGAAGAAATGGTAGAGAGTTAAATGAAATTATTTAGTTGTAAAATGGAGATTTAAAAAAAACGAAAAAACTTCAAATGGAACCTTGAATGGTGAATTGAGTTGAAGAAGAGAAGTGGGTGGGTTGGGGGGGGGGGGGGAGCAGAGAGGGGGTAGAGATAATTTTAAAAAATAAATAAATATTTTTTTTTAAAGAATATAAATTATTTTACACGTGACAACTTTTAATTGGTCAAAAAAGTCAAATTCAAGTCCTTTCACGCGCCTGTGGCGGAGGGTCAAAATGGTGTATTTGCCATGAAATAAAGAAGAATCGTGGGGTAATAGGTTGAAGTTAAAATTTAGGTGTCTTTTTACAACTCTCGAACAAGATCAGGGGTAATTATGTATTTACTGCCAAACATACTTTTCAAAAAGGGAACTATATAGTATATCATCATCTTCTCTTACGTACTTTGTGAATCGATATAAACTTGCGATATATGTTTAGATTAATTATGATTAGGCTGTTTTAAGATGACATAGAACTTAATAATTAATCTTAATTAAGCTTACAATAATAACATACACAGTAAAATTTTCATATGTAGAATATGAGGAGGGTATAATATATTATCCTACAATTAAAAAAAAAATTAAAACTAGATAATAAGTAAATAAAATGAAAAAAAACTTAAGGTGGAGAGATAAGGTCTTCAAAAAGAAATAGAAGAGAAAGAAAGAGACATGCCTTAATTAGGGATAAAAAGAGGAGGAAAATGATAGTTTCATTTGTCCTTATGAATAAAAAGAGACATGCATTATTAAGTTCATGCAAATATAACTAACTAAAATTCAACTATACGTACGTCTAAACTTTAGTCATATACACTGCGAATATAACTTAATTAAATGATAATCATTTAAAAATTGGATGTATGTCTACTTCAAAGTGAAACAACTCATAGATTACGACGATTCCGATATTATTATTTAAACACGAGAACTCTAGTAAAGAATGAAAATAATCTCTACTATTTGATCAATTTTATTACTACTAGTATTTATTTATCAGGTTGCACGAAAATATCACAAAGGATTCGAAAAGTTTCTTTGTTTTACGAATAATAATAGAAAATTATAGAAAGTTGTATAAGAATAAGAGTAATCATCATTTCTATGCACTCTTGGAAAAATTAAAAAAAAAAAAAAATGGAAAGGGGAAAAGTAAAGGAAAAAGATAAAGGTCTGCCTTTTTTTAAAAAAAAAAAATGGTTAAAATTAAACGGTGTTTATTATTACATAAATGAGGTCTTTAAAAAAGAAATAAAAAGAGATGGAAAGAGACTTGGCTTAGGATTAAAAGAGGAAGAAAATGATAGTGAGTTTTGTTTGTTTTGCTTTGAAAGTTCTATATTATCAAATGCAAATTGTGAATTGTTAATGTTAAAATAGTAACTCGCAGTATTAAAGTTCTCGCAATGTTCGAATTCGAAAAAGGATCGAATCATAAAAGATTTATTGTACGCAGTTTTATCTTATATTTTTTGAAAAGGCTGTTTTCACGGCTTGAAACCCATGACCTTCTGGTCACGTAGCAGCAATTAATAATGAATATTGTTTGTCTTAAGAATAATACTAAATTAACGCTTCTACACTTATATTAAGATTTAAAAGAATGAAGAGCTGAATTTTTAACTTCAACTGATGCTATAACCTTTTTTATTGGCATAAATAATGTAGTTTCTCCTGCTTGCTTCATTTTCTCATAATAATTAATTAAAAAGCATAGTGTCAAATTGTGATGGAGTTAATATTTTTACCAAGGTTTAAAAAAAAATACGTACGGAGAGAAGTCTAGTTGATTCAACGTTTACGTACTATATAAATATAAAAAATAATTTTAACCTTATATATAACATAAGTTTCTATCATTATCAAAGGTGATAATAATCGTAGTTTTTAAAATAATATCACATAAATTGAGACAGGGATTATAACATCTAAAGTAGCAATATGACTTGAAACAATTTGACACACAATTGAATTGGTGTCTGCTGACACTGCCTTTTTGACTGAAAAAATAAATAAAATGTCTTTTAAAAGTAACAACATATACTTTTATTGCGAAAGAAATAACCACTACCTATAAGAATATGAAAATTTCTTAACAGCTACAACTCAAAATATTACCACTTATTAAAGATCCAATCTTATATAAGAAAAAAGTGAAAGATATGTGCTCCATTGTGTGCATCATTTCAATATTTAACATTATGTTGAATTGCTCCATTAATTTTCCAAAAAGCTTGTTATAAACATAGTATATATAATAAAACAAAAAGGATCGAATTGAAAATAAATAAATGAAAGAGGTGGGGTTAAAGAAGAAAATTAAAAAAGAAATGGGGTATCATTAATTTTAGTCTCTCAAATATTGATAAATTCTAATTTGGATCCTTGTAATTTTTTATTTTTTTATATCCGGTGTCCGGTGTCTGCATTAAAGCCCCGACTAATATGGATCACGCGTTGCAGGGTCCATTAAGGTGACAGCGCTCCCGACAGAGTTTTCTTCATACCCAGGGTAGAGCCCTCGACCTCTAGTTAAGGGTGGAGCAGCTCCATCCACTGCACCATAACCCATGTTGGTGATGCTTGTAATTTCTGATTAAGCATATTTAGTCTTTAATTAAGTGTCACTATTTAATAGTTGATGTATTTTGTGAAATAAATATTATTTCTCCATATTTAAGGGTGTGTTACAATACTAAAATTACTTTAAATTTCACATATTTAATTTCACCTATAAATTAAGTGATCAAAACTTTCAATTATCCAAAAAAACTACATGACAAAATGTCTTGTTATTGGAAAAAAAAAAAAACTTCTTGTAGCAAAATCACTATTTTGGTCCAACTCTGAAAAAAAGTATATTAATTATATTAATTTGAATTATTCTTAAAAAGACATATAATTGATCATGCATGGCACACGTATGTACTAAAAAGGAGGATTTTTCCCATCTTCTCAAGAAAACCTTTAACTTTTAAAAATTTTCAAATTATTGAAAAATAATTTTATGATCTTTGTCACATTATAGGCCAGTCAATCAATGAGTCCTTTTGCATGATTAATATAACTAAAAATAATATTTGTTCAAAAGTGTACATCATTATGCTTTTGAAAAAAACTATTAAAAAATGTGAAGTTATTTGAGAAAAATATTCAATTTTTTTTTTAATGGTTATTGAACATTACAAAGATAATATATATATCAGCATAATCTCACAAGAAAAGTCTAATTAGACATGGCACTGAAACAAAGTGAATTTTTCCTTCTTAAATTTCGCGTATGAGCCGTTCAATTTTAACATCATTTATGAAGAATCGAACAATGAAGCCTCCTCTGCATGTAAAGATGTCCCCGATGCTAGTCTCTTGAAAAGAATTTTTTGTATCGTGATTTCCTTAGGGAGTTCGGTCAGGAGGGATTCTTACTTTTTGAGCGATAGTTCCACGATCCCAACCAAGATATTTCCAAAAGATCTAAATGGTTATTGCATGTTAAAAAATATGAAGGTGACATTGAACTAAATGTTTGTCAACTTTCATTTAAAAAAAGGTTTTCAATTTAATAAACTATCAATATTTCACACTTTCGGTACCTAAAAAAACATTTACAAAAGCAAAAGGGCTTGCTTAAGGAAAGGGAGAATAAACGTTTTCTAATTGTCCATTTTTTATTTTTTTTTAAAGAATCACAAATGAATGAAAGTTTGTGACTTTTTATTGTTTTGGATGTTTATATAAAAGTACTTTGGCTTATTACCAGCTTAGAGAACATATATTTTATAAATATTGCTAAAAGTATGGTAAGCACATTATAAGGTAAATGTTTTCTTACTACGACAAAGTAAATTTATTAGTTTGATATAAGCATTGGGTAGGATAAATTTTTACAAAAGAAGATTTCATTGAGTATGTTCTTTCATCAATTCACGATCGATCAGCACCGGTGAATCTGTTTTGTGCAATCACTTGGAACTTGGAACTAAATAATTAGATTTTTTTTGTCTTTTTTGAAAAAAGAAAAAAGTTTTAAAAATATACTCCCTCTATTTCATAATAAATAAATCGGCTTGGCCCGGCCCGGATAAACCTTTTTTTTTTTTTTTTTTAAGATTTTGGAAAATTGGGCCAAACTAGCCGTTGGCCCAACGGTTATAACGGCTAGTTTGGGCCCAAATATTAAAAAAAAAGTTTTAATATTTAATATATATATATATATATTGTAGTATATACTTTATTTAAAGTTGTACATATATATTGAATGGTGCGTATATATGTGTATATATCTTCTATAGACATATATCTTTAACGTATTCAAGTGTATGTGTTCTATAAATTAGTATGTAATTATATATATATACATATTGTTGTATATATATATATATATATATATATATATATATATATATATATATATATATATATATATTGTAGTATATATTTTATTTAAAGCAGTACATATATATTAAATGGTGCGTATATATGTGTATATATCTTCTATAAGCGTATATATTTAACGTATAAATGTGTATATATTTTATAAATTAGTATATAACTATATATATATATATATTGTAGTGTATATATATATATATATTGTATTATTCTAGATTTGTAGTATATATTTTATTTAAAGTAGTACGTATTGTCATATATAATTATATATTGAATGATACGTATATATGTGTAATTGTTTATATATATTTAAAAAAAAACATATTGTATAATTGTAGTGTAAATTGAAGTGTATATAGTGTATATAATTGTAGTGTATGTAGTGTATATTGGATTTTTCATTTTTTTAAAACAGATTTGACCAATTTTTAATCGGGTTTAAGTGGGTTTAACCGGATTGAATTAAATGGACCGGTCAGAATTGTTTTCAAGATTTTTACTGTTGAACCCGGAATCGACCCGGCCCACCTAACCCAACCCAAATCAAAACCGATCCACAATCTGATTAAACTAACGGACCGATTTTGATTTGACCCGGCGTAACCCACTTTACACCTTTAATAATGACACCACTGACATGACATTGTTATAATTAAATTCATCATAACATTTTGACAATATCATCAAAAGTAAATCGAATTATCTCGTAACCATTGACAATCTTTTTAGTTCTTCCATAGAGTTGCCATATATTACTATTAAAAAATATGTGGTAGAACTATATACTATTCATACTTTAAAGTTTTCCTATTGGACCAAAATAAGTCATTTTTTAAATAAATTTATCAAAGTAATATGTTTTTTTGAAACTTTACCAAACTAGTATAAACGTTGTTCTCAGTAACGTATTATGCTTTGAAAAAAATTAACGGACCAAAAAGAGTCGTGAATGACGTTAAAATAGGAATCGTTACTGTCATTAACATTTTTTGTCAAAAACGATACTGTAACGTTTTTGACATAAAACGTTACTGTGAGTAACGAGACTCTGCAACTCTGCCACATCAGAATTTTTGTATAAATCTGACGTTAAATTCGTTACTGCCAATTACGTTTTAGATTTAAAACGTAACTCCGAAGTAACAATACTATCAAATCAACTCAAAATTCTGTGGCGTCAGAGTTTTGAGTTACTCGGAGTAACGTTTTAAAGATAAAACGTATCTGAAAGTCCCTAATTTAACATCAAATTTGTACAAAGATTCTGATGTGACAAAGTTGCAGAGTCTCGTTATTCTCAGTAACGTTTTATGTCAAAAACGTTATTGACAGTAACGATTCTTATTTTAACGTCATCCACGCTTGTTTTTGGTCCGTTAATTTTTTTTAAAACATAATACGTTATTAGAGACAACGTTTATACTAATTTGGTAAAGTTTCAAAAAAAAATATTACTTTGATGAATTAATTTAATAAATAACTTATTTTGATCCAGAGCTAGAACTATATACTATTCATACTTTTAAGTTTTAATATTGTTACCAATTAAACACACACACCACATAAAGAAGTAGGAACCCTTTTGCAACCTTTTATAGCCCAGGCCACCATGCATATAGTGGAATCTATGTACCCCATATATATAGCAATTTGAAAAATAAAATGAATATAAAAAGAGTTTTACTTCTATACATCCAATGTACATGCATAAAGAAATTATTCAATCAGATCAATTAAAAAACGATTACAGGTAAAATGTTCATAAAAATTGACACTAATTCTCTGAGAAAAATGAGACAAATAACTTGTTATACTAGTAACATAATAAATAAAAAGGTTGATAAAAATAAGTTTTATTTAAACCGACAATGTATAGAAAATATATTACTACTAAAAAGTAGAAGAAAAGAAAAAAAAAAGTAGGATTAATATAGGTGTTCCTACCTCATGAAAATTGCCATAAAAAATAAAAACATTGACAACCTAAAAGGTCACCCTTTATCTTTCTACTCCTCCTTACAAACAAAATAGAAGTTCAAATTATACCCAAATTAGAAAATAAATGACATAAAAGAAAAAAAAGGAGACCCATCCACTCCCACCCCCCCAAAAAAAAAAAATTAAAAAAATTATATATATATTTTTTTATTCACTCGGTGTTCAGTATTCACGCGCATTAGGACATGATTAAATTTCAATTTGTGCTAGAACATTCAATATTCAGTAATGTTAGAGTTGTGATCTGAATTTTATTGGTTTGGTTCAGAAAGCTTCGTGGTGCGACCCATGTTTATGATTTTCAATAGGATCTGTGATTTACCCGTGATTTATTTATTCTGTCCAAATCATAACAAGTAAAGCACTATTTAACAAAAAAAAAATTATATCAAAGTTCAGTCATCAAACCTCTAGTTAAAAA